>JBBLXW010000006.1:1200000-1583111 GCA_037893235.1 Trichoderma afroharzianum
AGTATCAAGAGGGAGCCACTCACGCCCAATCAGCCCAACGAAATCTGGCCTACTCGAATAGACGCTGAGAATAAGCCCCTTCTCATAGCATCGAAGCTTGCTATGCCTCATATGCTTTCATTACGAGTATAATGAGGCCAGTTGCGCCACGGCTCAGGCGTCTTGTTACGCTTACGTACATTTCCCACGCATGCAACATCTATACACAATCACTGTGGCTGGCATAATTCAATATGTGCAATTGTGATTCCATGTACGAGTATATTGGCCGATATCGCTTCGGCATATAGACAGCCCTATCTATCTACCCAGCCCCCCCAATCCATAACCCGTCATATCCTAGTATGTAAGAAAAGCAAACAGAACAAAATAAAAGCAAGAAAAAACGAGAAGGCGTTCCGACATTCCGACATTATGCGCGTGCCGCTCCCCGTCTATAGTTTTTATTTCCCATCCCAGTCTCCAAACTCCGTGTTGGCCGAAGCAAAGACACAACAAAAATAAAAACACAAAATGCGGAAATAGACTGAACCAGCTCCGGTGGCAGGGATCTGGCCGGCTGTTGGGGTACGAGTACGGCAGCCATTGCAAGCTGCCAAGGGGTAAAACCCGTCCCGAGTCCATGATCCTAGCAGCCAAGAAGAAAGAAGAAGTGGGGTATCTTCACAAAAAATGTTGTGACACGGATGATCGTGCCGGCAGCCGGGGCCAGTCAGGAGGCTGAGACAAGCTGACGGCGAATTTCCAAAGAATGATGCTATCCGAGTAGGCTGCCTTCTTCTTTCTAAACGAAGCAAGCCCGTCTGATTAATAGTGGTGTACAAAAATGAAGAGATAAGATGGCATGCGAGATGCAGAATGGTTTATAGTATGCAAAGTTATCATGCAGATTCAGCCCTCACAGCACGCCGTGCTTCTTGAGGACCTTTTCCAGGGACTCCGGGCCAAAGTGCTCGTCATCTGGCATCATCTCAATGATGCCGGTCAGGTTGGCAAACAGGTCGCCCTGGTTTCGGTAGGCTAGAATGGCAGGCACCGCGGCATTGTCGAATTCAATATCCTCGTAATGGACCTTGACGAAATGAACCGATGTGTTGGACTTGACCAGCGGCACCAGGACTGATTCGATTGCTGAGGAGACCTCGCTCTAAAGAAGTTATGTTAGAGCATTGTTATGTTGAGATGAGTGTAGCGGAACTCCTTACCTCGTGATCGTAGACAAATACAACAACAGTGGTATCTCTGTTGACCTTTTCGATGGCGTCTAGGTACCCCAAGGCGTCGACCTCATCCATGCGGCCGTATATCCGCGTGCTGGGGCTCGTCCTTCGGGTGCGAATAGATGCGCCGGCGGCTTCCTTCTCGAGCTCCTGTCTCCGAGCCTCTCTCCACTGGCTCAGGAACTCTTCCTCATCGTCATCACCACCGCTAAAGATGGCCTCTTCACTCTCGCTCTCGCTGTTTTTGTCGCTTGAGCGGGGGGCACCAAACACGCTCTTGCGAACGGACATGGCTCGGTTTCTCCATTTGGTCTTGCGGGCAGATTCATAGCTTCTGGCATCGGCAATGACGCCTTTGACACCGGTAGAACGGCCGCTGTCAAATGACGCGGGGGGGAGTCTGAGCTCAGCGGCGGCGGTAGGCATTCTCATGGCTTCTTCGATTCTGGCGTTGCGATATTGTTCCTCTTCAGAGACGTCTGATCCGTGGTGGGAGTCGGCGTCGTCACGATCTTCAGGGTGGAGAGTTTCTCGATGGGTATTGTTGGCGACAAGCTTGTCGAATTCTTCTTGTGCTTCAGTGGTCATGTTGGGCAAAAAGGCTCGGGCACGAGCGGGTGACTGAGGGTGGTTATATAGATTATAGATGGGATTGTTGTTGTCTTCTGTAAGCTCAAACCAGCGGGCAGAGTAGAAACGAACTTGACCAGTCCTGTCGAGTGAGCCGACGACGTGTGAGGGAGGGAGGGGCGTGTGGGAACGGTTGACTGGCTATTCGGACAGCGCGTTTCTCGAAGGAGCGGAGCAAAAGCAGCAAGGGGGTGAGACGACAGAGTTCTTTTCTTGGTCGTGATTAGTTGAGACAGAGACGCTCGGATCAAGCAGCGAAGAGGCGCGAAGAAGTGAAAGAAATAGAAGCGTCGGCGAGAGCGAAAGAGAGCGTCGAGTGGACGGCAAGACGGGGCCCCTGACAAGACGCACGCCCCCCTTTTTTGATGCGACAAGCGGTTTCAGCAGGCAGATCCAGCATGCGAGCTGCCAGGGGTTTCTAGTATGTACAGTAGAGGATCCAGAGGGCCAACAGGGCAGGGCTCAGCACGAGATCAAGCGGTCGCAGTGCCGAGTCTGGCGCGGGTTTGGAGGCGAGGACGAGGAGAGGAACCGGGATGGTGATTGGCGAAGTCGGAGTTGTGGTGGATAGAATGTGCATAAGGCACGATACTCGACAAAAGTGTGGGCAGAAGGTGGTGTAGAAAAGGTGGCGCGCGGGGGGGTTGTGGCGCTTGGATGGTGCTTTTGGTGGCTTGATGCAGCGATTGAGCCCTACAACACCAATAACTTCATGGAGTGTACATTACAGCGACAACATGATAGCATCTTCTCACCCCTTCAAGCTGAATTACGACGAAATATCAGCTGCATGGATACTCATCTCTCCTCATCAGCTGAATCAATACCAAGAACTTCACAGCACTCAGCTCCGAATCCCTTGCCCAGCTCGAACAACGTCTAGACTCTCTACGGACTGCTCCGTCTTCATGGCAGCATTGATTCTCGACGAGGCTGAAGAGTGATCAACCCCTCCCCCCCCCAATTGTGACGACAGGGGCCATCCTTGCCATCTTCACCCTCTCCTGCCATCACTCGGCCAATGCGGTCATGCCAAACTGTTGAATGACGCCCCACGATGCCCGCACTTGTGCTGCACTTGCGCTGCACCCCAGGCGCTGCCATGCTCTTTTCTCCTCTCCTCCCACAGCCGGGGGTCCGACATGTGGCTCCTCGTCGAACCACCGGCACTAAGAAAAACGAACGACTGACGGCTGAGCCTCGCACCGAAGCCAGTTGGTTTTGCCTCTCTGATGAGTCCTGTAGTATTGCCCGTCAATGCCACGATGAGAACCGGATCTGCGACCCAGCCCCGGCCCCAAATGCACAAGCAAGCATTGCACTGACGGAGATGACATTTTCTCCGCTGATTCATGCGCATTCTGGGAAATCACCACATGGCCCAGGCTGACTGGATGGAAAGCTGTCTGGAATGTTTGGAAGGATCTTTGGGACCCTCCCCGCATGCCACGTCTTGCATGGCAGCTTAATTTCGAGTGGTGTGCCTATTCCTGGGCGGACAAGGATGCCCGAGATATTCGTGATTGGGCGGCTGAGTCTTGCTCGCTACAGCCTTTTCATGCGCATGACGAACCAGCTTCGGAGGAGGTATACCAATTCGACTACCGTGTACGAGACACGAGTACAGTAGGTCGGCTAGCAAATGCCCTGGAGGGGGCCTCAGACAGGCGGTATGTTTCGACCGCTGGGTGAGCCCTACAGCATCTCCATCTTGGAAGACGGTGAGGGACTCGGTTGGCGGCATGGCTGACGTGGTCCATATTGGGAGCAGCGGCTTACTGGGCTTGTGCCTGCGCACGGGATGACTGCTTGGATCTCTGCAGTGGTAAGCTGATGGCCAACAACACATCTGCAATACCCTCCTTGGCATCGACTTTTTGACGGCAGACGAAAGGAGAGCTCACACGTCGAGCTTACAACAAGATGCTTGTACTCGCGGTTTCAGGCTGTCTTCACCAGTTCATCTTATCTGTGATTCTCACCGCCACCTCCAGGCCATCTCACTGCCGAGCCATTCACATTAGCAGTTTATATTAGTCTTCGGCACTTCCCAGCCCAGAGGCAGAACCAAAACCAGGACCCGGACAATGCCGGGATCACGACGTCTGTCTTACGCTTAATCCATGCACATACGACTAGGCTCCATCAGGCAAGGCCAACTCATGCCTGTTGTTTCAGAATCCGTTTCATCTTTCTCGTGCAGATCAGAAGCCTGTTTAATTAATCTCGGACCCCTGGTGCTGCCACGATTTCTGGGTTTCTTATTGGTCACTTTCCGGGCGACGACTTAATCCTCGTCTTTTCCCATCTTTCATCTTGTATTTTTATTTGTGTTTTCGTGAGCAAGAAACTAGAGGATGGACAAGGCAAACGCAATGTGGCGCAGCCAACGACTTTTCTAAAGAATGATGCCATTTTCACGTTGGGGGCCAACCAATATCGACTGTTGTTTGCATCGGACAAATGAAGATGCGAATCTGCAAGAGTCCGGATACGAAAGCTTCCTTGGCCGCGCGATGTAACTCTTGTCTTTATTGAGGACGGCAGCATTGACTATCGTAGACGTGACGCCCTTGGATATTTGGCTGCTGCTGCATCATCCTGATTTCTTCGCTTGCCCTGCTTTTCTTCGGTGGAAGGCGTTTGGGCACTTGGATGCTACCAGGCTTGTGACTCGCAACGTCGGATCCTGATTGAAGGAAGAAGGCATATGGCGCTCGGTGTTGAAGGCCCGAGACTGCGAGCATTCAGCTCGGCTAGAGATGTGAGGCGTCGTTCGTGTGACGTTGTACCTGGTACGGGTCGTGCGTTGTTGATATTGTGAGTTATGGGGTTTCATGATGCCAATTCCTCTGCCGTAGTTGGAACGCTTCTTCTGCCTTTGAGGTGCTCGCCGGTTGTAAAAGGACCAATTAGTGTGGCTGGATAGGAAGACTACTTGGTAAGCAGTCTCAAATGCAGTATGAGAATGAGGGAAATGAAGTATCTTGAATTTCCGTATCGTAATATCTTCTAACACGAACGTCAACAAGACTGTTGTTGATTTACAGCTGTTTCTACGGCTCAAGAGGGAATATGACGTCTTTTACAATTCTATTTGGCAAGTTTCGAGCAGTGTTGTTTAGGCCTAGATTCTACTCCACTGTCTTGAATCATATCGTGTCAATCACCTTCATCGACTTCATAATAACACACCCAAACACCTTGGAGCTATATTGAGTCGACTTTGTGCCATCTCGATATAGTAGTAGATTAATACTATGATACAAAGGTCACCCTTACATTTACTAGAATTACATCATTCTGGAGTCTCTATAATAATTGAAAAATCCGTGTTTGATCACCGCAGTGCTATTCGCCCAATCGTCATCTCCATCTTCTACACCCAACACCATAGCATCTCTCCAAATCTACACCCTTGCCACAATTCCACAGCTTCTACTTGTAAGCCTACATACGTCAATCTATATAGCAATCTCAATCCTTCTCAGCACTACCATCATGGATTCCGGCATATCCTGCTCCGACACTGCCCATCCGCACAACGGATCAACATCCAAAACTCACACGGGCCATCCAACGATCCCAGTCCTTCAACGCCCGTTTGAGCTTCTGTCATAAATCAGTGAGCCATATTTAGAATACCGTTGGGAGCTTCTAGAATTTTCTTAGTTTGCTGCGTCTGTTGTTGATGCATTACTAGGTAGGTAGGTTGTCTTGCCGCGTGTTGGGTCAAGCAGTCACCTGATCGCTGCTACCACCACATATCGGTGATGCTTTCTGTTTCACGATATGTTACTAATTCAATCTGTCAAAAACTAACCTTGAATTGCATTCATTACAACTCAAACTGCCATTCCATACCGTACTCTAATTATTATACAAACCGTAACAAAACCGGCAAGACAAATAACCACTCTCACGGCACTCACACAAATGCCTTTGACAAGAAGACCTCTCTCTCTCTCTCTCAATTAGATGACACAGCGAACGAGAAGCAAGAAAAATAAACTCTTGATTCAGAGCAAACAAGCATATAAAAACTCTACCTCACCTTTGTTCTACTCTTGCCCTATTGCCCTCCAAAAGAGATGGCCTTGATATCCCGCTCAATCAACATACTTCCAAAGTCCACAACGTAAAATTCTCACAGCCTGACATCAAAAAAAAAAAAAAAAAAAAAAAAAAAAAACATCAAGTGTCAATCCCTTCGAGATGTTAACTTTCAGCCCCAAATGCCATCACTTCCTCACACAAACCAAGTCTAGCTCATTCCACCATGACGAAAGTTACTTGCATCATCAACTCAATTCAACCAACCAACTAAACAACCCACCCATCCACTCAACAAGCCAAAGAAAGCTCAACGTTCAAAATTCACATTACAACAATAACCACAAAACGTATTCCATCAATGACCGCAAAAGTCACATCACATCAAGCCAATCCAAGACAAATAATATTCAACGACTTTTATTCTTTCTCAATCCCAGACAACAGATCCCTCATCCAGCACCAGCACACATTACAACAAAATGCCAAACATCTCATTTCAATAAAAGAAAAAAAGAAAACCGCATATTAACAAAACAGCATAATGACAAAAAAAAACCACACTTTCAGCCCAACAAATGCAGAAACATAAAAAACAAAAAACAAAAGACGAACCCTCCCCAGTGGTATCGGCGTGCCCTCTCCTCCAACTGCCCTGCTCCCTCATCCTCATTCCAATTCGTTTCTCGCTCCTTGGTTTGCTTCTCGACATCCTTCGCACGTGGTCATTAAATCTCCCTGCAGAAGAAAAAGAAGAAGAAAACAATGTGACCCGGTCTTGTTGAATCATCGTACTGTATTATCTGGAAGCTTGATCTGCTCCTTGTTATAAGTCGCCAACATCCCCACCATTCCCTAACCACACCAACATCCCTCCCCCAATCACGTTTAAAGTCTTCTCCAAAAGAAGACTCTCCCCCCTTACTCTCCAGAATTTTTTTTTCTCGTAGCTCTGTTATATGCGCGCCCTTCTAAAAACACTAAAGCTCGCTCGACCGGCATATTTAAAGAAAAAAAAGTGTCCGCTGAGGGAGCCGGAACGCGGTACAGAGGCAACTGAAGACATAGAAAAAACCATCAAGTAATACACCCAGCCCGTGGCCAACAATCCAGAGCTTATCAGAAAACGCAGAAACTATTGTGCAAAGAATTTGTGGGATCAGAGGCGGGAGAGAAAAAAAAAGATCAAGAAAAAAAAAGGAAAATAATAACGAGAGAGGGAAAAGGGGAAACAAAAGGTATCAAGTCGGCCGGTTTCCTTTTCCGACTGTCGCCGAAAGAATCGGGATTGAGATGCCTCCACGAGGGGCTCATGCAGCGGCCAAAAATAAATAAATAAAAAGAGTTAATGGTGTAAGTAGGGCACGTTTCGTCACTTCGTCCTGCGTACGCCAGTATTCGCAAGCCAGATATGCGTAGTCGGGTGTCCGAAATTGGCGGGTAATATAATCGTTTGAATGCGGATGGTGAAGAAAAGTCACGGATTAGACTTGAATCGGCATATGCGAAGAAAAGTCCATCTGTATCACAGTCGCAGGCAATTTAATAAGCCCAAACCTTGAGCTGTGGAAGAGGTTAGCCATGTTGAATTATAAAAAAAAAAAAAAAAAAAAAAAAAAAAAAAAAAAAAAAAAAAAAAAAAAAATGCAACTTTGTCCAACTTACCAGAGAATCCCATGAACCTGTGCACAAGCTGATGCCGTCGTTGCTGACACCCAAGCAGCTCACACGGTTCTCGTGGCCTACCAGCGAGCCAACCTTTTCGCCTCGTGTAATATCCCAGACCTTGATTCAACGAATTAGCACCAGATGTCGTCGTGGGGAAAATAAGGTTTCGTTGCCATGTAAACTTACCTTGCACTCAAAGTCGTCATATCCGGCAAAGAGCAGACGTCCGGACACGGAGGTGGCAACAGATGTGATGCCGCAAAGAATGGATTCAGACTAAATTGGCATGTTAGCATCTCAATTGTCAAGATTACCAAAAGATTAGAATTCTACGCACTCCATAGAGGTTCAGCTCGCGATCGGCGCGAATGTCAAACAGCCGGCAGGTGGCGTCATCGGATCCCGTAACAAAAGAGTGGCCGTCGGGGAAGAACTGAATGGCGTTGATGTCAGACTCGTGGCCCGCAAAGGTCTGCACCGCCTTTCCGGCACGGATATCCCAGAGCTTGGCGAACGCGTCGCAGGCACCGGAGATGAAGGTGTTTTGGTTGGTGGGGTTCAAGCTGATGCTCATGACATCGCCAAGGTGGTCGGCGAACTCGGTGACCTTTTGGCCAGTCTCAATGTCCCACTTCATGCAGGTCATGTCACCGGAGGAGGTGAGGATGCTGCGGTCGTTGATGAATCGGCAGCAGGACAGGTAACCGGCGTGGCCGGACAGTTCCCTGGCCACCCGCGTGGGGCCGTCGCGCTGCTGGTTGAGGTTGTAGATGGAGCAGATGTTGTCGAGACCACCGCAGGCGACAAAGTTGCCGCTGGGGGCGTAGGCGCAGGTCATGACCCATGATGAGCGGAGGGGGATGGCGTGGACTTTGTTGGTGGTGTAGGCGTCCCAGATGATGAGCTTTCCGTCCTGCGAGGCTGAGACGAGGTGTCGGCGGTCTGTGGACCAGTGCATGGCGTAGATCTTGGCCAGATGGCCCTTGAGCGTCCGCTTCGCCCGCATGAGCTGGTTCTTGGGGATGGGCTCGTGAGCCTGCTGAGCGACAGCCCGGACTGGGAGAAAAAAAAAAAGCATCGAGTTAGCACGGCGAAAAAGAAGCAGCCGATTGAGCGAAAGAAGCCCAGAAAGGTGCAGAGAGAGAAAATACAACATACGTGTGGTGTCGGCCAGCTCATCCTTCTTCCGCTTGATCCTATCCTTGAGCGTCTCGGCCTCGCGACGCGCTTGCTGGATGCGCGCCTGCATCGCCTCGGGCGACACATCGTTGGGCTGTGAATTCATGGCGGAATCGACGGTTTGCCGGGCGACGACAATCGAGAAATGGGCGGGCGATGGCGATGGGGAGCAGCTGCGGGTTTTGGCGGCGTCGTCGTCGGGAGGGAATCGAATTGACGACGGTTGGGATTGTGGAGAGCGGAGGGAGAGGAGAAGGAGAGAATGCGCTGGCTCTGGTTGGGTTGGGGGGGAAAAGCAAAGCCAAGGGGACTGACTGGAAGAATGGAACAGGACCTGGACTGGAGAACTGGACGCAAGTGAGCTACAGGTACAGCAACGTTAGCTCCTATCCCAGGGGGGTTGGTGCGCTCTAGTCCCGGGCTGGGGTGCCTGGGGCGGGTTTTTTGGGAAATTGACGGTGGGCTGCGCTGCGAGGCCCTGATGAGCCTGAGCGAGCGGCAGCTTACACTACTGTACACTATGGACAGTGAACTGATCGGGGTGGAGCCCTGCATTGGACGCAACAACTGTGCTCAACTCGCTGGACGAAGAGACGAGAGCCTGGCACTGGCACTGGCACTGGCACTGGCACTGGCACTGGCACCGCGCTTTTTCAGGGCCGGGGCGACGTGCCAAGGCCACATAGTTGAGCCCCAGCGCTAGGAGCTGAAGATGAGGTGGGATTTGATGGTGTGTTGGAAGAGAATCGAGACACTCTCTTCAGGTTGGCAGGGTTCTCTGTTAGCCAGTTTGTACTGTACCTAGCAGCATGGAGTACACTACTATCGCTGTGCATGGCCCGAAGGAGTTGCTGTACTTGATTGATGTCCTGTTACGAGATACCTAAGTAGTGGCAGCTTTTGATCATTGTACATATTGATCCGTCCAAATCAGACTACGAAATTGAATGGCCTCAACTCCATTCATTGCGTGCATCCGCTTCTGCTTGCTAATGCCCGCACTTGTGCTGTAAGGGGAAAGGCAGTTGAGGTCAGAATCACTAGCGCCCGCCTCTTCAGAGGTACTTGGTCTCCGCCTCTCTCAACGCAGCCCGCCTAAGTACCTACGAGTACCCAAGCGACGCAGTGCAAAGGCAGCTCAGACACAAATCCGACTTGATGCGCTGCCCGGCTCCAAATTGCCAGTCAAGTCACTCCATCCGTGTGACTTTTCCTTTCCGTCCGGGCGTTTCCATTTTCTACTCCAGTGCTTCCATTTCTATTTCTAAGCGCGTCATGGCATGGCCCGCGGTTCTGGTTTCTGGGAAATAGCCCAGGGTCAATGCGAAAAACAAGAGTTCAATGTTACAGGCTGGCGGGATGAGATGAGACGGGCGGCCTCGTTTCTGCGGCTTGAAAGTCAGGTGTCAGGTAGTGCTACCTAGGTAGTACTGCTACTGTATTAGTAGGTAGCCTCTCTCTGTCTGTCGGCTGCATCCGCCTCGTCGTCTTTAATGCATCGCACCGCACATTCCAAGCGTTGGATTCAATAATTTGATCACGACAATTACAGAGTACAGTCTAGACAAACGGCAAAGGACGCTGCTAACGCTCCTGTACAGTACCGTGACGCGCACAAGCTGCCGAGCTGCAGCATGACCATTGAGCACTAACAAGGCGCACCGCTCATGTCGTGAATCCCGGCACAGTGGCGGCCGAGTGCGAAATGCCACTGTGCTTCCTAGGCGAGGCCCTTCCCGAGATGCAGATTCTCCGTCTCTTTAGGCTGGCTCGTAATCTTTCATGCCTGGTTATTTAACATCAGGGGCAAGGAGACCGGGCGGAGTCGCCTTGTCCCAAAGAACATGTGCAGGCTTCCATTGCCTCTTCGTTTCTGGCCTGGGCACAGAAGAGAGACAACGACCAGGGTCAATGCGATGCTCCCTGGCCAGGAACAAAAAGACCGGACGGTTCGCTACACGACAGAGCGCCGTTTGGTCTGGTGAATCTTTCCATCGTACATTCTGAGATGCAGCTTTCCGCGGCCCTTTTTTGGCTTGCCGGCCAACCAGAGAGCGGGCAATCTACTGTATCAAGGAGCCGGCCAACGGGCTTCTCATCTCATCTCTTCGATAACGCAGCATTAACGCATCGTACTCGTAGTTCCTTTAGGTCCGGTTGACGCCACTGGCCGTGACCCTGCAGCTCGCCCCCCCTGAGCAGATTAGCCTGGACGGGCGAGGCCATGATACGGGGAATTGCGAGTAATATTGCTGGGCAGCGGACGAGTGAAGGCGATGGAAATTCCATCCTTTATGCGCGAAAACGGCTTCCTTACAAGGCGCACAGGGCAGAGCAGGACCGGGCCGTGATGCCTCCTCATCCTCCCCTCCCGCGCTCTCGCCATCACCATGACCCTCACCCTCATCTTCACTCTGCTTTGCTCCTCCAAATCCAAATCCCCAAAATCCTACTGTACTTACCTGCCCTGCTAGCCCAGAACTGGCCAAGGACGCAATTTACGGCGACCCGCTTCCCTGCTCCGGAGCCCACCTTCTACTCGCAGCTCTGGCCCGGCCTAGTACCAAGACGTTTTGCTCTGCACTAGCCGATCCGCAACTCATCCTGGACCCCGGCCTGGGGTGAAATCATTCGACTTGGGGTGGGAGAGAGAGCCCTGCGAGTATTAATACAGTGCAGTACAGTATAGTACAGTACAGTACGAGTGCTCAGAGGGCGAGAGAGCTGAAGATGTCGTCAAGCAGCAATTGCGTTAGGAAAAGAGCGGGCATACAGCAGACATATATTCATATATAGGTAGGTACTCATAGTTGTGGCACTACCCGTGAGATTTGCAACCAATAGAGCCATTGACACTAAAAGCCAACCTTGGAAGAGATATTGATACGAGTATACTTGTTATTACACGTTAAACCCGGAGTTATAGACGAAAAGACGCAAAACCACCGAAAGAAAATGGCCATTTACACGCAAAACCACCTTGTAGTACGAGCACAGGAAAACAAGGCCAAGGCCTTTCTTTTCTTGGCCCTTGTCCGAATTGCCGTGCGGATACTCTAATTTCATGCCTTTCCCTCCAACACGGCCGCACTGTGTTTCCAAGACGGGGACGCACCTTTTTTTTCTTTCTCTCTTCATCTTCCTTTTCCTTGTGGTCTTTTTGGGTGGTGTCTGGGCGTTTGTTTTCGTTGTATCGCGGGATAAATGTATGTATGTGTGTGTGTTCTCTGGCTTGGGTCAATGCATGACTGTGTATCTTGCGAGTAAGTCGTCGTCTTTTAATTCGGCTGTCGACATATAACAACTTACATAAATATGCCGTCGTCCTTGGGTATTTCTCGTTCTGTATTGCTTGCATCGTTGCCACAAGGCATTGATTGATTGATCCCTTGTACCTTTAATATTTTTTTTTTGCACGCCCTGTCTCTGTAAGTCAATCTTACGAGCACGGCCAATATTTCCGGTCTCTCCACGCTCCCATCAGCAAGCTCACGCCCTCTCGGTATTGTTTGCCTCTTAACCCCCCTTCACGTCCTATCCCAAATCCAGCAGTCCGCATCAACGAATCTCGATGGGCCATCATCACACTAACCACCCGTCTTACCATCCCTACAAGTACGAGTACACACAGACAGACAGATAGACAACTCATGGCGATACTTGTACTTCTGTGCTGCACTGTATATACCTGCCTACTCGTATAAACACACCGCACTGCAGTCGTAGGTACGAGATGACTACTACTACTAGGCACAGTACCACCCCCATCCTCAATGCCACCATTCTTTGTGCCCCCCGTATCAACGGCGAGTCGCAGTGCAGTAGTGCCGCATATCAATCCGTACAAGCGCCGCGGCTTGGTGCGGTGGCATCCCGTGTCCATGTACCTGCGTGTGTCTGTGCCGTCCGTTCACTTTTTCCTTCACTTCAACATGGCCCGATGCCTTTTTCAATATACAAGGGGTATTTTCACGCTACTGGTAGCGGGAATTGTTTGATGGTTGCGTGATGTAATTAGTTGGGTCCCCTTGTTGAAGAGTCTGGGTATTTTAATGTAGGATTTGGATGATCCCCTTACGTCGAATGTGTAGTATGAGGTGTGATGACATCTATCAGCCAAGACTCGCGGTTCAAAAGCCAATTGATGCTCTCAAAGAGAATAAATATGCCATTCAGCGAGGCCGTCTCTGTATTTGAGATGGCCTTAATGCGAGCATGCTATATCATCCATCATTGTACCCCCAGTTCCTTCTAGTTCATCCAACTCTTCTTCTTGGTATACTATTAAGCTGGTCCCGGAAGGGAATCGCCGTCTCTATCTCGTTGCTCCATCATGCTATCGTCATCTAACTTGTCTCATGCTTCAACCCCATTAATGCGTCTTTGCCCATTCCTTGAACCACTCCAGAGCCTCGGGGTTTGCGACACTGGCGTTTGTCTTGATGCTCATGCCCGAAAGAATCTGCTTCACGGCAACTTCGATTCTATAACAATATTAGAAAATGAACCATAACGTCCTCAGCTCTCGAAACTCACTTTTTGCCGTTGCCCGTCTTGGGGATGCCGCCTCCGCACTCCTCCACCACGCCTGGGACGTGACGCGGGCTGAGCTCGCTCTTAATCTTTTGCTTGATCCTGTTCCTTAGGTCGTCGTTGAACTCGTGACCAGGTGTCGGGACGACAAACAGGCAAACCGTCTCGTCCGTGTCCGTGGCTCGTCGGCGTCCTACACAGACGGCATCCTCAACTTCGGATGCAAAGAATCGGATCAAGATGTTGTAAATCTCGGCTGAACCGAATCTCACGCCAGCCGGCTTCAGGACGCCATCGGATCTACCCAACATGAGCAGACCGCCCGTCTTGGGGTCAGGAATCTTGACAAAGTCGCCGTGATGCCACACCGCGCCCTTGACGCCGCACACGTCCTCGAAACGTTCAAAGTAGGCAGCCTTGTACTTGTCGTCACCTTTGGCGCCAAAGAAAGTCAAAGGTTGACAGGGGAAAGGCTTGACGCAAACTAGGTCACCAGGCTCTCCTGCAAGAACATCCTCACCAGTGACAGAGTCAACGGCCTTGATGGCCATTCCGAGGCCGGCACACTGGATTTCGCCCACGCGAACGGGGAGGAGAGGAGAAGGAGCGCCGAATAGAGAGATGATGTCGGTGCCGCCAGTGATGGAGGCAAGATTAATGGTCTTCGGGAAGGCTTCGTAAACGAAAGAAAAGGTAGACGGCGGTAGTGGTGACGCTGTGGAGTATATGGCTTCGAGGTGGGATAAATCAATGCTGGAATCACGAACAGGATAGACTCCATTGGCCTCCAATGCTGTGAGGTAGGCTGCTGAGGTGCCGAAATGGGTCACCTTGAAGTCTGACAACACGCGGGGAATGGACATGTATGAGTTGGGTCGGAAGGGTGATCCCGAGTACAGAATCAGCTTGGCTCCGACAGCAAGCGCTCCAACGCTCCAATGCCACATCATCCAGGACGTAGTTGTGTAGTAGAGCATGCTCGAAACCGAGGTCAAAGAGCAGTGCAGCATGTGCTCCTTCTTGTGCTGGATGAGTGTTCCCAGAGCAGTGTGCACGATTGCCTTGGGGAGGCCTGTGGTACCGCTAGAGTAGAGGATGTAGAGTGGATGTGATGGCGGCAGCTGTTCAAACGTAAGAGCATCTGATGAGGCGCCGGAGAGGAAGCTTTGGTATTCAACAGCCGCGATGCCGTGAGCCTCAATGTCCTTGATACCCAGATCGCCCTTGATATTGTTGATGACAATGACCTTTTGCAGGCCCATCTTGCTAAGCTCCGCGACAATGTCTGTAGTCTTGGATGTGCTCGACCACTCCTTGCCATTGTACACTGTTCCGTTGTCGGCAAACAGAATGCGAGGTCCAATCTGGCTCAATCGGTCCAACACGGCAGAAACGCCGCTGTCAGGGCTGATGCCCGTCCATATCGCGCCGAGAGAAGCAGCGGCCAGCATCGCAACCACGGCTTCTACATGGTTGGATACATAACCGGCGACGATGTCGTGAGGCTTCAACCCTTCGGCACGCAACGCATTGGCGCATTGGCGGACCGACTCGCGCAGCTCAGTCCAGGTGGTTGATCGCAAGTCGCCAGGGAGTTCGGTGGTGGTGATTACGGCGGTGGAGGAAGGGTCAAGAGGCGTGGCCGTGGGAGGGAAGAGGAGGTTTTCGGCAAAGTTGAGGCGAGAGTCGGCGAAGAAGTCGGGACGAGGGAACATGGGCGCATCAGCCGGCAGGACCTGATTTGGTCAGTTAACTAACTATTCAAGCTTCTTGTCCAACGAGGCTGAAGATGAAAACGCACGTGTGAATACGGCTGGGATGAGACGATGCCGACAAACTGCCACACCTCGTCCCAGAACTGGGCGACATTGTCGACAGACCACTTGTACAGGTCTGGGTATCCGGTGAGGTGCAGATTGTGCTTCTGGTTGACCGTCTGGAGAAACTGCCACATGGGCGTCGAGGCAGGCTCAGCGTGTCTCCAGAGCTCCTTTGCCTTGGGAGTGACGCCTACGAAGGCATTGTCGCGGTCGATAGACTCCCCCATGGCGTCCTTGTCTTTCGTCTTCGATAATCGAGATGGTTATCCGCGTGGCCAAGGTCCAGGAAGAGAATCAAGCACAAGAAGCAAAGAGATGAAGCCAAATGATGATTTGGGTCTCTCCTTGTTTATTTTCCCCAAGAATAATCAAATAGTCTTTCAGGGACCAGAAAACGGTTGGGGATCTCTAGCCCAACTGCCGAATCGGCTGCGTTTGCGGTCCCCCTCCATCATGGCCCGTTGCAACCCGCGGGCATCCTCGGTTCTATTTTGGAATGGTTGCGAGGCGATTTAGAAGCCGAGAATCTGTGGCTGGAGCAGTGGCTGAGCAGGGAGAGGGATGACTAAGGATCGAGAAGCGTGGCTGGTGCAGAACTAGTCAAGTTTGGATGGATATAGGGGAAAGATACAGTAAGAGAGAGAGGGAAAAAAGATTGATGGCTTCTTCCTTAGCATGTGCACTAGGCTAGGACTTATTTAGCGGAATACAGGTGCCGAGGCCAAAGTAGAGATTTGAAGATTTTTTATCGAATTTTTCTCAAGGCTTTTTTTTTTTTTTTTTTTTTTTTCACTGCCGGCAATATTCCGGAGAGGGCAAATTGCTCAAGCGTGGGCTGATTCTCTCTTGGTGGTTTGTGTTTCCCCGTTCCGTCTCAAACTATTACCTCGGGCACAAATTACCAGGGTGAGGTGATAGGACAAAAGTCAAAGACCCATAAGGTTAACACTGTTGGCGTGGGTGACAAGTCAATTACACGTACGGAGTAAAGCAGAGGGAAATATACACGTACGGAGGACCAAGTCCGTGTGTGTCACTCAAGGTCGCACTGCATGCTTCGCTGGCACTCGTTCCGTCTACATACAGTATTGCTCTGTACTCGTACAACTCAGATAAGACAAGGCAAGGCAAGGCAAGACACTTGAAATTAGAGTAGAGTCCCTTGCACTTCCAGTCAAAAGCTGGGGTTGAAACTTTGAAGCGAATCTAGAGCGACAATCACTGCCCCATGCGAGAATTAGTACTCGTACTCCGAAGTTGTCGAGATGCTAAAGTAGCTGGAGTGAGGTATCAGCTGTTGGCATCCGGCATCTTCGGAGAGTTTTCTGGCTAGCATCACGAAACTCGGCTTCTGTGCTGTGCTGTGCTGTGCTCCAACAGCTCTCAGCTCGTAGCTACTGCCAGCTCTGCTTTTGGTGTCAGCGCCCCCTTTTTGGGCTGCTCCCACGGGCGAGAGAAATCGCGGCAAAATGTCATCGCGCGGCTGCCCCCTTGCAGATCGTTGAGGTTGTATTGCGACCTTGCTGGGCTGCGACAACGGAGAAGCATCGAGCCACTCATCTCTTTAACTTGACTTGGAGTCTATGCTTCCTTTTCAAGAGAGCATCGTATCTTGGGTGGCAATAGTCCATGTAGCTAGTCAGACGGCCTCACCCAGGGCCAGCAACCGTTCTACTGTAGAAGCAAGGATTGCAACGGTCTTCGCTTGGAGGATATCGGCTCGAATGACCTCATCAGCTGCAAAGACGCATCGGCCGAGATTCGCATTGTCTACCAGTTAGTACTCGTCGTAGCACCAGTAAGCCCGGGCGATCCGACGTACTTGTACCTGTAGGCTGTACATCCAGCACCTTAGTTGAGTAGCAGTAGGGCCCATCCACACTCTCGGCAGAGAGTTGCAGAGGCCCAAATTAAGTGCCCGTGGACAAGCTAGACGCCCACTTTTGCCCTTGTTCGAGACGGATCGCTTGGGGGCTCCTGAATTCCGGCTTGGCTGTCCCGGTCCTCGTTGGTCCCTCTTGGATCCTCTTGGTCTGGCCGCAGGCGCCGCAGGTTGTGCCCAGCGGAAGAGATCAAATCAATGCAAGGGAATCGGAATCCAAGCGAGCGAGTGAGAGACAAAGCCACAAGCGAGAGCTCCGGCGAGAGGGAAATAAAATAAAAACCTAGCGCTCCAACGGGCTGTTTCCGCTATATCTTGGCGGCCTGTCTCTGTCTTTTCAGCGTCTGTTCCCCCCTCCCTTGCCCGTGTGGCTCCCAGGTCGCGCGGCCAGGACTCGATTTTATTGGCCTTGTGGGCTCGTCAAAGACCCCCTTTCGCCAATTCATCTTACCCAGCCGAAACTCCCCCCAAGCCCAAACCTGTCTTCTTCAACCTGCTTTTTGCTTTTGCCGGCCCTGCGATCGTGGTCATTTCGTCTGTCGCGTGGTGTCCTTGTGCTGCATCTCCACTGAGCTGGGATATTGCCCTTGGAACAGCAGTTTATTATATTTTGTTGGGCCACAGGGCTGCTGCCGCAAATCAGTCCACCTGCTGAGCCGAGTGCGAGGCATTGAGCAGATTCAAGAAGGCGTCGTGTCAGGGCGAGAAGCACTGCAGCACCATCCTCGGTGTTGTTTCTTGTTTCCTTGGTTTTCTAACTGGTAGGTTTACGCTGCTGTTTGTTTCAAATCCCGCCAATCCAGCCTCACATCCAATCCGTCTCTTGGGGGGGGCTTCAGTCCCATCTTCTTCCCCAATTCTCAAGCCCCTCCTCCAAAGGCCTCGTTCCAGCAGCTGGCTCAACTATGGCTGCAAAATCGCCTGCAATTGGCATGACGCGAGCCTCGTTGGAAAGCTTGTTTCGATGCTATCGAGACGCTTTACCGACAGCGGTTCGAAGCCTAGTGGCGCCGCCAGGTGAAGCCCAGCAGCAAGTTGTGGCCACACCGCATCGCGCCGTAGCTTTTGAGTTTTGTCGCAGCCGCTGCCGAAGGCCTGAGCTTCCAGCGAAGCATGGCGCCTAGGAATTTGGGCGGAGGAAAAAGCAAAGGGAAAACCCAAGAACCTTTGCACACACATCCCTCG
This sequence comes from Trichoderma afroharzianum, assembly GCA_037893235.1. Classification (NCBI taxonomy): domain Eukaryota; kingdom Fungi; phylum Ascomycota; class Sordariomycetes; order Hypocreales; family Hypocreaceae; genus Trichoderma; species Trichoderma afroharzianum. Next base: position 1,218,171 of record JBBLXW010000006.1, read on the forward strand.
ATCCACCATCACGCATTCATCTTCGCCCCAGCTCGCTTTTTGCTCTCATTGGCCATTGAAGCTAACCCGCCTCGTTTTTCCTGTCTTCAGGCGCCAAGTCCCCACGAGCCGGCTTCTCTTTTTGAGTTTGCAAAAGCCTCGAGGAGATCATGCCGCGACGGCTTGCAAATCCCTTCTCCTCTAGCCAGTCTGCTATGTCAGCGTCCGAAAAGACTGGCGAACGACGTCTCTCAACCTCAAAGACCAACCGACTGAGCCAGCTCTTCTCGTCCAGCCCAAAGGCCAAGGACCAGGCCGCCATGCATCAAAGCCAGATGAGCACCATTTCGCCGTCGACGGTGTCGCTGCCCACCATTTCGCTGTCCACTGCGACTGGTGAGTCCAACACCGTCGAGCCGACCACGACGCTGTTCAAGCCTCAGTCGGCCGAGGAGGTGGAGCGACGGCGACGCGTCGAGTCTCAATTTGGCCCGCTGCTTTCTCCCGAGCACTTGTACACCAGCCAGGCCGCGGGCAAGCCCTTTGAGCGGCCGATTGAAGACGAGCCTCCGTACTACTATCTCTTGACCACCTACCTGAGCTACTTGGCTCTCATTCTGTTTGGCCACGTTCGCGATTTCTTTGGCAAGCGATTCGGCGACCGCAAGCGCTATCTGCCTCTCAAGATTCACAATGGATTCGCTCCCCTCAATGATGATTTCGACAGCTTCTACACCCGACGCCTCAAGACGCGTCTGGACGACTGCTTTGCGCGCACCACTGTCGGCGTCCCTGGCCGCTTCATCACCCTCAAGGACCGCAAGTCGGACGACTACAACTACACCTACCGCTACACTGGCACCTACACTGAGACGCTAAACATGAGTTCCTACAACTATCTCGGTTTTGCTCAGTCTGAGGGTCCCTGTGCCGATGCCGTCGAGGAATGCGTCAAGAAGTACGGAGCCACCTTTGCCAGCCCCCGAGCTGACAGCGGCACTTCTGATTTGGCTCTCGAAGTCGAGCGGGAAATTGCGTCCTTTGTTGGAAAGCCCGACGCCATGGTCTTCTCCATGGGCTACGTCACCAACTCCAGCACGTTCCCTGCACTTGTGTCCAAGGGTTGCCTGATCATCTCCGACGAACTGAACCATGCCTCTATCCGAATCGGTGCTCGTCTTTCTGGTGCTGTCATTCAGTCGTTCAAGCACAACGACATGGGCGACCTCGAGCGTGTTCTTCGTGAAGCCATTTCTCAGGGCCAGCCAAGGACTCACCGCCCCTGGAAGAAGATTCTCTTGGTCGTCGAAGGTCTCTACTCGATGGAAGGTACCATGGTCAACCTGCCCGGAATCCTGGAACTGAAGCGCAAGTACAAGTTTTACCTGTTCATCGACGAGGCTCACTCCATCGGTGCCCTGGGACCCCACGGCCGTGGCGTTTGCGATTACTATGGCGTTGACACCTCGGAAGTCGATATCCTCATGGGCACTCTGACCAAGTCTTTCGGCGCCAACGGAGGCTACGTTGCTGCGGAGAAGCACATCATTGACAAGCTCCGCAGCACCAACGCCTCCACCATCTTTGGCGAGGCCCCTGCCCCCTCGGTTCTTATGCAGATTCTTGCCTCCCTCAAGCTGATTAACGGAGAGATTTGCCCTGGCCAGGGTGAGGAGCGCCTGAAGCGCATTGCCTTCAACTCTCGCTACCTTCGCCTCGGACTCAAGCGTCTCGGCATGATTGTGACTGGTCACGACGACTCACCCATCATCCCCGTCCTGCTTTACAACCCCGGAAAGATGCCTGCCTTCAGTCGCCAGATGCTTGCCCGCAAAATCTCCGTTGTCGTCGTCGGTTATCCTGCCACTCCGCTCATCAGCTCGCGTGCTCGCTTCTGCGTCTCTGCTGCCCACAACAAGGATGACCTCGACCGAATGCTCATTGCCTGTGACGAGGTTGCCGACCTTCTCCAGCTCAAGTACTCCACGGGAATTGCCGGTGGTTTGGACCCTCTGCCCGAGGGCGTCGCACCAGAAGACGAGGCTGAGTGGAGGAAGAACACTGGCACTCCCATCAAGGCCCCCCGATGGAAGGTTGAGGACGTCATTCGACGAGGTGTCGTTGACTGCAAGCTCCCTCTGCGGTGAGCGGCTTGTCTTTTGGTTCTTTTTATTCTTTTCTTTTTCTACAGCCAATGACATTTGTGGGCAACTCAATATTGAACCCTCCCTCCCATCAAAGAAAAGACACATAGAACGGGGAGGAAAAACCACGGCTCGGTGTTTGAGGCGCATAGTGTTTTTTTTTTTGAAGCTAATGTCCGGCTCCTGGGAGATGAACAAACGGCGTCTCTCTCTCTCTCTCTTTCTTCCTTGTTTTATCACATATCAAAGGAAAAAAGACCAATTACTATTTTTACTCCAATGTTGGACTAATTGAGCTTACGATGCTCCAGAGTCTTGTGGTCAGCTCTGGTTTGGCGCGAAGCCGTATTATTTACATAATTAATGTGACCATGCCCGACAAAAAGCGGCCATGATTGAATGTGAAGCTGCAGGGATCATGACTGCAGGGCGAATTCTAATATACCGGGACGGGGCTCGGAAACGACTTTGCCTAGGCTCGCCGGCTTTAAGTCGAGCGGCCAACGGGATATTCGGGCGGGATTGCGGGATATAGGGCGGATAAGGTGTTTTTTTTTCTGGGGGTGGGCTTTACAATTGTAAATATATAAGTGTGCAGAACGCGTCTAAGATGGTTAATGAAGGTGAACGTGGAGAATTGATGGCTCGTCTTATCAGTGTTGAGTGTGCTGTCATTTGTGATTTGTGATGCCCCAGAGATGTCTTGGCCACAATGCATCGAGCTAGAATGCATCCGAGCTTTGTTGCCCGTCTTCTCGGTGGGAACAGGTACGAGAACAGGTATAAACGTCTCCAGTATATTCGTATCAATTGTAGCTGCAACGCAACGCAATGTAATCCAGTGCTATTAATAGACGCCCCCCATGCTACCTACAGTACTCGTACAGCACCGAGAGAGAAGAAAGAAAAACGAAACGATGGATGTCTTTGAAACGCGACGGTGCGGGCGCGGGGGGGAAACATGAATCTTGAGTGTTTTTGGTATATATGAGGGTTTGGGAGTTTCATGACCCATGACCAAAGGGGGGTTGGGAGGATGAAACGCGCGTTTGCGGTATGAGAGGAGGTGTTTTTTGTTTGCGAATTAGGTAGGCAGTAGTAGAGATGATACGAGTTTACGATATGTGTGTGTGTGGTTTTGCTTCGTTTCTGCTTCTTTTTATTATTTTTCGTTTCGGAACGGCTCGGGATGGGGGTTACGAATGTAAGACAGTTGATGTGATGGGGATGTGTGTGCTGCTGCAAGGGAGGCAGGACTTTTTTTCTTTTTCTTATTTTTGGCTTTTGGGTTTCTGCCCCTTGCATGTTTATGTGATGGGTTGCGGGCGCGGGGTTAGGCGAGATTTGCGGTTTCTTTTCTTCTTTTGACATTGACAGAGAGATGTGATAGAGAGATGTTGGAGTTTTGTTTGGGGGTTCAAGGTTTGGTATTTGCTTTTTTTAGGCGAGTGTGGGAGGCAGGGTTTGTTGGCTCGTTTAGATGGGATGGGTGTTGGAGAGGGTTGCTGGAAATGGGATGGATGAACTGCGGAGGAGATGAGATGAGATGGAATTGACGGGGATGTTTCTGTTGGCTGGGGGGTTGGTTGGGTTTTGGTATAAGTGCGAGAAGCTAGACTGGATGCTGAATTGATTTGATTGTAGGCGTGTTGTAACTGAGATGATGGTGTTGATGCTGGTTGGCACATGGTTTTGTTACCCTGCAGCGGGAGAAGAATATAAATTCAGGTACGGTACGGGCTCAATTGTTTCACGCCGAGTTGCTCGGTAATTTATTGGCTCGGTAGACACACTACGAGGGCTAACAGGCAGTTTAAATCCTTAGCCGGGCTATTTCCAATGGTCTGATTTGAACATGTTAAATGCAACCTCATGCTGGTGGAGTTGAAGTAATTTGGTGTATCTTTGTCTTTGTCTGTCAAGGCTGGGTCGAGTACAGAGGACGGTACCTCTCCGTCAAAGGAATTCAGGATGAAAATTAAAAATAGAAAACTATACTATCTTGAAAGACCAATGGATGCTACTTCGTATCAACAACACACTGCACGTCATGTGCATGCACCTTGATAATAATAACAGCAGCAAAACATCCCGATCCATTCTTTGCCCGCGGCTCAGCCACAAGACAGGAGGTTCGCATGGTGCGAGGCCAATCCCCATTGGGCTAGAGGCGCCGCCCAGCGTTCGTGCCCTGGCGCAATTAAAACGGAGGGCTGCTTTGCTTCAACTGTAACTGTAATGGAAGCGGTCGCAGTACAATGGCTGCCGTACCTCGGCCGCGGCGGCGCTATGGGCAGTGACAAGGCCGTGGCGTGGCGCTTGTACCTGTCGCCTCTGGTGTGGTGTCCGATGTCTCGATGGCCCTTCGCATTAGTGGACTTAGCGCATGGCTCCAGGGCTCTCTTCCAACGGGGTTTGTACTCATAACGGACACATGCCTCGTCCCGGGGGGTACCTGTACCTGTACTTGCGGCTGCACTGACGCGCGCCGGTACCTGAAGCTGTGGCGGCTCCCCTTGGGCGTACCTGGTACCCGCAGCCCGCCGCCCGTGCTGGTTTGGTGCCTTTTGCTGGTGCCGGTGCCGGTGCTGGTGCTGGTGCATTTGGTGCTTGTGCCTTGTGCCTGTCGGCTGGCATTTATTGGCCGAGATTTGACACTTGGGCTTGTTGCGAACTGAGCCTTGGGGGGTTCAACGCCAGTTCCCGAGTTTCGTCTTCCAAGTTCCTGGTGCCCCTCCTCCCCAGCTTGCGACGATCCAAGACCAAGACCAAGACCAAGACCAAGAACCGACAGACGAGGCTCTGCGACTATTTGTTCGACCTTATCGCCGCCTTGTCCAGCTTCTGCTTCGGCCTCCCTCTTTTTCTTTGCTGCTGACTGGGGCCCTCTTGTGTCCTGCTTGCCCGCGGCCACCCACTCGGAGCGCCTTGTATCGATCCATTAGCCGCCCGTTGGCGCTCTGCTCGCCTCCGCACGCCTCGTTTCCCCCCCCATTCGAACCTGGTGCCTCAATTTCTACGCAGCCCTCAAAACTCCCCTGGAAGCGAAGCAGGAGAAAACAAGGAAAAAAAAAGAAGAGAAGGAAGGCATCTCGCAACGCAACTCGTCCATCGATCGAAAGAGTCGTAGCGGCGACGGGACGGTTGGACAAAAGGGAGCAGCGTCAAATAGGGGACGAAAACGAAAACGAAAACAACCCTGCGCCCTGAGAGGGGAGAGAAGAGAAAGCGATAGAGCGAGAAGACGCTGGCCACGGACCTTCGCGCAGCCCTGCGGCGTCGCCCACGATGATGAGCTTTGAAGGAGGCACGGGCTACGCCGAGTCGGACGCCGACGACGAGTACGAGCATCACCTGGGCGACCACTCGCCCGTGGGCGATTCCGAGACGTCGCCCATGGGCTCCGAGCTGTCGACGTCGGCCGAGCACACGCCCACCACGTACGGCCATCGAAGCAGCATGGACCGCCTGCCCGAGACGATCATCACCGAGTGGACGGCCGAGGAGTGCGCGGATTTCATCAGTGCCATCGGGCTGCCGCAGTATGCCGATACATTTCTGGGTATGTGATTTGACGGCGTGATTTACAGTGCAAGATGATGACGACAACCACGACGATGGCGATGATGTGGTTTCTTTTTTGTTTGGGAGGACATTGGCTGATTTGTCATGTGTTATACAGAAAACGACATTGTTGGAGAGGCCCTGGTTGCTCTGCTGCATGACGATCTCAAGAGCATGGGCATCGCCAGTGTGGGCCACCGTCTAACCATTCTCAAGAGCGTCTACGACGTCAAAAAGGCTCAAGATATCCCAATTGAGAGCGATCACTACCTACCACTCTGTAAGGCCTCCCATCTTGCCCTCTGGATAATGGGAGCGCCCATGACTGACTTTGCTGGACTTGTGAATTTGCAGCCGCCGATGCCGAAGCCCAATACGCTACAGCAACGCTCAAAGACATCAGACACCTAGTGGAACAGCTTCGGCTGCGGGACGAGCGGATGAGCCTTCTGGAGCAGGACCTGCGGCGGATGAACGAAGACTTTAAGCGCCTTAGGGAAGACATGTTGCCGGCGCTGCGGCTTGTCAAGGACGTTCAGCACCCGCTGCCAAACGTTTCTGGGCCCAGCCAAGCATACACATACGAAGCCACCCTCTCTCCGCCCGCACCAACGCCTCCTGGATCCCAGCCCGGCGATCGAGGCGTGAAGCGACAGTACTCACAACGGCGAATCCTGATAGGAGCTACCCCCAAGAGCAACTCACCGACGCAAGCGACGCACGACCAGCGGATCATGCCGGAACAGACGCTGGACCCGTCCAGCGCGGCAGAGAGGGCAGTCATGTCGTCGACGCACCTGGCTGCGATGAACGGCGCCCCCTCTGTTTCCACGACCGGATACCCATCTCCTGTTATGCCATCACCGACATCCCCAATGAACCACTTGAGCGGAACCACTCTTGGCTCTCGAAGCTATATCTCGACCCCTTCTGTACGGTCGACACTCATCGAGCCAGATCTCGGCTACAATTCACGAGACAAGGCCGGTGGCGGGTCGATTCGACGACGCGAGACGCCCGTTCCCGAGACGCCCAATCCCAAAGACTCTGTCGAAATCTTCAAGTCCTTCCGAGTAAGCATGGACGACCCGTGCTACAAGGTGTTGCCGGCTGCGCTTAAGAAGTATCAGATCAATGCACCTTGGGACCAATACGCTCTGTACATCGTCTACGGCGACCAGGAGCGCTGCCTCGGCATGGATGAGAAGCCTCTGATTCTGTTTAAGCAGCTGGATAAGGAAGGCAAGAAGCCCATGTTTATGCTGCGCAAGACAAATAGTGCCCAGGTGGACGGCGATCTTCCCGGCATGAGCATGAACCCGGCAAGAGGAGCTTCAACGGGCTACGATCCGCCGGGAGGCATCATCTGAAGGAAAAAATCAGGCACGCTTCGGTTTAATGGGCATACTCACAGTTGTCTCCGAATGACACTGGTAGACAGGCTTTTGTTTCATTATCCGCGTGTTGGGCTGTTGTGACATATATTTGGAAGGGGGCGCATTGGAGTTGGTGGGGAAACGGGAAAGCAAAAAGGAAAATTCAGGCCGCGGCGAAAAGAAGACGAAGAAAACGACATGCCTGGGGATATTGCCGAGCGTGCGTTTCTGCTGCAGCTTATTCTAACGCTGCAAGCCGCCGGAACGGGGCTGATGCATAAAGGCCAAACGAGGTGAATTCACTACTACCCATTTGGTAAAGCGATATCAAGCTTCACCGATTGGGAAACTCTTGAGACGAAGGACGGAGTAGCACTTGAGCGAAATGAGCTTGAAATGCTATGGATTGGATTTGGGGTCCTAAAAATGAGAACGAGCTATAATGGGAAGGCTTGGACTGAGGGTTCTCGAATTTGGATTCTCGCCATGGACGATTTTCACCCCCTTATACTATCTTGGGTGAGATATATTTTCTTTTGAATATGTTGGGCAATGTGCACACACACACACGGAGGGAAGGGAGAAGGATGGGGGCAAACAAACACGGCGGGGAATCTCAGGTGTACGGCAACTATTTTTGGGCAAAAATTCACGGGAGGGGAGGATGTGTATTACTCTTTTTTTATTTTTATTTTTTATTGTTGCTTTTATATTGTGTTGGATGTGGATGGATGGATGGATGTAGTATTAAAGAGCGAGAACCTATCTATGTAATACTCTATATTGAGTGTTTTTTTTTCTTACTTTGCTTTACTTTTTCATCTTCTTGAAATTGATGAGCGGTGTTGGATGGGCGTGATAGTGTATGAAGAGAGATTTGTTGGAATGAGGAGTGCTTGGAGGGGACGGGGTGTGAGGTGGTCGGTGTGAAAGAGGTGTTTTTGATAGTGGAAGATGTAGATTGACGACGAGGATGCTGGATTGATGGTGTTGATGATGTAAAGAGCTCCGGAAAACGGCACGGAGATGTAACGGGTTTGACGGATGAGGAAGGATTGGGATAGTTGAGTGAATGAGGTGTTTTTGATGATGGCGGAGGGATGTAGACTGACGGCGAGGAAGTTGGATTGAGATTGAAGGTGAATTGGGTGCTGTTGATGATGATGTAAATAACGGCAGAAAAGGCACAGATTTGAAGGGAAATTCGAGTGAATAGTAAACAAGTCGCAGATGGTGTCGAGTGATCTCATCGACTCGATCGACATGATTGATTGGACTGGCAGTAAAGAACTCATCCGGGGGTAAAGAGGGTGCTGTAAAATGGCTCTGCCTCGATTGGGACGAGGTTGGAAAGCAAAGTCACAGTAAAGAGCTCATCCGAGTCAGGAGAACAGTAAAGTGATCCTGAAATGGCTCTTCCGGGGGGGCATTGATCGGGCTGAGGCTGAAATACGTTCCATAGGTCAGATGGCTTATAACGAGAATAGAGCTATGCTGTGTGGCGCGTGGCGTGCAGAACGGCGCACTCGATGGGCTGGATTCGCTTGGATTGCATTTGCATTCAGGCTAATCACAAGGCCGAATAGAGTTTCTCGTTGTTTGCCTAGATTAGGGTCCGTCAAGAGTGAGCAGTGAGAGTGAGAGCTTTCACGGGGATAGTAGTGGATTAAAAGAGTGAGCGTGAAGGGAAAGAGTCGTTCGAATTCGATGCTAGTAGAGAGAGGCTGGTTGGCTGGATATCCCAATATGATTCCATTCTATCGTGTTAGTAAGGCGGTCAAGATGTTTACGTAGACCATCAAACGGGGATTGGGCGTCGTCAGAGCTGTTGGCATATGTACCCGAGGAAGGATCTGGGTCGTTGCCGATACTGCCTGAATCTGCTCTGTTTTGCTACTGACTAGTATTACTCGTATGGAGGCGTATATGCCGGCGTTTAATACGGGATCCAATGATTTCGGTGTGCGGGCGCCCAGGGGGGATTTGCGTGCTTATGTGATGAAGTCTATTGTACGGAGAAAGAGTGAGGATGAGAATGAGAGCAATGGTTCGAGGTTGGCGTGTGATTTTAAATTAGATCAGATGAGGGTCTTGGTGAGGGGCTTAGATCATGACTTATAATCGTGTTATTGGGAATGGAATTGAGGTCGCTGGTTTATTACAAATGGAAGTGAAAAAGGGTGTTTGATTCCGAATGGCTCACAAAAAGGGAATCTCGGCACTCGTTCGATGGGTCGTGTGTCACCCACGGCTGTCGCACCCGAGAGGGATCGTCGAGAATCTGGTGTCCGGACGCCGACCAGCGACGCGGCTTCTGCTTCGGCTTAGTCCCCTCAAGGACCTATAATGCGCACGAATAGTGGCAGCAAATCATCAGAGCTTAGCTGCCTATCCCGCTACTATACTATACAGTTACTAGTTACATGTAGTTGGCGCTTGACGTGCCCATCTTTTTTGCCTAGTGGAGGTTGCCCGTTTGAGTCATCGCCGGCGTTGACGCAGCTTAGCCAGCGGCCTTGAAAGGCGTCCAATGAGCTGGGCTGGGGTAAGAAGAGTGAATGACTCTGGATGGAGACGGCGCCGGACCAAAGTTTGCGACGTGCTTATGATGGAGTGAGTGAGTGGTTCCTAAATAGCCCTGCTGGCTTTGTATGGCTTTTTTGCTTTGTATGTGGTGTTAGTCAGAATGTGATGTGATCGGTTGACGCTTTGGACTGGACTGGAGCTATGGGCGGGCTCTGGCTGGGCTCGTTTTGCTCGGGTTGCGTGGACGGAGGACGTGTGTTGGGTTCTTTGCTGGAGAAGCATTTCGCTGCCTTTTGTTTAAATAAAGAGGCGTTTGGTGCCTTGGATTTTTGGTTTCTTTTCTTCCCTTTTCTTTGTTTCGAGATATCTTGGCATGTCTTGTTCGACAAAGACCTACTCTTTTCGGAACGAAGCTATAAAAAGCTCGAGAATAATATAATACTGCTTTGTTTGTTTGTTTGTTCGCTGTCTTTGCTCTGGACCTTTACATTACTCTCCGTCATACCTCCGCCTTTACCTGTATTACATTGAGTGACTAGAATGGAGGAGAGGATATAGATCCTGCTTGATATTGATAATCACCGTCAGGGTATGGTGTACCGCAGCTCCTCATGATTGCCACAATTCCTCTGGACATGAGCTGACAACGATGGCTACAGATGGTCGTAATACCACGCTTTGGGGCTGATGCCAACCCAGACTATCCCAAAAACTCACCTCCTCGTCCAACGCCCGTCTCCAGCGCGACGCCCACTCCCACCGACATCATCGCCAGCATCACCACAAGCACAGCATCTCCAACATCGTCCAGCACATCAGACGCAGGTGGATTCTTGCACATCGCTTCAGATGGAAACAGTGGAGACAAGATCCTCCGCGGATTCCTCATCGGAATGGGCATTGGCATCATACTGAGCTTCGTGCTGTGCTGCTGGCTGCCGTGCTGCAGGAAGAAGCGGAGGTCACGGCTGCAGAGGCGGAATGACAATATCCGGCGGAGGCTGGTTGTTCTCGAGGACGAGGCGTGGGTGAACCAGAATTGGCCGCAGAGGAGGCCGTGGGATGTTGGTGAGGATGAGGGCCAGAGCCATGTGAGCCACGACTAATATGAACGATGCTTGGCGATGAACGAGTATTAGATGATGATGACGACGATAATGTCTGGTTACCACGGAATATTTTGGGAGCAAATTGCAAGGAATTGGGATGAATATGGTATGGAATGGGAGTTTGAGGTGTTTTGGTTTATTGGTAATACTATTGATATCTGCTTGTCTGTTTCAAAGTGATTGGGCAATGCAAGGCGGTTTTCAGGGACGGAAATAATACAGTCGTCAGCTAATGACGAGACACAAGGATACAAGCGGAGATAATCTGGATGGCTTACGAATAGAAATGCTATGAATTGATCAATCAGCGAGGCTTCTTTGCACCGAATTGGCAGTGATGTGTGTTTCTCAGCGGCCCATAAGCGGCATCAAAGTCGCGATGCTTCAACAATGGGACGATTCCCGGCTATCGCTCGTCTTGGCAACTTTGTCAGTGTGTTTGTACAAGTACTGACACAGCCACTCTCTTCTGGGGGCTTGTGGGCCAGCTCGCGCGGCTGTGGCGCAGCAGCCTCCAGCAATGACGTTGGCGGGGAGCCACAGTCAGTCTGGGCGCGCCAAGCTCTTGAATCAGACTGTTCGGTTCCATTCATTGTCGTTATTTTCAACTGATGAATGCTTCGAATTCCTTTCGCTTGCACGGTAGCATCGCCCCTATCTTGTGCCTCAGATCTACAGTACGCAAGGCACTTTAAACGATAACGATAGCGACAACAGACGACATTGCACTACTGCGGGCCTGATCTTGCTTCTGATCCTTCAGCTCTGGCCTCTTGTCTCAGCTTGCCGCAGCCTCACTTTATAGCCGCCAGCCCGTGACCCCTCTGGCCAAGACTCGGAGCGACATGCAATGACCTGCTGATGTTCGCCACGGCTTGAAGCTTTCTTCTTCTTCTTCTTCCTTTGCATTTTCAATTTCAGCTTCTCAAATACACACATAGCCGCCATGCTTGACGACAGCTTCCCCACGTACTGGATGCACGCTTCTGCCGAAGATGCTCTCCAGACGACTCTGTTTTACACGTACAACGGCTCGGATCCTCAGCGCGCTTACACCCTCCAGAGACCTGCCCCGGCATCCTCGGCGAACCAGTATGCCGTCGCCCTGTTCGACGCCCACTACCAGTCCGTCATCTACGGCGAGGTGCTGGTGAAGCCCGAGTTCCAGCAGCCCACGCTCTCGGCCGCCGAGATTCGCAACCAAAACGGCTCGCCGCCCAACGTGCCCATCACGCCCGACTCCTTCTCCGTGCTGCTGTACAACCCGGACCAGAACATTGTCGTCAAGCGCAATGCCGGAGGGTGGAATCGCGCTGATTCGTGGGGGTTTGAGATTCCCGAGCGCACGTTTAAGCTGCCCAGCGTCAGCAAGCTGGACCAGGAGACGGGGAGCAACGATGTGGCGGATCAGTCGCCGAAAATCATGTTTCACTGGAAGCGGGACGGGCGGCTTAATAGGGACATGACGTGCTACATGTCGGGGAAGAGCGTGGGCGGCAAGAAGAGCAAGGAGCCGGATATCACGGTGGCCATGTATCGTAGCCAGAAGCAAGGGGATGCCGTGTGCATCTACGAACCCAACATGGCTCGAGTCGAAGTCGAGGACCGAAAGGGTCTCGAAGTTGTGCTGCTGCTGAGTGCCGTCGTCGTCAGAGACTTGCATTTTGCACCCAAGCAGGATCCATTCAACATCTCCGGAGTGGTTCCTACAGGGAGAAGAGGCTCACGGCCGTTGGCACCGTCGCCAAACGACCCGACGCTTGTTTCGGGTGCACTGGCGGATCCTACTCCATCACCGGGGCCGACACACACGCCACCGGCGAGACCCTCTCCGGCCAGCAACGCCGCGAAGCAGGCCGAGATTGATGCCGAGACACGCAGGCTGCAGGCAATGGTGGCTGAGGAAGAACGACAGCGCCGTGCGCGACTTGCTCGGGAGGAAGAAGAAAAGACGCGGAGGATGCTCCAGCAGGAGGAAGAAGCTCAACGGCGGCGGAAGCAAGCCGAGATTGATGCCGAGACCGAGCGGCTTCGTCGAGAGTACGGCGTGCCGCCCCCTCGGCCAACTCAGGCGTCTCCTCCGCTCCCGCAGCGGCCTTTTGGAGCACCGGCGTCGACGGCGGCCATGTCTGGTGCTTTGGGTGGCGGCGGCTGGTATGGCCCGCCTGTCGTGAACAATCTCCAGCCTCCGCCTCCGCCGCGGCCAAACAGTGTCGGGCCGGGCCCGTCTACGCAGCAGCAGCAGAACGGGCGTAACAAGCTGAGTCCTTATTCGGGACCGTTGGGGGCGCGGGCGAGTGCCATTAGCTTTTTCGGGGGAGGAAAGACGGATGAGGAGAAGAGGAAGAAGATGAAGAAGAAGCAGAGCGTGCATTTCTAGGGGGAACATTGCATCATGGCGTTTTTTTTCGGGGGGGATATACCAGGGATTCTTTTTGGGATAGATTATGGGCATTATGGGTTATGTACTTTTGTTACTTTATGTTGCTCAATTGAGAAATCATTACAGAATTGTATCCTTCTCTTCCTTCTCTTTCCAGGTTGACTTTTTGATAGGTAGACATGCAAGGTCGCTGTACTATTCACTTGTAAAGTCCATGTCATTGCGTAAGACTTGACGCGGTCCTTTTTATTAGCCAGCCATGCTATTCGTCCCAAGCCAAGTATTATTGCTAAGATTGCTGTCCCTTGTCAGCTCACCATGCTATTCATCTCAAGTATCATTACTAAGGACTGTATCCTCTCTAAGTCATGTCATTCACTTCAAGCATCATCAATTCACAATCGGGAAAATAGAATATTTGGGGAATGAGATTATATATTATTAAAATGTAGTGTGTCTATGTCTTAATCCACCCCTCTTCTTCCCTGATACCTCTCCCCCTTTTGTATCATTGCGTTTTCTCGAATCAAATGGGTATAGAATCTAATACTCATAAAAACTTTTTTGTGCTCCCAGCCTGCCCTGTGTGTAAAAAAAAAATCCATGCCCAAAAAAACTTGTGACAAAAGAGAAAGACAAAAGTAGTGTCGGAAAAAGCAAAAAAAACTTTTAGGTGTTGTTGTTTCGTTGGTCGTCGTCTCTTAAAAGGAGTGTGTTTTTTTTTTGTGTTTGTGTGTTTTGTGTATTTTATTCCATCGTGCTGGGCATAGACCGGTTTATCCATTCCTCTTTATATCCGCAGTTCAGGAGCACATTGTTGTAGTTGTTTTTGTTGGTGTGAAAGATTGGTTTTATTCAGGCAATGTTCATGGGCAGCTTCATGCCGGCACCGACGTTGGCGGCCTTGACAGAAGGGCGAGGGCGGGAGAAGAAAGAGGAGAAGCGCTTCTTCTTCTTCTCCGAGGCGAGGGAGCGGTTGTCTGGGGTGTTTGCGGCGGAGGTGGCGGGAGTAGTGGCGGCTGAGGGGCAGAGAATCATCTCGTGGGTGATGCCGTTGCTGAGAGCAGCGCGGAAGTGGACGAGGTCACCGACGAACATTTTGAAGGTTTTGGTTGTGGTTGTTGTGGTTTGAAGTGTAGAGAATAGTGGTTTGTTATAAAGCTGGAGCTTTGGAAGCTTTGTGTGATGATGCTTTTTGAATGTTTGTTTGTGTGTAGATGAGTAGATGTCTTTGTAGCTGATGATTGCTTGATGATGATAGGAATTCCTCTTGTTCAAAAGCACGGCCCAAGCCTCGTCTTATATACAAAACAATCGCTCGCCTCCATTTCAATTCCTAGGTACGTACTTGCTTCACGATGCCGTGGATTTCCATTCCATGCCGTGTACGTACCCCTATGACAACTCCTATGACTGCAAATTTTCCATTCTAAAAAAAAAAACATGTTTCTGCAGCTCTTCTTGGTCATTTGCGCATCACCTGCAGACGGCGGATCCGCATCGGCTTCGGTCTGCCGGGGCTCGGGGATCCACAACCCGATCGTAGCCAGGCTCCAGGGGGGAGCTCCGTTTTGGGAAGAGGAAGCAGAAAAAAAAAATCGTGAAAACTTGGATTAGTAAGTGGAGTTGAGAGTGGGAATCATTGGGTCGAAACAGTCATCGAATGGAGTGTGTGAGTCTACGGAGCCTGTTGTGTGTGTGTGTGTGTGTGTGTGTGGCTCAGCTGGGCTGGTGCTGGTGCCTTGCTTTTCGGCACTGAGTCAGCAGGGGTGTTTAGGGGTGTGGGCTGAAAGAATTTTCTGATTAATTGGAGCTTTGATTTTCAGGTACGAGAGGGGAGAATCAACACAATACGACGGTGATTTGAGAGCCGGTAAGAGGCGGGTTAAGGCGCTCGGGCCGACAATGGGCAAGAGTTGGAGGGAGTAGGGGAGTGTAGTTTTATTAATTTTTTTTTTTTTTTTTTTTTGTTTCGCTCGGCATCAAGCGAACGACGATGATGATTGGCAACGTGTGGCGCGTGATGGAACGTTGGTTGGCTGGTTTCGATGTGATGATGCAGGAACTGGGTGAGGCTGGTGTGCATGACGAAGCGAGGCCGAAGCCGAAGCAACAGGAAACGCGTGGCTGATTCCATCTTCGGCTTCGGGGTATGTGTTTCCAGAGGCTTCGATTACATACGCAACACATGCAGATACGACATACGAAGCTGATGAAGCTATTCGCAAGGCTGTTGTCATCGTCGTCACCGTTTACACGTAACTCGCCGTGTGAGCCATTCGCGGCCGATACACGTATTCTTTCTCTCTAGCATCAATCCATCCCTTTGCTCACTCAGCAACGAACTGTGGCCCCCTTTTCACCCTTTTCAATATATTCCCAGGTTTCTTCAAGCCCTACAAGCCTAACGCAAAAAAGAGTCATGAAGAAAGAAAAGCTCTTCCTCAGCGGGCGACGACCCGCAAGCCAAGCCGGGGATCCGTTCACCCACTTTTCCGTCTCCGCCTCGAAACAAGTCACAAGCAACGAATGGATACTATTACTACTGTAGCATTACTGTAACTATCCAGTAACAAGCTGGAGCTGAGGCAGCTGTTGTAGAGTAGGTTACAATCTTACACGTATTTTTTTTCTTTTCACTGCCGAAGTGGATTATATTTGCGTACTAGTAGAGCGGGAAGAGGGCTGAAGCGCTCAGAGTGGCGTGTGTCGTGGCGAGATGGAGCCCCTTCTCTCTCGTAATAAATTAACCACGGCGGGAAAAATATGGATCTCGTGGAACGAAAATTTACAAGAAAAAAATATAGACCATGGATCTTTAATTGGCATTGATGTTTTGTTGGCAAATATAGGTACCACCATACGAGTAGCTGGGCGGTAAGCTTCGGTTTGCAGGGGTGAGTTTTCCCGCACGTGTGGTTGAATGGTTGGTGATGATTTTTTTTTTTTTTTTTTTTTTTTTTTTTTTTTTTTTTTTTTTTTGGGTTTCTTTTTTACACAATAGTGTGGATACGGCACGGCCGTTTTTTTTTTCCTTTTCTTGGAAATGAAAAGGGGGGGGGGGGGCAGATCGGGTGATGGGGACTGGGGGTTTTGAAACCATATGACTTTTGATGATGATGCCTGGTAAAAACCACATTGCATTGGGATGTGAAATTTTTCATGCACCGAGGGTAGCCGACTGTGTTTGTTTGTTTGTTGGCTGTTGAGGAGGAGGTTTTTGGTGAGAAGATGTTGCATCGTGGCGATGTTGTAGGCTGTCGTTGCATGAAGAGCAATGTTGGAGTTGTTTTCCAGGATGCCCCTTTTGCGGATTTTGCAGCTCAAGGATTGTAAAATGCTGGCTGATGGGGATGTTGAATCGTGCCTTGAAGCAATTCTATATGCTCATTCCTGAGCTATGTTGGATACTTGTTCACTTGAATAGGGTCACATAAACGGGCCTGAATAGCTATAGATCCACCAACAAGCCCAATTGACTCCTCACGACATGATGATGCAGTTCGATACAGATAGAATTGGTGTTTCTATAGAAAAAAAATACCAACGCCCATGCCCGAGGAAGCTTCTCCACCTCTATCCGCCTAATGCCATCCCTGATGCTGCTTCAACTCTTCGAAACCGGCAGTTAACATCTCTTAAAGACTACTCCGTATAGCCCAGTGGGTATCCAGCGGGTATTCATTCCATCCTCCATGCATTTCCATCCGTACTCCACCAGTATCCTCCATCAACCCTCACAAGGAGCCCCAGAATGGCATCCTCCTGGGCAAACCACTCCCACCAGACGAACCACCGCTACCATCATCACGAGCCACACCATCCAACCCAGCATCCCCTTCCATTGCCAGAATCCGGTTGTACGTTTCCAAGCTTATCACGGCCTTCTCAACAGCGTCCAACTGCCCTGCGATGCTCTACAAGCAGTCCATCGGCGAGCTGGGCCCTCCCAACTCCCGGAACAAGGCCTTCTTCACTTCGAAAATCACTTGCGCAAGGGGGATGTGAACTGTCGTTGCTGGCTTGTACCGGGCGAGGAGGCCTTCGTATTGATCTTGAAGAAGCCTGTTCCAGCGGGCGTAGCAGAGCAGGCCCGTCTCGGCGAGGAGTATCTGGTACACCCTGGCTCGTGCCTTGTCCCTTATCTTCGTGAGCAGTTCTAGTGGGAATTGCCATTAGCATTGAATCAATGTGGCGCCTTGGTATAAAAGGAAAGAAACACAAAAGGACACTCACTGATTGCTTTCTGAGACAATTCTTGCTTCAGAGGGGGCCATGCCCAAAGCCTCTCAAAGGGCACCGTACAAAAGGAAACCAACTCCCAGATGCACTTTTCAAACATGACTTCGTCCCAGAACAAGACCGCCGCTACCATGTAGCACCCCGCTGCCCTCGGGGGGTCAGAAATATATTCCCGGTTGTCTCTGCCGTTGAGAAGCCACTGCCGCGCCGCGAACGTGACGGCCTTTTGCAGGCCGTATTTCTTCACCAGAATCGCCGTGTCGAGAAGCATGGATGGCCTGAATGAGTGCGGCACCAGGTGGTTCTGGAGGTGAATGATGCGGCAGATGACGCGAACGATTTCGATGTTCTCCGGGTCGAGAATGAGCATCTTCTCGCCGTCACCAGACTCGCACATGAGGTCCTCGACCAGATCTTCTAAAGATGCCGATGCGCACATGAGGGCCTGCGAATAGACTCGGAATACCTTGTTGGAGCCCTCAATCCCCAAGAACATGTCGCCGCCGGGGCAAATGATTTCGGTATCGTCTTTTTCCTCCTTTTCGTCTTTGGCTTCCCCTTCATCATCGTCGTCATCTTCTTCACTGCTTTCCCCATCGTCATCTTCTTTGCCTTTGCCTTTTCCTTCATCTTTTTCTTTGCCTTTTCCTTCGTCTTTTTCTTTGCCTTTTCCTTCGTCTTTTTCTTTGCCTTTTCCTTCGTCTTTTTCTTTGCCTTTTCCTTCGTCTTTTTCTTTGCCTTTCACTTCATCTTTGCCTTTCCCTTCGTCTTTTTCTTTGTCTTTCACTTCGTCTCTCAAACTGCCTTTGAGTTGTCCTAAGAGCTCGCCAATGTCGAATTTGCCCTTGAGTTTACTGCTGCTGCTGTCGCTGCTGTCATTACTACTGTTACTGCTGCCGCCGCCATCACCGTCTTCCTCTGTGGGACCGAGAAGCAGCTCTTTTATGTCCCCCGGTTTCCACTGGCCTCTCTTCATCTGTGATAGAATCAACTCGCATAGGAGCTCGCTGTGTGACCGTTTCCTCCTGAGCGGAGGGGGAGGAGCTGGCGGCGAAGGTGACCGTTTCATCTTGGAGATTTTCTCGGCGAGTTTGGCGAGTGTCTTGTTGTTGTCTGCAATGTCCTGTCTGTATTTCGCGTCTCTTGCAGCTCTGTCGGCTTTGGCGGCTTCTAATGCTGACAGCTCTGCTGGCTCGGATGTATTTGCTGATCCTGATGGCTCTGATAAAACCGACGGCTCTGGTGTTAGTGCCAAGTCTGATGGCTCTGGTTCTTCTGCTGGTTCTTCTCTCTTCAACCGCAACTCTAAGTCTACTTGCATCGAGCTATCCATTGTCGACGTGATATCAAGGCGGTACTATAAGGGGTAAGAATGGACGTAGTCTAAAAGACAAGAACGAAACTGGAAAATCCAAAAAAGAGTTGTGTGAGAAGCCTTGTTGATAGACTATCATGAAAGAAGCAACAATGCATTTTCTAGGTTGAGTGGATGTATGCTTATCTTGCCTGGCTGGGGAGTAGCAACTGCTTCTGCTCTGATACATCTGTTGACTTTCCATTGCATTTTGTACATGTGGTAGGCGTGTAAGTGAGTGTAGAAAGCACGAGGGAGCATTCGCAGATGCATTTTCATGTATAAGTGACCAGCTTGACCTGGGCATTCTTCGTGGTGAAGAGGATAGAGAGACACTTGTCTGACATCTCAGCTTGCAACAAGCTGCTTACAAAGTCGACAGACAGCGAGAGGATGCACGGAATGCCTTGCATAAAGCTCCAACCCACTTTGTCACTTAATGTAGTATAAAGCTGAACTAGAGCAGGAGTTGCGCATTAGTCTTCCATCTAGCCTCACCTTCAAGCATCTTCGTCTCTGCGTCTGTCTACATGGTCATAAACCAAACCAAACCAACCTATAACAATGAAATCAAATCGAATCACCACGCACAAACACACGCAAAGAGAGATACATCTCATCATAAAAAGACATAAACAAAGGCCCTTGACATGCATCTAGGCTCTTCAAATCATCACCCCTTACACTGTAGCCGGCTTGCCAAGAAAAACGCCGCTCATGCAACGCCTCCCCCCTCCCATCTTTGATCCGTTTATTTCATTTTCCAGTCCCAAATCCAGCTGTCCTTCTCACACGGCTCTCGTTGAGCAAGTATATATTGTATATCGAATTTGTTTATATGTGTTTTTTTTTTCATTCTTCTGTTTCTTCTTAGTTGTCTTCGTCGACCTTCTCCAGGTGCAGGTCGTTGACCAGCATGTATCGGCTGAAACCGAGCCACAGGTAGCGGAACCAGACCATCTGGCTCTTGTGGGCGGTAGTCATGGCGGACCAGGCGGTGCCCAGCTTGGGCTCGGGCCCAATGATGTTGTTGGTGTAGATGAGCGTCTCGGGGTGCTCGGGGTCCTTGTCGCGCGTGAACAAGGACGAGGCGATGGTGGTGAAGAGGTCCATGCCACCCGAGTACTTGCGCAGCAGGTTGACCGTGTTTAGTGTGTAGACGTCGACCGGGCTCTTCCACTCGGGCTTGCCCTCTGTCAGGGCCTTGGCGAAGCCCCGCGCGCCGTGGTAGAGGGAGATGTGGTTGGGGTGAGACGACACGCCATGGCCATCAAAGGTGATGAGGGCGTCGATGTTGGCCGTGGGTTGCGAAACGTTTTCGGCTCGCTGGTGCGCCAGCTGCGGCGCAAAGGCCTTGGTGAGGAGGTTGGCGATCTTGGTCTCGTCCCAGTGCGTCGTCATGGAGTCGGGAAAGTCCTTGCTGTAGGCCCAATCGTGTTGGTCGTCTTTTGTCATGCGATGGCAAGGGATGAATGCGATGGCAGCACTTACGGGTTGTCGACGACAAAGACGTCGGACTCGTCTCGCAGGCCCAGGGCCAGGCCGCTCTGGACGAGCTCCTTCTTTCTGGTTTCGCCGAGGCCTTCCGCATTTCCTAGAAGTCTGAAGTCAGCCGGTATTCGCGCGTATTATCCCTTTCTTTATTTCATCTTTATCGTCCTCATCTCGTCCACGGTCTCCATCCATCGGCTTGTCTTGTCGTACCTGCGCTCAAACACAAAATCTTGACGTGGTTACCCGTCTCCGGCCGCGCCAGCGCCAGCACCGTCGGGGCGAAGAACATGGCCTCGTCATCCGGATGCGCAATCAGCAGGCACACGCGCTTCTCCAGCAGCTCCGGGAAGCGGTTGCGCACGGCGCTGGCGGTGCAGATGTAGATGCAGGGCACGGCGGCGACGAGGGACGCAACCACCACGAATAGAGCCTTGGAGTGGAGGTCCAGCTTGAAGGGCAGGTTAAAGGAGGGGAGTCGGAAGGGAAGGCTGATGGAGTTTGGCATGGCTGCGGATTGAAAGAAGAGACGAGAAGAAGAGACGAGACGAGACGGCGATGAGACGAGGCTGGCGGGGTGCGGAGCGTGGCCGGGGGTTGCCTCGGTAGAGAGATTTGGAGGTTGCTTTGGTTTGTTTTTATTCGTATGGCTGTTGATTCTCGATTTGCTGGTCTTGATGCTTGTTTTGATCGGAGTTTGTGTGGTGGTGATGCGTCTCGGTGGTGTTTTTGTTGGGGACAAGGTGGACAAGGTGGGTTCGCAGGTCCAAAGTGCGTGCGTGCGTGCGTGCCTTTTTGCAAAGGCGGGAGGAAAAGGCGGGATGGAGTGGGGGAGAGGCAGCAGATATGCGGCCCGCAGCGAGGCGCCGAACAGCTGATTTACAGTAGGATAAAAGGGCAGTTTAGGTAGCTTTAGCGGTCATTGGCCCGAGGGTGAAACGCGCCAGAGGGATCGAGGCTGTGAGATTTGCTGCAAGGGATCGTTGGAGGGCATCACGGGGGCAACGATGCGGTGAGGGAGAGCGTTTCTTGTTGGTTGGAAGCTGAGCTGGTGGTTTAGCTGGCAGCTGTTGAAGAAGATGCCGAGGGAGGGACACGACGGGTTGATTCATTTCATGTGGCTTGCGGCAAATGACGGCAGATCGGGATGAGCTGTATGAGGCCTGATGATCAATTCTATGAATGTTTTTATATGTTAATTTCCTCTAATTATGATCACTGTTATAATACTGTAGCTGTCATCAATCTCAATCTCACCCTCCAATGTCTCAACCAACATTCTCACCAAGTACCGGCTTCATCTCATCTGAATCCAGTAATAAATCCCATAATAGCGCCACCTGCACCCTTCACTTCAGCCTTCAGGGGCATCCAGGGCGCTGGAGCATTATCGATAAGCACCTGACAGGTCCCGATCCGACCTGCTGCGGAGCCTCGCTGCACCCGCTGATTGGCCCGCTGGCACCCGCCTCGGCTGATCTAGACTGATGTCATTTGTCAATTCTCACGAGACACGTATTATTACTTGATAATTTTCCCAATCTCACCAACGTCCACCAGCTTTTGCTTGTATTGCTTGTATTATTTTGTTTGTATTTTCTCTGCATATCGCACATTCACAACAAAAGACTTAAAATAGACACACACATTCACACGACTCGCAATGGCCAAGAATCGAAAAGAGCCGAAAATGAAGCTTCGTCAGCCAGACCGTTCCGCGCCCACCGAAAAGACGCTGCTGGACATTGCATCCGAACGATCCCTCTTCGAACAGGCCGCCCGGCGCGAAAGACAACTTGCCGGCAAAAATGAATCTGACGACGATGATGACGAAGAAGCCAAGTTATCGCCTGGAGCGGAGCGGTTCCTCGAGGCGCTGCTGTACACGACAACGCTGGCGATGCTGCACTTTACGTTTGACGTCTTGGTGATGAAGCAGTACGGCACGGAAATCAAGTGGAAAAGAATCACCATCAATGCTGCCCGAGCGTGGGGTGGTAAGACCATATCCTTTCTCATCCATTCCCACCAAACATGACCACGAAAGATCAATCATTAACTCGTTATTTAACAAACGATGTAGTCTTCTTCTTCCTCTTCTACACGCTCCACCCCTCCGAGCCAAACCAGGTCCTCATCCCCGGCCTCCCGCGCCGTTTCCAAAAGACGCTCCGCCAGATGCTCTTCTTCGCCATGAGCTGCGTCGCCGGGTGCGCCCTCGTCTACATCACAAACTCAACGGGCTACCTGTACAACATGAAGCGCGCGCCCCCGCTCGGGTGCCTGTGGCTGTGGGCCGTCGTCGAGCTGGACTTGCTGTGGGCGGTGCCGAGTCTCTTGGTGACGGGGGCGTATGTCTGGTTGAATGGGTACTCGATCAAATAAGAAAGCCAATTCGATTGTTTCCCCCCCCCCCCTGTTACTCCCCGTACTCTGACGATTCCCATGCATCTTCGCTCCTTGGCTTTTCTCGCTCGTGCCGTCTTAGTCGCCCCTCAAGATCATCGATACGCGCCGAAATCATGCTCATTTGGAGGAATTGCACTCGAGCAGTCAACGCTTCCCGCTGCCTCACCAGCTCCATCGCCTTTGTCCGCACCGCCATCCACGATACCGCCACCGAAGGCTTCCCGCCCGACCACCCTCTTGGCAGAAGCGTCCACTCCGAAGTTCCCCTCAGCGCAGACTTTACTTCGATATCAGTGACGAGCTCCAGCAGGCGCTGCTCCAGATTCAGCAGGTCGTCCATGACAAAAGTGTACATTTGGTGCTGCCGCTTCTTCTCGTCGTGCTGCGGCGTGTCTTGGAGTGTGCGCAGGAGGTCTGCCAGCCAAGTTGATTCGGTCTTGTACCATGATAGAGAGGTTTTCACGCGAAAGTACTCGTCGGCGCTGTTGCGCAGGAAGGCGATGCGGGCGTATGCCGCGGCGGCGATGGCGACGACAAAGGTGAGGATGCCGATGACGTTGGCCGATGTGGACAGGGGGGAGTCGGTGTTTGTGGTTGAGTCCATTCTCCCATTGGATGTGTGTGTATTACCTAGACTACTGTAGCATTGGATGGGGGTTGGTTGTGTATTGTGTTACTTAGACTAAGCAATGTTTTTATATTGAGAGCGTCGGATTTGGGGGAGTTTTGTATTACATGGATGCTTTTTTTTTGTAGCTGGGCGAGATTCAATTGGAGAATTGGGAGGCTGCACTAGTCAGGGGTAAAAGAACCAACTTTTGCCCGAAGTTGAAAAGTTGTGTATGACAGACAATCCCGTCATCGTGGAACTGAAGAAGGCTTGCTTTTATCTTAGTCAATCAAACAGAATAATATGGTGAAAAATAAAGAAATAGATATCCTAAATTCGTGGTCCGATATATTTCATATCCTACATCCCATCTCAATCTATATCACTCAACCTACATACCTAACCAACGACATCAAAAGCAAAACGAGAAAAATGAAATAAACAAAACCCCCATTTTTTGGTTCGTCATACATCTTCATGCAAATTACGCTATGCAACCGCGTTAAACGAACAAACCAAAAACCAAAAGAAAAAAAAAAAGAAAGAAAAATTCGCGCTGCCTGTGTATTCCGCTGCTGCTGCCACCCCTTTTTGTTTTTCTTCCTCTCTCCTCCTCTTCTTTTTTCGCGCAAAGCACCGTCTTATGCAAACGAGTTCCCAAGTCTTGATATAACACCATGATTAATAAAAAAAGGAAAAAAAAAAAGGAAAAACCAAAAGAAAATATATAACTCAATAACCATATATAAGCACTCTCAACCAACACGCCAAGCGATGAGGGGAAAAAGCAGAGTGAAAAAGGTATCCATCACATTTGTCTGCTGGGGTGCTCTGCGAACCGAATTCCCCTCCGTGCAGGCGGTACTCGCGGCGTGCCCTCGTCATCAGAGTCACTATCCTCAGCGGCAGCAGCGCCGCCCACGCCAAGGGCTGCTTCTCGCCGCCTTCGCTCGGCTGGTGTCTCGCCCGTCGAGTTGTTGTTGTTATTGTTGTCTGACCTGTGTCGTCCGGCTGCTGAGCTTCCGCTTCCTTCCGTCTCGCTCTGTTGTCCTCCCAAAGCAGCGAGGCGACGCTTGCGCTCAACGGCGGTTTCGCCTTCCATCTCTGAAGGCTGGATAGGCGCATCGACCGGGCGGCCTCGGGGAGCTTCAACTTGCCGCCTCGGGGACACGGACTCGGAGTTTCGGTAGCTGCCTCGGGGAGCGGGGGAGACGGATGTGGAGGCCGATGTGGAGCTGGGGGCGGAGCTGGATTCCGGCTCGACGATTTCGGGAATGTCCAGTGGGCGCCTCAATGGCAGGTCTTGTCGGGCCAGGTCTTTGAGCGCCGTGGAGGCGGACGACTGGTCCACGACCTCTTTACGTGTGCCCACATCGAGCTTTTGCACCTCGCGGATAAAGTCCTCCTTGGTCATACGTCGTCCCACGCCTCCAATTGTGAAACGAATCTGCTTATCATCATCCTCATGGGCCACGCTCTTCCTCCGGCCTTCGCCACCGCCTCCACCGAGAACACCAAAGCCAGTCGTCCAGCCGGGCTTAAACACGGGTTTGGCTGACGATGAAGCAGAAGCAGCTGCACCGGCGGCAGAGGATTCGCCTGCCTTGCCTTCTTCAGCAGCAGACGCGGCCGACTTTTCCTGCTGGCGTGCGAGGGCGCCAAGTCCAAGATACTTGAGACTGTTGTTAATGAGGGTGCTTTCCTGGCCGGTGGGCTTCTGTGGGGGCAGTTCATAGGTCTTGACGACTTCTCCGTCCTCGTCTTCAACGATAATCTATAAGCAGTCAGGTTAGAAGGCAATTCAAAGCCACAACGGGACACAATGAGGGACGTACCGCGTTACCGAACTGATAGGCTCGGGCCGGTTCATGTCGTCGTCTCGACTTGTCTTTTTCTTTTCGCTTCTCCACTTCGGAGCTGTACACGTCTGTCATTTTGCGTTTGATGTTGTCCACGGTCCAATGGAAGCGCTCCGCTTCGGACTTGGACCTCTGCCGACCGGCCGTGGGCCGTTTCCCGTCTTCTCCCCCTTCGGGCTTGCGCTGGGCTGGTTCGGCATCGACCACCTCGCCATCTTCATTTTCAAAGACTAGGTGGTGGCCTTCCTCGTAGACATTGACGTGCGCTGCCCGGGGACTCCCCAGTGCCCGGGGGCTCTGGCTCTCGTCAGCTCTGCGGCGGCGGCCACGGTCCTCCTCTGCGTCGTCTAGCTTCTCCAGCTCAACATCTATAGGACTGTCGCCGGCCAGTGTGGAGTCTCTGACATCTGTCTCTGGCGGTGTCTCCTTTTCGGGTGAGGGCGATACCGGCGTTGAGCGGTTAGGAAAGATGGCCGATTGACTGATGGGGCCGCCAGGCCCAATGCCGTCATCCCACTTTCTGTGCTTTCTCTTCTTGGCCACCAATGATGACGGACGGCTGCCCGAGCGGCCATTGTCCTCTTCTCTCTGGCGACGGAGAAACTGCGCGGGTGGGGGCAGGGTGCCGGGGGGGAACTCGGGCGTCTTGTAGTCGTCAAAGGATGTCTCCGACATCGTTCGGGCCTGGGATCTAGACTGGGACGAGATCCTGGGCAGCCTGTTCATCCATGACGGCCCATCCTCGGGGGCGGCGGTGTAGGACATGGTCAGCGTCAGGGTATTGATGCGCTTGCCGAGCGTAAAGACGGCAATCGAGGAACCGTGGACGAGAATGGATGAGATGACGAGGAACGTGACTATGGGCCACACGAGATAAATCAGGTTGAAGTGATCTGTGCCCTCGGGTGGCATGTCCGATAGCGGCACGGGCTCATCATGCTCCAGCTCAGCCCTCGCGAGAATAGCGACGAAGATGGCGCCGACGCCGATTGGGCCGAAATGGCCTGCAAAGAGAGCCTCGCGCCAGTTTTTGATGTCTGGTATGAACGGCTTGAGCATCATCATGATGGGAATGCGGCGGAAGAGGATGACAAAGATGGCGATAACAACGAGGCGCCAGACCTCCATGCCCAAGAAGCCGTTGTTGTACTGCTCCCACGGGATGATGGTGCCAAAATAGACAAAGTATGCCAAGTTGAGAAGCAAGTCAATGACGTTGGAAACGTGCGACTCCTCCGTCTTTTCGCCGAACCAGCCGTCGTTAGAGAAGCCGACTCCGGCAGCAAAGCCCACAAGAAGATCGTCAACGCCGAGGATACTACCCGAACCGGCGCAGAAGAGTGAGAGGGCAAAGTAAAAGACGAGGAAACTCTCGCGATCAATCATGTCGTGCTCCTCAGCGTAGCGGATGCCGCGGCGCGCAATGTAGCCGATCATGAAGCCGTAGAAGGCGCCAAAGATGCACTCGTAGAGGATGACGTAGACGACAAAGTGGAAGCTAACCTCGCCGGCGTTGCGATTGAACTGGATCAGGTAGAGCGAGAGGTAGATGAAGGGGAAGGCCATGCCATCGTTGCAGCCAGATTCGGCCGACAGCAAGTCTCGAAGATGCTTGGGCACGCGCTTGGCGAATTTACCCTTGCCAACCACGGACGAGGCCAGGACGGGATCGGTGGCAGTGACACAGGCGGCGATGACGAGCGATTCGAGCCAGTTGAGCGGCGGAATCATCCACCAGACGAAGAGGCTGACGAGAAGCCAGCCAACAGCCATGACGGGCACCAGCAGGAAGACGACGGAGCGCCAGTGCTTCTCCATGTAAAACTTGGGCAATTCGACACCGACGGCGAAACACTGGACGACGAGAACGATGCGCGAGAACTCGACGGTGACGATATCAACACTGCCCCAGGACCGCGGATCGATAAGGTTGGCGGCATGAGGTCCGAAGATGACGCCGCAGAGGGTGGCGACTGTGGCCTCGCCAATGTACATGCGCTCCTTGATAATGGAGGAACATAGCATGAAGAGCGAGGTGAAGCCGCCGAGGATAATGTAGACCAAGTGCGGCTTGGTGATGTCGAGGTTGTCCCACGCCATGGTGGCGGTCGGTTGAGGGTATCGCGACGAGGTGGACGGGGATCAGCAGCAGCTGTTTTCGAGACAGTCTTGGTCGTCTCTCAACCTATGAGGTACCGGGTTTCCCCTGTTTCTTTCGCAGCCTCCTCTTATTGATGATGAGTCTTTCCTTTCTTTTCTCCTCCTTCTTCCAGCTCCTTCTCGTCAACCCTCGCGTCGGGGTTTGCCGACAAAATAATTTTTTTTTCTTTCCAAAAGTTGCAATCGCCCGTTGCTTCTCGGCTTTTTGCTTTTTGCTTAGCTCCGTTTCAAAGCCCAACCTCGCGTGCCCAAACTAACACAGTTGGCAGTCCAGGGTCTTTGCTTGGCTCAAGGCGCCGGTTGAGGTTCTGACGGAAGCTGGCGCCGGGAGAAGCAGCGGCCTACGGGCTGGCACTGCAATATTGAAGTTACTCCCCAGTCAATGGTAGCCGAGCCAGGAGAGTCGCGATGGCGAGACATGCAGGAGAGGAGAGAAGAAGCACGGGATCGAAGACGAATGTCATGGAACAGAAGAGGATAAGGAAACAAGAAGAAGAAGTGGGTTCGCACGTGGATACGAGTATAGGATGGGATGGGTAGGCAGGACGAGGATGATAAGGATGGGATAGGATTGGACTGCTGGAGTGAGCAGATTGGACTTGTTTTGCCACGCTAGGCCCGAAACCCGAGCCAAGGGCTTGGAAGCAGCAGAAGTTTTCAGCAGAACAGCAGCGACATGGCCAGCGTGTGGAGAAGGCAATTGCTGGGCGTGAGGCTGTGTCGTCACTCGATCGGAGGCGTCGGTTCCGTTGCAACAGGCCGTGGGCCCGGAAGAAGCTCGTTAAGGGCCGGGGGACGAAGATGGGGGGCGGCCGAGAAGGAACTTTGACGCTATTCGGGAGACTAGGTGGGTGGTGTGTATGAGTATGGGGTTGAAGCTGTCGATGCCGGTAGCGGGGAGTTGATGCTGTAAAACTGTAGGAATGAATTGATTGATGGCGTTTGATGAGGTTCGCGGGTCTTGTTCCAACTGCCAAAAAAAGAAAAGAAAAAAGATGATGAACCCCCGGGTTTGGAAGAAGCAAAATTCTTGATTCAGACACCGAGAAGCAACAAGCCCTCGTCGAAAACTTCGTCCACAAGGCCAACGCGTCGCCGCCAAGGAGCTACCGCTGCAAGTCCCCAGTCCAGCGCTGATGCGCAGCGCCAGTGGGGTGGCCACAGGGCGTCCTGCCGTGGGGATTGCGGGCTGCCACAGCGCTCGCGGCCACTAACAGCGCTGAGGCCAGCACCGTAGACCGCTTTAGGGCCGCTAGGGGGCAGCGTCGGGCGGGATCCACTGCCGGCGTTTCGTTTTCGCAGCAGGACTCGTTGCCTTGAGTTGTGAGTTGTTGGGTTTGGGCGTATTTTAGCAGAGTCTTGGCCGAGCCGGACGAATTGATGATTCCATTTATTCGTTTCGCACTTTTTTTCTTTCTATTTTCTTTCCTTCTGCCTGATTTGTTTTTGTTTACGGCGTAACACAGACTTGGAATGGAATTGACGGCTGAGACACTCCGGCTCCGGTTTGCCGGAACCGTGCCGTTTTCTTTTCCCTCGCTAGTTAACATCAACATTGAGCCTTGAATGTCTCACCCGCCTCGTGACGACTCAGATCCGCATCCTGCAAGTGTTTTCGACTCCAACAATCTCGGCACGGCTGGGCTCATGCATTCTTGGCAGCGCAGCGAGTTTCATGCCGCCCCGGTTCTTTTCTTCCTTTTTTATGCTATTTTTAATTGCATCCTCCCTTTTCAACCCGACGTCTCTCTGTCTTCTACTCTATACTCGTATATTAATGCATTCTGGTTTGTTGGGGGCTAAGCCTTTCAACGTTATGCGTGTTAGGTACTCCCGGATATTATCTTGCAACATGGGCTTGTCATCTC
Source organism: Trichoderma afroharzianum (assembly GCA_037893235.1). NCBI lineage: Eukaryota > Fungi > Ascomycota > Sordariomycetes > Hypocreales > Hypocreaceae > Trichoderma > Trichoderma afroharzianum. Next base: position 1,247,245 of record JBBLXW010000006.1, read on the forward strand.
CCGCCAGCCATTCGCTGTGATTCGTCCCGGGATGCTCCGCGGACATTGCTTCCTGGCGTATTTCAGCATCCGGCATTGGTGAAGTTCCCACTACGGAGATAGAATCATGGATTTTGCCCCCGCCCCTTTTTTCTTCTTCTTTTCCACCCTTCTTTATGCTTATCTCTCAGCCCCTAGCAAACGGTGGACGGATATTCTCATCTAGATTGCTGACAACATGCCGTTAGCCCCCAACATCAACCACGAACCCGTCCCGACCCGGGGTCCAATATTCGTTCAGCTCGGCTGTTCACCCGTATACTCGTGCTTGACTTTTATTTTTGTTTTTAGTTGGGAGATTATTTTGTATTTTGTAGAAGCAATATTTGCCACCTGGGCAATATTCTCTCGAGTCAGCCATTGTAGGCAGCTGAAAAGGCTGATCTGTCTTGGCCTTGCTCGTTTCCCCGCGCTGCAATCCATCATGTGAGAAGCAATGGATGGAGACGAGCCATGCATCAAGATTCTTGTCTGGAGATCTCCTGTGCAGATCACGGATTCTCCCAAAGCCAACTTATCCGCCGGGATTCCTTGGACCATTAACCGGTCGGATCCGTATCTGGTCATGTTACAGGTCATTTCGATATAAGAGTCGTGGCTTGCTGCTCCCCACAATTGACTGCATTTCCAACAGACATAGCCTGTAATTGAGGCCATGGCATGTTCAGCGACGTCAAACCCGGCAAGATCTGCCATTGGTTGTCGCGTGCATATGGCCAACTTCTTCCAACCACCGCTCATGTTGCTCTCAGGTAGACGGGACGGGCTCTAGTAATCATGCAATCACTCAATTTGCCTCAGTGCACAGCCAGAATCGTCGGAATGGGCGTTTGCATTCTGTCTTTTCCAGCCGCCGTATTTCCTTGTTTGAGTGGTCATGTCTCTCTTAATGGCGAGTATCGGATAATCGGCTAGGTCAAACACCAAAGAGGATACATATAGGTAAGCTGTGTGAGACATCTCGGAATACGCCCACGCGATGCTACTTATTGGTTACACGCAATCCGTCTTATTCCGTGGAGAGGCTGCGGGCACATGTAGTTTGTGTGGTACTTTCGACTGCTGCAGTCAAACTAAAACAAAACTGTTTCACCAGTCGCAATATTGAGATCTTGAGTATAGGTATATAGTCACATCAATACTTGCAGCCCTCAGTGTTCCAAGATAGGACCACTACGTGCAAGCCAGTGAGCGACACAACTTTTGTACGACGCATGTACACCTCACAATTGGGTATAAGCTCACTTTTGTATGCTTATTATGCGTGTAATGCTCATGTTACACCAGGGTATATGCATCGTGCAACTTCTTTAGTTGCTAAACATCTGGAACCCATTCCATCGAAATGACTTGCGTGTTCCGTGTGCGCACTCCGGCGTTTGTTTTCCGAGACCTGTTTGACGAACTTGTGCATGGTCGATGCCTACTCTCTTGCACTACATCTTTCCATCGGACCAAAATCTCAGGAGCACATCTAGTAGGGAGATACAATTTCGTGTCCAATATTCAGTCATGCTGTGCGATGTCTCTAAGAAGCTTACCCATGACCCCTAGAACATGTATGGGCACGCCCCCGAAGAGAGTATCTGCATTATCATTGTAACTATTAATAGGATAATTAATTTATTGAGGTTGGCTATCTCATATATGGCTATCTCATATATGGCTATCTCATATATGGCTATCTCATATATGGCTATCTCATATATGGCTATCTCATATATGGCTATCTCATATATGGCTATCTCATATATGGCTATCTCATATATGGCTATCTCATATATGGTTATCCTATATATGGGTATCTCATATATGAGGAAGAGATTTGAGAGCACTTTGACTGCGAAAAAGAAACGCTGTTTGGTGGCGCTAAGAGAAGAAAACTCTCAGTCTACACAGCCTTATAGTACGAAGAGCGGCTGGCTGTATTGAGGAGCTTGATCTGGGGACTATGAAGTTGACCACATTGTGATATTGACAGTTGGACTTGGTGAGGATACTCGATGAATGAAATGGGCCTAGCAATGTAGACTGCTCTACGGAATGGAGATCAGTGATGCGCCTCAAACGGCCGGAACACCTTGCCGATAGGAGATCTTGCCTCCCTGGACTTCGTTGAGGGTTCTTATCATCTCGATTTTACCAAAAATTCGCAGCTGTTTTAATTATCCATCTCTGATTGCAGTTGGTTTTACTCCATGCGAGTGTAGATTCGTCTCACACATGTGCTGCACCTAGTCAACCTGCAAGGTCGCAGTCTATCCTTTCTTGACCTAGTAATTAGGACATAATGGTTATAAATATATAGTAGTAATTGACTGGCTTGAGAGGAGGCTCCATCTCAATAGCTGTTAGCGTAGGTATGTATGCGTAAATATGTACTTGGGAGTAGTGAGCTGCTGAGAGGGCCATTGCCGTGCGCCGTTTTAAACGCTGTCACATCTCGTATCAATGTTAATAACGCTAATCATTTGTATAATGCAGAGTTTGCAAATTATCACATAATCATATGTGGTAATAGTAAAGGAAATGGCCACAGAAGTGCAACTGGCAGCTCTCAATGTGAGGCACTACATCGTGTACTTGTAGTACTGCCATGTAAGAATAGTCATTAATGAATCAAGCAAGCATATTTAGTAGTGTCTCCTCAGCATTTCCTTGCATCTCCAATTGGGGTGTAATCTTCTCCACAAGATGTTCGAGAGTGTCTACACAATTTTACGTCAAACAGGAAGAAACAGTTCCAGGTTAGGGAGATGCCTCCTTGTCGCAATAGTTTCAAGGACAACTGATGATGCAAAGGAGCATCAGAGCACTTTATGGCTTCAAAAGTACGTAATATTGAATAAAAATCTCCTCATTTTCATTTGTAGTCTGTTTCTGTTCTATAGTTCTTGCACTTGTGTCCCTTTGGATGCTCTGTTCGTAACGTGGCGGTTTCATCAAGCCGTGTACCTGGTAGTATCGAGATAGCCAAAATCGATAACCTCCATTGAACAGCAGTAACATGTTTTGTAAACCCACAATTGATGTGAAAAGCACGAATTCCAACGGACATCTACTAGATGCACAGTATAGTAAATTTTGATGGCTTTTAATCGTATATTGCATTACCATAAATCATTTCATCCTAACTGAGTATATATACTTCGTGAGTAAGTTCGTACGGCGCATCTAAGGCACCAATCTGAGACGCGCCTCCATGCATGTGGTACTGGTACCCCGCCATTTGCGTCCGCATACATGTACAGGTACATGTATACCAAGACACATGACACGGACCCGCTGGTATCTTGATCTCCCTCGACGATTTCACGTCAAATCTCATCACCTCAGCTTATCTTAACCTCACTTTGAGGTATCCTACATCTTGGGTATCAATCCGTCAATCTTGACTCTCCTCCTGCCTGTCCAGCTTGCCTGCCAATTTGCCTCCGTCCAGAATGCTGCCAAACATGGCCGCCTCAAACAAGTAATTAACCTGCCAGGCGTGAAAGTTTGCATGTGCAATGATCCAGACCATCTCCAGCACTTGGCCGCGTGAAAAGAGGTCGGCCATGGCCAGTCGCGAACCTTCGGCCAGGTCATACTCGCGCTCTTCATCGACCTGGCCGCCCCGGATATACTCCAGCGGGCCGGTGACCAGCTGCCACCAGAGCTCCTTGAGCAGCGGCTTATCTTGGTGACGATGGAAGAAGTCGTTGACGTGATCGCAAGTGTCCTCGCCGTTGCACGCGTGCTTGGCATCCAGGGGTCTGCTAAAACCCGTTGTGCGGTACTGCTTGTCAAAGGCCTCGTCGAAATCCGCCTCGAACTGAGGCTTGGCCGGTGTCTTGCGGGCCTTGGACCAGCCCAGGAGAGCGCGACGGAAGAACATGTGGCGATCGTTCTGGATATGCCATGTGTACAGAGCGGCGCACATCCTGGCGACGGGCTCATGCCATCGCTGGGTCAGCATCCTGGCACCAATCGCGGCGTACGCGTCGTATATCTTGTGCAGCACCTCCTCGCTAACGACGCCTGTTTCTGTAATGTCCGTCACATTGAGGAACGAGTTCATGACCTCGGAGTTCACCAAATCGCATCCCACGTCGACCACGTCAGTGCCCGGCGAGCTGAAGACCAGGTCAGCCATGACGGCAGCAGGGTCAAAGCCACGTGCGATCGCCTCAGCCGCCATGCCCAGCAAGCTGCTTTCCGACAAGGAGACGATCTGTGCTGTGCGTCGGTCCAATCGCGCTGACCGATATGACAAGTTCTTCTTGTGCTGGTTCTCTAGCGCGATCTTACCCTGGATATACTGCTTACCAAGGGAGACGGCGTCTCGTCGTTCGCGTCCTCCCGGGGTGCGCAGGGCATGCGGATCCTCTAGGCCTTTTTGCAGCAGCGGCTCAAGCGTCGGGTAGACGTAATTGTACCCGTGCTCATAATAGAAAACCATGTCGGTCACATAATTGGAAAACATGGTTGTCGCATCGGCAGCGCCCATGAGCAAGCTGGCGATGCCGCACCCGAAGAGTGCATTGTTCGTCTTCAAAGCATCGGGCCAGTCAGTTGCTCCGATTTTGCTGAGCGTTTGGGCCGAGGCTTGTTTGAGTCCGGTGCCCTTTGGTGGCAGGATGTTGCCCGCTGCGTGCTGGGTATCTTTCCAGCTCTGCAGATCAGTGGATAATCTAAGCTGGACTACTCTAGGCCCCGATTCCAGAGAAGACAAAGACTGGTTCTCGCTCACGGACGAGGTATCTGCCACATCTCCAACGTCCCTAAACACCTCGACGACAAAGTCTCTGGCTTGGTTCGACAACATTCCCAACTCCGCAACGGTGCCATGGCCGACCAAGTTTCTTGCTTCTGAATAACCGGGATGGATGGGAAAAGAGTGTTTTCTGAGCTTCCGCCCTAAGAGTCTCCTAACCCGGTTACGGAAGCCCTCGACCCAGAAATATGGGGGAATCTTATCCGAGGCGTCTTGGAAAGCCTGGCTCTTTGGAGACTTGACCTTGATCTTAACTCCTTTGAGGTCAAACTCGCTCCAGTAGCTCTGATGAGGCAAGGATAGGCACCAAGAGAAGGCCATGATGATCGACGCTGAGGAAAACAATTTGCTTGGATAGATGGTACAACAGCAGCTCGAGCATAGGATCCTTCCCTCCTTTTATACAGCCATCTGGCGGGCGTCGGCTCTGCGGTATGAACGGCTGCAGCCCTCTCAAAAAGGCGCAGCTGCAGTTCGATGGAGCCTCTTAAAAGTTTGGGGTGAACCAACAGCATAACAAGTCACATTCTATCAGGTTTGCTGGGATGTATATACGCAAGAGGAGGGGAAGAAGCCAATATTGACCTGGGCAGCTGAAAACCGCGGGCGACGGTAAGCTGATGTTTACAAACTTATACTACTCTTTTGGGCAGAAGTAAATCGAAACAGATCTGAATGAAACACGGACGAGGAGAAAGCCCAGGATGATCCAGAAAGACGAGGGTAGAACTGACGACTTGACCGGGCCGCCCCTACCGCGGTCAACTATAACACGGGTTGCTACCTAGTACGACACTCTGTAGTTGCGCTGAGAAATCTTCATCTTGGATTATAAGAAGGAAGGATTTCTCCTCCCGCAAGAACACGAGGGGGCCCCTGTAGTCCGATTGATGGTTCTTCTCCACAATGATATCAGGTTTGTTGGTTTATCCATGTTTTCTTCAACGGACACTTGCTGACTTTGGAATAGTGGCATGTATGTGCTGTCTGCAATCCTTGAAGCGGTGAGAAAACAGCGTAGTATCATGGGTTTGGAGTTTGTCGATGTTGCGCCTGACCTTGAAAAGCTTCCTTGGCTGGCCATGAGTCTTACGAGCATAGGATCTCGAGGCCTGGCAGTTTATGCGTTGTGGTTCGTTCTTGGTAAGTCGATTGAATCACGAATGTAACATCGATGATGGAGCATCCGGCTGCGTGACATGCCTTCCATGCTGGATGATCGCCTCGCCTGCACGATACATCGTCTGCCTCTGCATTGCATCAGATTTCTTCTGTATTTAGCAATTGACGCTTGCGATGAGGCAGGACCACGAGGCCGGCAATCTGGGCCACCACTTGCCGAGCCCAGCTTGACAGGCTGCGAGAACGATCCGGTATCCACGGGCTGCACAAGTATTTATGACTGGGAACAAAAAAACGCATGACGAGGACTCTTGATAACACTTAGGTAATGGGCCGCAAGAGATACCCTGCTCAAAGGCCTGTCCCGTATGATTGACTAGCACCACTTGGTCCTTGCAACGATACGATATCGGGCTAGCAAAATAGACTCCTTCCCTGCCATGTGAAAAGACCTTGAGAGTTTTGTGCGAATACTCACCCGTACAAGTTAGCGAGGCTTTTGACGAGTCAAATTTATGTGAAGAATAATACTACCTGATGTTGGCAGTCTGCCCCGACGCGAGCCAGATCCGGATATGCCGAACAGCAACTGCCAGGCCAACAGCTGCAGCTTGACCAATTGGTGTTGTCAAGGTCCATCTGGCATTGCCGCATTCTGTCGCCCCTCGCGGCAATTGGTTAATTAGTTGGCTGGGGACAGGATGCTCAAAGCGGATTGGCGTGCTGGTACTCCGCACAAAACCCATCCCCATACCCATACCCATACCGAGACCAGCACACGAGCGAAGCTGCTGAGTACGGTACTGCTGTTGGTTGGGTGTTGGTGGTTGGAAATGGGACAAGCGTCATCGCGTGTATCGTTGGTACAAGTACAGTAGGGCCCCAAGCTCTCAGACAAGAAGCTCCAGCATCCGAGTCGCATATCCCAGCCTCCAAGCTGAGTCCCCGGGCTCAATCGTGGCAGAGAGAAGCAGAGAGAAGGACGCAGGGCCTTCAGCTAGCGGTGGATCGTTCCCTTTTGCCAGGCCTGCTGCTAATTACCATTGCGGCATCGGGTGCTCTTAAACCCTTACGACCTGGCAATGCGACTGCACGCCTGACCCCGGCATGGGGAAGGGCTGCAAGGGCTCACGTTCAAGCCCAATGTTACGGCGGAAATGACACGACCCCTTCCATACGTGATATAAGTGCCGCTGCAATCGAGATTGCCTGAAAATGGCTTGCCGACCTTCTCTTCCCGCGCCAAAGTAACCTTTCTCAATATTTGAAGTCTTTGATTGCATGTCAATCATGGCCCCGCCCGAAGCCGCAACGTCTATTCGGTACCGCCCGCTCGACCGGTCCGGGAGCGAGATTCGCCTGCTTGAGCTGCAGCCGGCGACGACCAACGACATTAACGAACGCGTCGTATGCCGCCTGGTCCACGAGCGGTTAAGCGACCCGTCCGACTTCATCGGCCTCTCGGCCCTGTATGGCGACATCACCGTCACGGAGACCATCTTCGTCAATGGAGCCGCCATATCCATTCCTGTCCACCTCGCCCAGGCACTGCGTTACATGCGAGTCGTCTTCCTGGCCGCGGCCCTACCAACGCCAGATGCCTCCATGACAGACCTCCAGGGCCCGGTGGCGATGCCAGCGCCTTTGCCCACGCCGCCCAAGAAAGCCCCTGGATGGCTGCGGTCTCTACTCAAGAACGTGCGACATATGATCGCCGAGCAAGGCGCGCCGCGGGGAGGCACACCGCCTCTGCGGATATGGCTCGACCTCCTATGCATCAACGGTCGCGACACGCGTGAGGAGTCGGAGCGGAGGGCTCATATGGCGCGAGCATACCGCCACGCCAAGATGGTGGTGGGTTGGTTGGGGCTCAAGGACTCGACGTCTGATCTCGCCATTGAGATTATCAAGGCCTGGGACAAGTGCATGCCCGTCACCTTTGGCGAGCCAGGTGACCGCGAGGCCCATCCTAACGACTACGCCCCTGTGCTGCAGTGGATGGGCCCTGTTGCACATCTGAGCAACATACCCGAGGGCATCACGGACCCCCGCGAGGTACCCAGCTACAAGGCCATCTCTGATTTTCTTAACCGACCTTACTTTCGCAACGCGTGGATCCTTGACGACATGGGCAAGGCGCGCTTCCCAGCCTTTTTGTTGGGCGACGACATTGTGTCCTGGATGCAGATATTGCGACTGAACCGCGTCAACGAGGAGATCAAGGATCACGGCGCCGAGATGTTCCCCGACGAACTGCGGCCGTTGCTCGAATACTTGCCATTGGGCAGCGTCTACGCTTTTTTGAAGGAATTCGACAACCGACAGAGGCAGGATGGAGTTACGCCTGCCATGCTTACGACTACGAGCTCGGTTAGGAGCTCATCCTCAATGACGGGCATGCGGACCAGGTCAAAGCAGTGAAGGCCCGAATTCAATTTTTATCACATTTTCTTTGTCCCTCTTCTTCTTCTAATTTTTAAATTTCGAAAAACTCCGACAAGACATTACGATCTGTGCGATTCTAGAATGGTGGGAGAAGGTGGAACTGATTTTTCTTTTCTTTCTCTTTCTCTTTTCCCCTTTCCCTTTTATTTTTCATTATTCGGATGGAAAGGAAGGACATCCTCTCGGGTTATTGCGCGTTGTTATGATTGGCTCCTAGGAAACGGGAAACGGGATCGTCAACAGGTTTTGGAACTGCGAAACTGGGATTTATTGTTTTATCCCGCCTTTGATCATGAAGCAGCGGGATAGTGCTTGGCGAATTTCTTGCTTTTTTTTTTTGTTTTGTAGAGAGATACCAATGAGAAAACTGCAGATAGATTTCGTTAAGAGGATGACACTTGGGCATGAACAGGCTTTCAGAGAGAGTGAGCAATACGCGTATTTTTTTTTTACATGGTTTATTGCCTGTTTCGTAATTTCGGTTGATGTGTACTTTTTTTTTTTTCCTTGCGGTGACATTCTGGGTCGTATGCTGTCTTTTTTTCATGCTGTCATATTATTTTGACTCTGTGATAATGTTTTGTTGTGGCAAAACTGTCTTAATGTCGTGATAATGAGTTGATGTCGCAATAAGGCTTCGATCTCATCATAATGGTTCGATAAGTGCGTTATGAAACGAATGTATAACACACGGAGGGCCATGTACGGAGTATATACCTTGTTTTGGAAACGGGGGGGTGGGCAGGCCAGAATAAAGTGCCGGACGCAGCGGGACGCTCATCCATGCCGAGCGCGGCAGGATTTAAATCTACGATGGGAGTTTCTTACCAGCATAGATCTGGGATTCAGAGAGAAAAAAAAAAAAGAAACTAGGCGAATAAATAAATCTGGGGAAATGGTGAGATTTGGGTGGCGTGATTTTTTTTTATTTGTGAGATGATGTAGATGCATGTGGTCTGCTTAACGTATGGAAGGGGGAGGAGGCGGTAAGAATGGAAGAAAAGGAGATCCTGTGCGCGTGGGTGGGTTTCTTTTGGACAAGGGTTGAGGCGGGATGTGGCAGAGGAGTGTGATGTGTGTTGGGGGGGTTTTGTGATGGATCTTGCGTTTTGCTTTTAAGAATCTTCTTGATTCGAGGGCTGAGTCCTAGAGTAGAAGGTAATATACTCTGGTGATGCAAGTTCAAGTTATTTTTTATGCGGAGGATATTTACTGGTTGTGCTTTGATCACAGTGTGATGCATACAAGTATCTGTGTTGGGATTACGGCGTTTCTGGGGGTTTTCTTTTGTTGGCGAATATAGACAAGCCTGAAAAAAAAAGATCATTTAGATAGGCAATACGCTTCAATTGTCTGATATCTGAAGTCACTTTCTTCTTGTATTAACTTCCTTGTTTATGAACTTCCCTGTTTCATTAATAGACTGTGTGCCTGTGACGCAGCTAAGCAACTGTCATCCTTGATACTAGGTAGCTGCCTGCAGCCAGATTTACATCGTTTTCTACCAATCACATCATGTTCTCTTCAGACGCGTTGATTGATTCATGTCTTGTCTAAATATACATCTTACCACTAGAATCAAAGCTCCATATCTTCCTCCTCCACCACCTCATCGTCAAACTGAATCTCTACATTTTCCTGATGCTTTACGGAAATCTCTCCATTCACTGATTGAGCAGCCTTTGACTCAGTGTCCGCTTCCTCGTCTTCCTCGTCCCAGTCATAGCCACCATCTATAAAATCGTCCTGAGGAGCAATGTCTGATCTCGATCTGAAGCACTTGAAGCATAATTCGATGCCCAGCGTATCTTGGGCCCTGAAATAAACGCCCGCTATCTCGGCGTAGCAGCAGTCGCAAAACGACCATTCGGTTTGTTTCCCTCTCTTCTTTGGTCCGCGTCGTTTGTTCTTTTGAAGGGTTTTGTCTGCGACCAAGTCGGTGATGCTTTTGAGCAGAAAGAGTCAATAATAATCCCTTTTAAGGCCATTGGATGAAGAAAGAGAATGGAGACTTACCTGTCAGCGTGATGGTAGTAGGCAACCTCAGAGACCGACCAGTCCTTGTATAACCCAAGTCCACGTATACTGGGATTCGCTCCCTTGCTAAGTAGAAACGACACCATGGCATCGTATTGCGAAGGTTCTAGTTTTACTTTCCAAAAGAAAAGGCGAGGCGCACGCGCTGCCCAGAGCAGTGGTGTCCATCCATCGTCGTCGACAACGTCAATATCAATACCAACTCTCCGGGAACGTGCCAAAACTTCTTCGACAAGGTCAAGTTGGCCTCTGAGCACGGCGTAATGAAGGGGAACTCTGCCGACTATATCTCTGGCTGCGAAGTCTGAATCTGGAAGATTTAGGGAGTTTAAGACTTTGAGTGTGTTGTGACAGGCGAAATGAGCTGGTTTTCTTCCAAAAGGATCCTTGACGTCTACTGAAGCCTTGTGATCGAGGAGTAATTGAATTACTTTGGCTGAGCAAGATATGCTGGCGGATATAATAGGATATCCTACACGGCCTGCAGGTATTGTTGGATCAGCGCCTTCGTCAAGAAGTAGTCTGACAATACTTTCTGCTACTATATCCCTATCGTCTCCTCGTCGTCTAGTAGCTGCTATCAACGGGGTGCCGTATGCTGTGGCGCAAGCATAGTTGATATCCGCACCATTTTTGATCAATGCTTTTACCATATCTATTGTGCCTCTTGCACAAGCAAAATGCAAGGGCGCACCCTCTTTGTTGAAGGAAGGGCTATTAAGAGTGTTGATAACGATCGGCTTTGTCATGAAGTAGTCGAAGACTTCCATATTACAGACCCTTATTGCGCTTATGAGAGGTGTCTCAAGATTATTGTTCATGGTATCTAGTTTAGCGCCGGCATTGACCAAACGTCGAATAGATGCCAGAGGCGTCTCTTTTCTTAAATTGTGGAGTGCTGTGTCTCCGTCCTTGTCTTTGTGGCTTAGATCGGGTCCGAATTCGAGGAGGGTTCGGATCATATTGTCATCATCATGGGACATAGCCCAAAGTGCGAGTGAAGCGTTCTCGTCATCCACAAGATTGACGTTGACTCCGGCCTCGAGCACCAGTGACATAACCTCAGTGTAGCCGTCACGGACTGCACGGTGTATTGCTCTACTCGTTGACGGTATTGACCAGTCAGGCTTGATCTTTGACTCGCTGAGCATCAATCTGAGGGTGTTGACTTGGTTACTGTTTATGGCGAGGCCTAAAGGCGTAGTCTCCTTGTTGTTCATTCTGTTCATATCAGCGCCGTGCTCAAGTAGAACACGGACAGTCTCAGTAGTATCAAAAACAACGTGCAATGCTGTCCATCCAGAATCATCGGTGGCATGAACATCAGCTTTAGCTTCAGCAAGCAGTCGCGCGACTTCCGAATACCCCTGCTGTGCTGCGAGCCAAAGAGGAGTGATGCCATTTGACCTGGCGATGTTAGGATCTGCGTTATGAGAGAGAAGGTACCGAACTATCTCGATATCGCCATTATATGTAGCCATATAAACTGTCATCAATTAGCATAACTATTTTGTGTCGTAGGGCGTTGAGGACAGACTTGGTGTGCACTGGTTATCCAGTGACTGATTCACGTCGGAACCGTTTTCGACAAGTAGCTTGACCAGCTCCATGCTCTTATTGAATACTGCAGAGATTAGTGGACTGATTTCGCTGTCTCTGAGGACCAGATTCGGATCTGCTTTATACGCCAGCAGAAGGCGACAAAGGTCGATCCTCTCATAGACGACTGCCATCCAAAGGGCCGTCTGGCCGCCTTGTTCCTGTAAATCTGGATCTGCCCCATGACGAAGAAGCGCCTCTGCGATCTTATAATGGCCCTTTTGTACAGCAATCATGAGCGGTTGAACTGGTAGGTCTAGTGTTATATAATCGTGAAAGTCTCTATGGCGAAGCAAAGATTCGGCTGCTGCAAAATTTCCTGCCAGGCAAGCCGTTTCCAAAGATGTCTGATTGCTCAAACCCTTGGCATCAATTGGTGCACCGTGACTTAACAAAAGATCCGTCATCTCGCTGGATCCATGAGAAGCTGCAATTTCCAACGGCATCGCTAATTCCCTATTGTCATTCGGAGTGACGCTTGCGCCGGCAGCAATTAACAGCTTGGCTGAATCAAGCCGTGAGTACCGAGCCGCAACTTGAAGTGGTGTATCGTCGGTGTCTGAAATACTTTCCAGAAACGTGGAATCATTCTCTGGTCCGAACGAGAGCAGCTTGGCAACAATATCTGTCATATCTAGTTCGCAAGCCAAGCGTAGGCAGGTCTTCAAACAAGATGATAGGTTGTTGGCTTTTGGCGGGTTTGCCTCTTCCTTGGTCGTATCTTGGACATGATTATCCGGGTACTTGACGTCAAGTCTATCATTCGACTCTGAGGGCTGTTCTGATACATGTACATGATTGACCAATTCATGGCACAGCTCAGAACTCTCACTACGGAGAGACGCTTCTAAAGTAGCTTGCACATATGCTTTGTTTAGGTCCAAGCCGTCCGGGTATCGGTCGATAAGAAGGCGGAAAACAGGTAACTGGGCCGCCTTCACAGCCTCAATTAACCCTTGGTTTAGTGTCCCAGAATCGTATTCGTTCTTTTCTAGAATATATTCAACCATATCTTCGAGTCCAAAATGTGCCGCAATGGTCAGAGGCTTGCGATTTTTGAATCGCTTTAAGAACGGGGTAGGTAAAGCCATATATGCGTCTATCCAGCGCTCTAGCCACGACTGATGGTTAAATATCTCCGCAACATCCCTCATTGGGCCGACTTGTTTGTAATGACTTGCCCAGAATTCCGTTGCGTACGGTAATTGGGTAGCCCAGGCCCGGGTCTGATCGGTGTTATCTTTCAGATGCTCTAAACAGGCTTGCACAATGGTCATGTGTCGATCTAGTTCTGTCTGTTGATACCACATCTTTGTGACGAGCTCTTGATCTTCACTGGGAGCTAGGGACTTCAGCCAGCCACAGATGGAGGCATGACTGAAATGCACTTCGTCGTGAAATGCCACCAACAATCCTCCAAATTGGCGGATGATGTTAGTAATGCGCCCGCGTATTGGAGACCTGTCTGTAATTGTGTCGACCTTTTCCCCAAGACAAAGATCTGAGATCAGGCAGAATTCAGATGTCCTCAGCGGTCTGAAGGATGATAGCAGCCAGGATAGAAGTTTTTGGGCCCACAGGTGATACTTCTCAGGGATATCCTCTAAGATACCTGCAAATATGAGCTCTGGTGAGGGCGTCTGACTCTTGGCTAAGATGCGAGAGAAAGATTTTGAAGGATCTGGGGTTGATTTGAAGTGGTCTATTAGCAAATGGCGCAATGGCTTATCACTGGAGCAACTGGATAGCAAGGCTTCTATCTTGTCTTGTAAGCCATTGACTGAATAGTAATGGCTTTGCTGGAGAAGCATAGACACATTGAACCCATCGTGGAGCGGCTCGGAGGTAGGAGAACTATATTCTATGCGAGTCATGTTTTCTGTGGGAAATTTAGAGAGCGTGTCAACGATGAGTTTGTCTTTGGCTGTCCCCTTTGTCGTTATGATGACAATCCTCAGGCGATGCTCGATGGTTGTGAAGTACTTGTAGATTTCAGATAGGAACAATACCACAGAGTCGTCGCACTCGTCAAGGCATCCCAAAACAAAAGGGTAGTTTGAATCGTCTAATAGCGTGTGAGTGGCTCGTCGACTTGTGGGGGATAAAGAGGGCGAGCGTACCACTTCTGACCACAACGTTCTGCCACATGTGTAGAAGACATTGATATTCCCAAGCATATTCACCCCAAATTTCAGGGAAATAGCTCTCAATCATGGGATTCCTCGGGCGGCTGTAGACATATTGAGCGAAAAAAGTCCACAGCATCGCTGGTATCGTGTTGAACCTGGCATCGTGATTTTTGAAACGGAAATAGTACAATTTCCCATTGACACTCTTCGCTTCGCTGAGGTAGCTCTTCACGCTTTCGGATATCTTGCCCGCATCTGAGGTACACTGGATATGTAAGATATGATTGTAGTTGGTCTTGGACAGAATGTCTAGCTCTGGATTGTATTCAATTGGGGTATCATTCAAAGCAGGGTAGATTGGTGATGCTTGATGAAGCGATTTTAGGAGGCTGGCATTGTGCACCTCTTTAAAGTCTTTTGCCCCATTCGACAGATTAGACATGAAATATAATAAAACAAGGTGTGGGCACACGTACCAAGCCTGTCTTCATTTGGCGAAATCACTTTAGCGTATGAGTCGAGTTCCTCAACATCAAACAGTTGGAGATGTGGTTTAACACTCGGCAGCCGATACTCAAGGGGGACGCCTAAAGTGGCAGTGAATTTATCGAATACCTATTATATTACATTTAGTCTCCTCCTGGATAATGTCACTAGAGAAAAAAACCTCAAACAAAACTCACTCTTTTCGCAGAATCATCATGAGTGGAAAATATGTTAACGATCCGTGCCTGAATCAAGATTTTTGTATGTATAAATGAATCGTTGACTTTTCTTATTGTATCGGCGAGACTTTTCACAATCGTCATTTTATGGCCTTGCAGAGGGCAATCGTTGTTCAAGGAGAGAAGCCAGAATAGCTGTTCTTCAAGATCAACTATTGTAGGTGATCGATGTGGGTAGCCGACGAATATCTACAGGTGTTAGGGCCGGGGAATTGTTATCTACTAACATGGGGTCGGAGTTATTTTTACAATACCACGAATGCAATGCAAGATATCCGCATATGCAGACTCATCCAAGCTAGCAATAATGCTGGCCTAACAAAGTATATATGGTTAGCTACTTCGATATACATCTTACCACTTTGAACTTGGATCACCTTACCGTCTTGACAATTACACCGCCAATATCATGGCAGGCAAAGTATATAGGTCGCCTTGCATTCTAAGGGACTGTAAGTTGAAATATATGTCACCTCGAGGCAAAGTCACTAAACAAACTCTTATCTCAGGCGTTCGGCTTCTCGCAACAACTTCCAGTAGTTTGTGAGCGTTTCTGTAACTTCCTTGTAGAGTATAGCATCCCATAGAAGCCTCGTCTGGGTCGTAGCTGTATGAGATGAACCTTCCTCCCTTGGGAGCTATGTTGGAGAAAAGTCTGTTGAGCCGGGTTGGGTCTTGGCCGCTCGAAGTGTACGGCCCATCCCAGATATCTTTATCACCGTGAACTCCATGGACACCGATTATGCTTCAAAAGTGTAAGCCCGCTGGAAGCTGGAAAACAGAACTTGGTTATCCATGGATACTTACTCGAATCTAGCTTCATCTATGCCTTCATTGGGCTCCTCTATAGCCGCATCCCCATGAAGTTGGTCATTTTCTTCATTAGCTACAGCCTGTGCTGCTGAAATGCCCGCTTCAGATGCGACTGGGGCGGCCATGGCTGCTCAAAAAGTGAAATTATCCAACTTAGACTTCAATAATTCCGAGAAGAAGCGTACATAGCGCAAATCTTAAAGTAGAACGGAATCTCTATGTTGATTCAGAGTCAACCGACATATCTTCCATTTTGTTATTAGCATAGGGCGGACGAGACTGTACATTCAGGGTACTTACTAAGGTTGCTAAGGCATCAGTGTCAGCACATCATTCTGTCAATGCGATGCGGGGTTTACGGGGCCAATTGAGGGGTATTTGGACAGCGTGTATATGGACTGGGATATATCAGAGTACATGACATACTTCAATCTTTCTTCTGTAGTTGGCTGTCGGAAATACAACCAAAACACAACCAAGGAAGTGGTTTGGGGCGATTGACAAGGCGACTCAGTAATTATATAATAGCTGGATCTACTATTGAGCGCTAAGTTCAATTGTCTTTGAGATGTGGCTTGGAAATATGTGCTAGAATTGCGGTAGCGGGAAGCCTCCCGCCAGCCGGATTCTCCTAGTTAACAACTTAATTTCGATGCTCCAGCATTGGCAACATAAACTCCGATGCAAGATGCATGCATGCACTTTATCTATTTAGACGCTCTTCCATCTAGCACATGACCTCTGTTGTCGCAAAACAACTCACTCCGCTTTTTGACCAAAATGAGCCTCCATTCCCATTCTCACGTCACATAATGAATACAAGTCAAAGCTACCCAGGTCCTGCACATTATAACTTCTGCCCTTCTTAGGCTTGTTCCCCGTCAGAGTAGGATTAAAAAGCACCGGGTCGTCAAGCGGTATTTTTGAAAACTTCCTCTCTAGGCCCGTAACGAAATCAGCGTCAGCCTCAAGAGTAACCTTGGCATTAGAAGGTTTGCTGTCTTCTCGGCGGAGCAGAATTGCAACTCTCACTGAATCTGGAACGCCGGTTTGTCTTCGCTTGTTTTCTTGCAGGTTCCACACAGCTACTGTTGAATCCCCCGAGTTCTTTCCTGTGCCCAGGTTGATGCTTCCAGTCACCGTGGTGGCATCGCTGACATCTCTGTTGACTGTTTTCTCAAACTTGAGTGTTCCTCCTGCTTCGAGAAAAGGCACACCCGAGGCTCCAAGATTCAGCTCCCCGCCGCGTGTGATGGACTTTCTATCCACAGTTGGCACCACGGACCATCTCTCCTCGGGAGCTATAGCATCAACAGTTGGAGCAGTATCGTTCTTATTGTTGGCGAAAAACTCGATGTTGATGCGAGCTCTTATGATTCGGCGGGAGTGCTTCTGTGGGTCGAATCGAAAACGGAACACCATTAATGTTGCCTCATCCCCGTTGTCATCGTAGGTTCCGTGAATAACTTCCATCAAGTCAACACGGACATGAATGTTGCCTCTCGTACGCTCAATTACGTTGCGCCTTTCCCAGTCGTTTACGGAGGCGTTTTCGGTACGAAAGGTGTCATCTTCGCCAGTGATGATATCATGGAGTGGTGTCTCTAGTGCCAGAAGAGGCTCGTTGTCATCTTTCTGCAGAAGCTCAGTCATTTTGTGATATATTGTAATATGTGGCGTCAATTATATACTTGATGTAAACCATGAAGCGGGGTGTTGATAATATTTGGTGATCGTTTTAGGTCTTACATGTGTATCTCTGGCTGCGCAAATAGAGTACCTCTATGTACTTTTACAATAGTTTGCACTGTGTCTAGAGCCGCTCTTTGGGTTGAGAAACTGTTGTACAACAACTAGGCTTGAGAAGAAGATACCGCTTGTTAATCTGGAACCATTTAAACCTCTAGTTCTATTCCAACTCTGACAGGAATTAACTATAATGAAAGAGACAGAAATATTTCAGGCTTTGATGCTGTATCTCTGGTTCTCACTGTTGAGTTGTGATTTGTTAAGAGAGGTCTGAAGAACAAATACTGTAAGCAGACACGCTATAAGAACAGGGGTCTATTTGTTTATCCACCAACTCTGTAACATGTGTGCTCCCCATAGCCAAATGTAATACGGAACATCAATTGCTAGCAGAGCAACCCCTCTCTACCTTGGTTAAAGACTCATTAGTGAGGCTCTGCAGAAGAGCGCCATCTTTTGTTCCCACGACCCTCATTCCCCATTTACCTGCAGCCTCCATTGCCTCTTGTTACAGAACACTCTCTTTAAGATTATTAGCGACCCTCAGATAATGGATTCTGGCTTTCAAGGTCCAGAAAAACCGTCCCGTGTGGCCAGCGGGCTTATGGACGACGGAGATGTTTACGATCTGGACAATGAAGATGAATTCCTCCCACCAGCAGCAACAATATCCGGGTTTGGTGTCGACCATGTCAGGCAACAGTTTGATCAAGATATTGATGAAGCACGAAAATTCTCAGTACAGAGTCTCGATGAAGCTGAGAGGAACAGACAACGGGCACAGTTTGTGCTTGCCCGAGCGACAGAATGGGATAAAACGACATGGAAAGGGCAAAACTTTTTGCATTATCTGGCCTACGACTATAATCCTAAGCCATCAATTAGTTTACAATGGCTCATGGCACGAGCCATCGTGAAGCTACCCCATCTGATGGGCAAAATGGACAAAGCGAATCGCACGCCGCTCACCACCGCCCTATATGTAGGGAACGAGAGGTTCAGTCATGCGGTATGCAACAACGTGGGATCAAAGACACGCGAGCGAATCAAACCAGAGCTACTGAATGAATGCAAGCCTCACGATAATGATCGTGAAATCACCTGCCTACATACTGCCTTGACATGTGACTTTAGTAGCGAGGAGCAGAGAGAAAAAATCGTCAAAAGCATTTGCAGCTTTGTTCCCGAGGAGCTGTTCAGGATCACTGATCATAGAGGTCGTACAACTTTGCACCTGGCTGTAGAGTATGAGAGGTGCTGTAAGACACAAGTTGGCATTGTCGAAGAATTGCTCCTCCGAGGATCACAAGCGTTAGATGTCGATATCTTGACATATAATCGCACTTACTCAGTGTACCAGTACCACGAAAGTACTCGGAAGGCGGTACAAAGAAGATTTGACCAAACACCCGCGAGAGAAACAAGAGGGAACAAGCTCAAGCTCTCTGATACGAAATCAGATCCAAAGAGGGCCCCTTCCAAGCTTGAAATTGGCGCAATGGGACCATCTTCACTGTTTGGAGATAAAGAAGGACCTGTTAGTTCTCTGAAGCGAAGAGATTCGATTAGTACTACGTCTAGAGACCGTGGTGGTTATAAATTACAATTGGATACACAAGTGGTGTCCTCTCCACTCCGGGGATCGCCAATCGATTCCGCACAAAACACAATAAAGACGGCGGCTCTCCAAAAGGAAGAGGAGCGGGCACAAGCTGCTAAACTGATTAGTGAGCAGCTGAAGCTTCTATATCTTCGGACCCAAAGGCCGGATCGTGCTTCTCGCTGCCTGCGCCTACAAGATGAGCAAGGTACGTAACTGGTTGGCTATGTGTGTTTATTCTACATGGGACAAGCCTCTAACAGCCTCAGTAGATAAGGAGTTGTGGTTCGACTTTGGCCCACCCAAAAAGCTTAGGAAAAATGAGTTCCAGAAGCAATTCGGCCATCTTAAGCTGGACAGTGTGCTTCAATACGTGGCGTTTCCCCAAATCGAGTTGATTGAGGATGATGACGGGCCAACTATAAGAAGTAAGACTAGGACAGTAGGTTTTGATACAGCAATATTGCCTTCTAGGAAACTAACGATTCTAGGATTTGGTATTCTTTTTCAACTGGCTGAAACAGAAAGGAGTGAAGCGCATTGTTAAGGTATACAAATGCCATAAACTTTGGAGCCCAAATTTTGAATACACTTTTATTAAGCGATTTTTTCAGGTTATTGTGGACGATCTGAAAACTCCATCACATCATGATGAAGCCATAGAAGAAGCATTGGAGTCATTTGTAAGTGACTACTTATGTACATATATGTGAAGAGACTTACCGTTTGCAGAATGTTGAGATACTCGACTGGCGAAGATTGGATCTTGACCCCGTATCGCTCACCCGAGTTGGGAAGTGTTTACGGGAACTTCATCTCCAATGGAGTGGTAAGAACACCACTCTACGAGCGTGGTCAGAAAGGGAGGGCTTGGCTATGATCCCCACGTTGGAGACAATTAGTGTCACCCAAGTTGAGGTATTCAGATCAACGCTCTTGAAGACCCAGCCACTTACTAACATGCGCTTTCGTATAGAGCTCTGAATCCGATACAAGAGTCAACAGTAACTTCAATGACTTTGTGAAACGGGTTCATGAGTCTTGGAGATCTGACAGGCAACCTATAATAAATGGCCCAACTCCTGCTCACAACTATCTCCTCGGAATGGGTCTTCTTACAAGAGAAGGGCAGCTAAACCAAAGCCAAGAACGTGGCGTTGATCCACACAAATGGATACAATGCATGGAACACTTTAATTCCCATTTCAGACAAATCCGTGCCCTAAGAGACAAGATCACTGATGCGTCACTAACACCCGTGGTGGTCGCCCTGATAGACGACGGGACAGACATCATGCATCCAGACCTCAAGGGTATGGGATTCCCGGGCAAGAGCTTTCACCACTATCGAGAAGGTTCAACATGGCGCGTATCTCCATACTGGGACTCTCCGTCTGGCCATGGAACACTGATGGCTAGATTGATTCATCGCATTTGTCCAAGCGCAATTATTCACGTTATCAAGCTGCAGACCTTTGCAACTGAAGGTTCAACAAAACTTCAGATAAATTCCGATAGCGCGATACAAGTAAGTTGACCTATATAATCAAAGTTGTAAATTACTCTGATGAAAGGTATAGGCGATAAATTATGCGGCGGAGCAAGGGGCTCAGATCATTTCCATGTCATGGACAATCAAGCCACCCACAGAGCCAACTAAAAAGGCAGACTTTGATCATGCAATCAACAACGCCCTCAATATTAAAGGCCTCCTTATGTTCTGTGCTGCTAGCGATCAGGGAAAGTCTGCCGATCTGATGTATCCGCATGGCAGCAACCCCAATAGCTTCAGAATCGGCGCTGCTAAAGCCACAGGCAGCATGCTCGACACGGTTGGCGATGCGCACGAGCTCAGCTTCATTTTCCCGGGTCACGAGGTTGTGATTGATCATAACTATCAAGATGTGCAAGACAAAACATTTCAGAAATTCGAAGCTCATTCTGGTAGCTCGGTGGCAACTGCGCTGGCAACTGGTCTGGCTGCGCTGGTCATGGAGTGTGTCAGATTGGGTATCATGCATACCAATGAGACGAATCAGAGTGATCACACTGTTGCAATAACGAAAGAAGACTTGACGAAGATACGAGAACGGCAGCAGATGGAACATGCGCTGACGTCGATTGGTACTAGCCATCTTACGAAGAATAAGTACATTGAGGTTTGGAAAACGTTTAGCGGCGCCGCGGAGGATTTGAAGAATAGTGAGGGCGATAGAATAGGCCAACTGGGGAGAATTGCAGGCTTGGCGAGGATGTTTCTTAGAAAGGGCGCTTGAGGCGATTAGACTTGAAACTCGACAGTTTCTTAATGAGATTGTGTTGATGATGGGCTGTATATTTTACATTTGAAAGATTTTTTCCTTATTTTCTAAACTGAGGTATCTTTCTTCATACTCTGCTCGCCTAATAATCACTTTTCACTTTGCAATCTCTCCCTTGACCCAGGCCTCCAAACCTCCCCTGCTAATGATCTCTTGTACATTTGGCGGCAGTTCACCCACCTTCTGGCTCCATGTCTCTCCGTTGTCCTCTGTGACGACGACCTTGCTCCTGCGTACGTCCCACAGGAACTTCCATCCCGTACGGCGCGTGAGCAGAATGTCGGCGCCGTCACCCTTGGGGAAGCGCTCGCGAAGGCGCTGGATGAGGCGAGGCACTTCCACGGTGAGGAGCGCGTTGTTGATGCTGTTGCGGCCGAAGATGTTGCCGAAAGAGCCGGAGACGACGAGCGGGATCTTTTTGGCGAGGATAGCGGTGGCGGCTGTTGATACCGAATTATTAGTCGCTCGTTTGGAGAAGAATATCCCTTATGGGAACACTTACCTTGCTCTCGTGATGAGCCAGTTCCAAAATTAAATCCTCCGACTAACACGTCTCCTGGGCGGGCGATATCCTTGAAGGCGGCGTCGTAGTTTTCCATGCATACCTCTGCCATCTTCTCGACTGGGACGTTATCTTGATATGTGTATTTGCCTGGATAGATACCGTCTGTGTTGATGTTGTCGGCGTCGCAAAATACGATCTCGCCCTCGACTTTCTCTGGGAAACCGGGTACAATATCGGTCAGCGTCTCTTCGGCGTTATCTGCGGGTACCACAGCGGAACCGCCCATATCCTTCTCGGCGTCGAAGATCATGCTGTCAGCCTGAGCGATGATCTTATCCAGGGCATCCTCTACGCTAATGGCCTTATCTGCCTCCAGGTTGCCACTGCCCTCACCGAGGATGACCTTGTCGAGGCCTTCGGGCTTCTGATACCATCCAGGACCGCTGATATAACCTGATAGGGCACTGGCGGCGACTACCTCTGGCGATCCGAGATATGCCTTTGCTTCTTTAGATCCCATTCTTCCTGAAAAGTTTCTGTTTGATGCGCTAATGCCGACCTCGTTCGGCTCAAGCAGTCCAGTTCCAAGCCCAATACAAGGTCCGCACCCTGATGGAAGTGTTTCCACGCCGGCGTCTAGGAGAACCTGCCAATCGCCAGCTTCCTCCGCTATCTGTTGTTCAACCAGAGAGGCAGCGGCAACGTAGAACTTGACACCAGGGGCGATCTTGGGTGTAACACCGTCTTTGGCAGCCTCGCGGAATACACGAGCGGCAGCACTAATGTCGGACGCTCTTCCGTTGGTGCAGGATACCAAATCTTGAGCCAAGTTAGTAAACTTCAGAGGAAACGGCGTCAGTGGTTATAGTTACAAGCTTTGTCGACGGGAATCTTTTGAGCCTCAAGATCACGCAGAGGCGTGGCCACCTTGACAGAATTGGGTCCTGAGACAAATGGGGATAGGGATGTAAGATCGAGATAAAGGGATTTGGCGTAGGTTGCACCAGGGTCGGCAGTGAGCCGGTTCTCGGAGAGCTGGGCGATCCGGTCGTGTGTAAAACGGGCATTGGCATCAGGCTCTGAGTTGAGCATGGCGGATGTGGTGGCCTTGGCTCGCAGCCAGTTGATCAAGACATCGTCAATGGGGAAAAGCCTGTCACGGTTGTCAGTCTGGTTCTCAATATGCTGGCAGCAAGTCTAACATACCCACTGAGAGCGCCCCATTCCGTCGTCATATTCGCGATTGTGATTCTTTCATCTATAGACAGACTACGCATCGTGTCCTCAGAACCAGCGAACTCAATGGCGTGATTTAGGACAGAATCGTCATTCACCAATCCACAGAGGGCCACGATGACATCCTTCGCAGTGACACCCGGAGGCAGAACGCCCAGGAGAGTGACTTTGGCGATAGGCGGGATCTGCCACCATGTCCGACCAGTCGCAAGTATACTGGCAGCGTCGGTCCTCACGATGGGAGTACCTACGGCTCCAACTGCGCCGTAACTATTGGAGTGGCTGTCAGACGCAACGGTCAAGGTTCCCGGCCAAGCATAGCCCTCCTCAATCATCAGCTGATGGCCAATACCCCGGCCAGCGCCAAAGAAGTCAATGCCATGGTTCTGAGCGAACTCTTGTATCAATTCGTACTTCTTCAGGTTCGTCGGCGATCGATTCTGCACGTCGTGATCCAAAGTCATGACAATTTGGCGGCTATCATGGACCTTGGTGGCGCCAATGTCCATCCATTTCTTGATGATTGGAAAACTGTTATCATGGGACATGCTGCGGTGCGGCGCGATGGAGATGTAGTCGCCGGAATGGACCGTCTTGCCGGGCGCAAGGCCGACGGCGTATCGCTGGACGATCTTCTCAGTGAGCGTCTGAGGCTTTCCCATGGCTGGTGGGGAGGAGGAGAGGATATCTGAGTTGCGAGAGCTGTCGAGCTGCGAGTGGAAAGCGCCAGGCCTTCGACAGGCGCCGGTGACGCTGTATGAACGGCATATTGGTGATGTTGAAGTCAGCTGTGGTGCTAGAGATCGCGGTGTCGTGCGGCCGAGGAGCGTGACGCATCTCCTGGCGGAGCGGCCAGCTATTCCACGCTGTGAAGAGCCACGAAGTTAGCAAATAGATTGTCATTGATATGGCGTGTAGCCATCGCCTAATTGGCCTGATCTGGAGCATGGAGGAGACATACTGCTTGCATCATTGTGAGACGACTGGATGAAGATGCATCAAAACTTTATCCGAGATCGGGATGGCGGCATCTAGAAAAAAGGTTGGCGGGGTCTGCGGGGAGCTAATCCGAAACCCAGACGCTGCTATTGGCCGAAACATAGCTAACATGTTGGAGGCGGATAAAAGTGTCTTTGTCTAAGAAGAAAACCATCTGATGTTGTTTCATGTTGTGAAAGCCATGTTGTTGTAGCTCATAGTTGATGTTGCGCAACCAATAGGAAGTTGTCGCGATGCGGGTTGCGTCATCAGTTATTAATAAAGCGGCTCAATGTTTTGCCTATGTACTATCCAAAAGAGGCCTATCTTGACTGAGTGAAAGATAGCAAAAGCATCGGATATCGTCCATCCTTGTTTGGCGCTCTCCACCTCCACAGCTGTGTCAGTTTCTCGATGCAAGGGCGCACGCTAGAATCATCCCGCGCCCTTGGCCCCACGCGCTGAGAAATGCCGGCCATTCTTGGATCTTCCATTTACATCTTATCTTACACAGGCTCATGGCCATCAATATCAGTTGAAAGAGCAGTATAAGTGATATAAAGAAACCAAGTGGACTCACCTTGTTTCAATTACAAACCATCTCAGCTTTATTCTTCAAGACCAACTCAAGTAATTTGCGAAACTCAAAATCATCATGTCGACAGCAGAATCCATCCCAAAAGTCCTCGACTCATTTACTGAGAAATGGTCCCCGCGCCTTGTCGCAGCAATCAACGACCACCACGTCAAAGTTGCCAAAATTGATGGCGAATTCATCTGGCACTCACATCCAAACTCCGACGAACTCTTCTATCTCCTGGCTGGCAAATTGACCATCGAGCTTGAGGGCCTGCATGATGTTGTGATGCAAGTTGGCGACATGTTTGTCGTCCCAAAGGGCATCAGACACCGTCCTGTTGCGGAAGAGGCTACCATCATGTTGATGGAACACGAGTCTACGATTAATACTGGAGACGAAACCAGTTCGGACAGAACAGTACAAGTCAAGGATGCTCGTGGGCAGAATTGAGGTAGGCAGACGTGTAAGGACGGTGCAAGGAGGATTAAATGATGTCTTTGAGGACAAATGGGAATATCGAAGCGATGTACATAATAAACATACCATCTTTGCTACGTTCTTCCATGCATGATATTATGTACATAAATCTAGGCGCTACTGGCACCGCTACGAAGTGAACTTTAGCCAGGTTGAAGATGTCTAAAAAGAAAACCTCGGGTTTCACGTCGTCGCTAAGGACGAAAATGGGAAATATATAGACAACAGCACTTATGTAGGGTAAGTTCAATTCAAGTCACGCTGAAACATACAACTGTAAATTTTGCCGCCTATTTGCGAGTGTACTTGGAGTTCCTTGGTGAGTCCAAAGATTAAACTCGCATCTCCATTTCTCATTGCCATGGGTAAACGTGTACTATCACAGCCATCTCACAATGAAATTGTATAATAGAAACTTGTCAACGTACGGATATAGAGGGGGCTTCTCGTACGCGACTTAGCTACTACGCCGTCACCGGCTATTCATCTTCCGTGTAGCAACCGTAATTGAATGTGATCATGACGGCCAACGTGCTCGGCACGTCGCATTCTAAAATCGGGTCTCGCGGATTAATGATCCCAAACAGCGAGATTCGCCGAACAGACTGTTGCCGAACATCCTCTTATCCAGGTTTAGCGAAAGGAAAGAAAGGTTCTTTGTTGCATTGTCAATGGCCCGAGTACGCGAGACCTTCCAATTAGCCTGGGTTGCAATTAAACCGTGGTCAGCGATGGAATTCTGTGAACTGTTGGTTCCTGCATTCTTTTTGATACATACCAGTACAGCCGTTCAAGGGTCCACGGTTACTTGTTTCTATCCATTGATGCATATTCTTTAGTCTATTCTATTTATTTGTGTTGGCGGTAAGGCTATTCCGACCCCTGTATCATTCCGCGCATCGTGCCGTGCTTCCGTACTGCCGGATGCCAAGCCAACAGCTTTTGTTTCTGTGTATACGAGCTGTCTATAAACCAATCAAGAAGATGAATTGTATATTCTCGGTAGTCAGAAACTAGAGGGAAGACTGGGGTTCTCAAGCGAAGACACAAATGAGGCACTAATAGAAGTTGAGTTGGTTACACCTGCAGATTCTCCAGTCTGCCGGCAATGACGGCAATAACTGACAGTGTTTCTGTCGGAATGGATGGATACTTTATGTAGAGATACAACGCTATACAGAAGGAGGTGTTACTTCACTTTTGCCATAGCGGTCTATTTCAACAGTTATGAGCCCGGGAGGCAGGGTGCCTGTAACTTCTACTGCTGTTACTTAAATAAAGGTCCTGCATTCGAACCCCACTTAAGACATTCAAAGATTATTAAGAAAAAAGCCCTTATAATGGTAAAGAAAGTACCTATTAAGGCAGAGATTTATATAGTAAAGGTGGCGATATTATTGGAAAAATACCTACGATAAATATACTATTAGCAGCAGCTCTTCAGGGTGCCTGAACAGCTGAGGGGGTGTGTCGGAATGGATGGATACTTTATGAAGAGATACAACGCTATACAGAAGGAGGTGTCACTTTACTTTTGCCATAGCGGTCTATTTCAACAGTTTCCTATCATACGATGAGCTTAGAATTGCGCGCATTACCTGACCATATGTATCTTCATCGGCATTGTTGTAATGTGTTGGTAGGGTAGAGGTCATCAAAGGGAAAAAAAAAAAAAAAAAAAAAAAAAATCTGTTGCGGTGTGCATTATAGGGTAATTGTAATTTTCCCGAACTACGCGATGTCACAATTAATTTTGAAATGACAAGGAAACCAATCCTTTTATCATCGATGCAAATGCTTTAGAATCACATGGAAATGAGATACAATTAGTGAACTACTGCAATAAATTCGCTTGGCCTACGACTGACATTCTATATACCTGTATGCAAATTAGAGGGCGTAGTTGGCAACAACATTTTCATGCACGATGCCGTCTTACTAATGTACTGAATAGTTTGCGAAAAGTTTTTACAATTGCCAGTGAATTGCAAATTAAATTACAAAATCCCAACGCAAACGTAATAATCTGGCCACAAAGCCGAACAAGTAGTCCCTATAGCCGGGTTCCAGGCATAAAAGTTTGCCAAGGTGACGTTGGCAGCGGCCGCAATGTCAAAGCAATCATCTCCGCTCTTGACCAGATAGAAGGTCTTACAATTTGTCGTCATATTCGCTTGAGTTGGCGTGGGCGTGGCCACACCGTTTCCTTTTGTAGTGGTTGACGGAGTGACTTTTGTGGTTGTAGAGGCTTTTGTTGTTGTAGAACCCTTGATACCAACACAAACGTAGTAGTCAGGCCAGAGACCAGCACAAGTAGTCCCAACCGCTGGGTTCCAGGCGTAAAAATTGTTCAGGGAGATACCGTAGGCAGTAGCAATATCGGTGCACCCATCTCCGCTGACGACTTTGTAAAAGGCATCGCAGTTAGACACCATGCCACTCTGCGTAGGTGTTGGAGTGGTGATACCATTGCCAGACGTGGTTGTGGTAGAAACGCGAGTAGTAGTAGACGAGACATGAGTTGTGCTTGAAGGGCCTGATCCAATAACTCCAACGCAGACGTAGTAATCGGGCCAGAGACCACTGCAGCTGGTGCCTACAGCCGGATTCCAAGCGTAAAAGTTGTCCAGAGATATGCCATTGGCAGTGGCAATGTTGACGCATATGTCTCCGCTGACAACTTTGTAGAACTTATTACAGTTGCTTACGAGGCCGCTCTGCGTGGGCGTTGGTGTTGTGATGCCATTGCCGCTGGAGGTTGTTGAGGCTGTGGATGATTTGGTGGTTGTAGTTGGCGGGCCTGTAGACAGGAAAGACATGGACACATAATTGACCTGCACGCAATAATAGAGGCCTTCAATAAGATTGCAGCCAGAGCCCAGTAGGGTAACGCTGGGATTCTTCTCAAGGTCAGCAAAGGTTTATTTACGGTATCGGGAGTGAACTACGCACCCATGCCTCAAATTGGGCTGCACTCATGCCAAAGAACTGCTCAATAATAGCACAAGTCAATCCGTAGGATTGTTGAACCCATTCGGAGCAGCCTGAGTCGGCTCCTGGGGCAGGCGTGCCCGGAGGCGCTACTAAGTAGGCATTGGTCAGGCGAAAAGCCAGAAAGGCTGAGACAAGGTTGAAGAGCTTCATCCTTTGAAGTTGAGGTATCGAAAGTTATTGAGAAGAGATGATGCTTCCCTTACCAAAACTTAGCCGGAAGGTGAATGGCGGTTGGCCTTTGGAGACTCGGTTATGTAAAGTATTATTGTGCTTGGTCGTTTCCCCCTAGCCGAAGCAAGCCTCGCCAATATAGTCACAAATCGTTTAAGCATCGTTTTTTTTTGTCAACCTTAACTACGATTTTTGCCCGCTACAATAGGTGAAGACAAGACGGGAAAGCAAGGTGGTAAGTGCAGGGCCAACAGCGGGCGAGCCTTGTCAGGTGTTGGTTCGAAGCCCTGCAGTATACGGCCTGCAATGTTACTATACCAATCCTTCTCCGCCGTCGCAAAGTGTCCAGACCGAAGCGGATCGAGAAACCTCGATAGTTGAATAGCGGATCGATGTACATCCCTGCTGCAGCTGTGGATCTGGGCGACGGAGTGTTTGGCGAGTTCAGCCCCTGTGGTATGATTGCTACGTACAGATACAGAGCAACATGTGCTTCCAAAAGATGTTTACAGTGTTCAGTAAAGAAGTTGAAGAAGTCGCATCAGCCGTCATTGAACCCCAAATCTGGTCGGAATCCTCCACTTCCAGTTGTGCTTTCAGTCAACTATACTCTTTTCCTAACATTTCATGATGCGGTGGTCAGTTTCGATTCCGTCGTCGTTGGTCTGGCTACTTGCTACACAAGGCGTCCGTTGCTTGGAAGAAGATGAATCTAGTCCATTAAACAAGACGCTTTGGCGGCGTGTCCGAGACCCTGGAGGAGATGGTGGTGGCCAAACACCGACCATTTCAGACCTCTTTTTGATAGGAGATTCTTCTCTCAAGGGTGGTTGCTCTTCCAAGCTAGACGTCCTTGACGGATGGCTGAATGAAGTAAACTTACTTCACGAGGCAGCCAAGACAGTCTATGGCGGCTACCGCACGAACAAAAATTATGCAGTTCTTCTATTTGATTTCTTTGGCTTCGGTATTGAAGTTAATGGAAAACCGGGCGATCCTTCAAACACATATGGTATAAAGAACATGGATAATTATTTCGTCGAAGAAAACTGGAAAATGCTTGGAGGTAATCACATGCGCATTTCCCATTAGAAAGGAGCTTATTGATTGATCAAAATCAACAGATCGCCTTGCAGGAGTCTCACAGTTTCTTGCCGGAGCTGGCTTGCGTGACCCTGTTGTGCCAGGCGAGCCCCCTCGCATCTTTTGCTCTGGCGATGCAGCTGTACTCGCGGGTTTGGGTGATATCGTCAAGGACAAGAGCCAAAATGAGGTTGTCACGGCCAGAGACCCCAGCACAAATGAACCAACTGAATACTTGACGATCAGCAGGGCTTTTCGACCATCAGGCGGTAATATCTTCTGGATGAGCGCATATAATGGCTATCTTAACCTTAAGAAGTACACGCCTGATGATAATCAGGCGTGTCCGGTCAATAAGGTTAATGCTGACGGTTCCGGTGGCACCCGTTACGCCGTAACCAATAGGGGTACTCGTCCAGTGGACTTGTATAAAGACATAGAGTTTGGAAATGCTAATCGGGTCATCTTGTTCTGCCCTGCTGCTTTCGAGCCGAACCAATGGGTGGCGGGTGCAGGCAACTTGCATAACTATCCGTCTCTCGCGCAGGCCATCTCCCCCGACAATTACCCTGGCAATGGTGGCACGCTTGATAACTTGGGTCTGGATAATATTCTGCCAGTAAGCGCTACCTTCTATCACGAGCTGTACCACTTGACGGACATCGGTGATACAGCCGACCCTTATTGTAAGTATTTCTCTCAACTCTCCCCCGGCTTGCGCGCATTTTGATCTAATAGCTTGTCTCTGAACTCTAGATAAAATGAAGGATATCTTTAATGCTGCTAGGGGAACTGGTGGACTTGCAGTCACTACTTTTAAGAATCCTGAGACGTTTACGATGTTTGCTATGGCAGCGTATATGCTCATAAACGCGCCTGAGGGCATGGATCCAATAATATACTACCAGGGAAGACCGATGAAGGCTTCTTTGATACCATATTGAAGGGTTTATCAATATTAAGCTGGGGGGTTTGAATCCTGAGATCTGGGGTCCATGGGGGAATTCTCTGAGGCTACGACATCTAAGTGCTATTTCTGCGTCTACTAGCAATAAGAATGAATCAAGTAAATTTTTACATCTCAAAATACTTAAACTACGTTATTTTAAATTGTTGAAGCAGAACCAGATCGAAAAGGAGAAATAACTAAAGCCTCCCAACCTTCTACGACGTATAAAGCAACCAATGGTGCTGTTGGAATCACATGGGGAACTAGCCCCGAGATTCAATAACTCATATGGAGAGTTGAGATATCGGCCAAGCTAGTTGTCTCAGACATCTACGGGTTGTTGTAAGCCGTTTAGCCGTCGCTGAATATATCGGCTCATAATTACTTGCTAGTGTGGCGTCACAGTTGTTGCTATAATTGATGCCTTTACATCCTAGCTTTTACTAGCTCTACTCAAACATGCGTCGTCCAACAACAACGCAATTGAGGTATTTAACCCCCGGTAAGCCATGTCAACAAGTATATATCCGTCTTTTGTTGTTGGTGATATAACAAAGATTCGTACATTCTCTATCCACTTCAATTGCTACTGCTGCAAAATTATCGACATTTACGCCCCTGTTGCTGCTCCGCTTGTCCCACAAAATTTCACCTCCGACCAACAACGCTCCTGTTGCGGCATGTTTGTTGAATATGCAACAAAACAGTATGACTTTTGCTTTCCTAAAGTGGCAATGAGCTCCTAGTTACCGATGTCTGTATGGGTCGATAGGTGGATCATACTAGTATGCTTTGTCTTGTAACCTTCTGTTGGTCCAACGGTTTCAATATAGCTCCATGCAGATATCGCATTCGTGTCAGGGATTTTGAGTCGTACTATGCAGGCAGCGGACTCATTTGCCGGCAAGAACAACACAAAAATCGCATGGATGTGGTAAATGCATGTGAGCCGGAGATACCATGACCATATTTTCTGGCTCTCTCGCGTACGGCTGAATATACAGAAAAGCTTATGGCATACCTAAGTCCAACATGCTTTAAGAAGTCCGAAATGCGGCCCTAGAGGCTGGTAGCTACTGTCTTCGATTGCTATCTCTTGCTTTTCAAGCTCTTTATCCAAGCAGATGGCAATTGACCATACTCTTTGACTCTTGTTCAGTCAATTTCTCTTACTTATTGCGTTTTGACTTGACAACCGTACCTGTCATGAGACACCCTAACTTAGGGACTGCTGTCTCGCTATCGGCAGTATGGACTCTATCGACAGCTGGGTTCAAAGTCGCTGCTGACGCTCAAGACGCGGCAAATGCATATCTCTCCTCGCTTTCAATCGCCACAGTCTCTGGCCCAATCTCAGGTAGACCAACAGATCTGGCGAGCGCTCGTGCTGCCGTCCTAGCAGGAAATTACACTTCCCGGCTACACCATGAGACAAGAAGCCGTTGTCCAGCAAGCTGCAGTACCAGCCTCAATTCGAGCGCTTGGTACGTTTATCATGAGGTCAACCGCCTCAAATCCTGCAATGAGACTATGTTCCTGGATTTTGCCCTGTTCAGCCCTATCAATGATACCAAGTCACACATCAGTATTTCTGCGTGTACAGCAGATTTACAATCGTCTGCTAGTGATAGTACCAAATCGGCAACAGCATGTGCGCTCAAGAACGTGAGGCAGGTCGAAACAAAATCACCTGTACAGCTTGCTTCATCGGGCTCTGTATCATCAACGCATGCCACAGATGTTATTGCTGCCCTGGATCAGCTACATGCCTTCTCGACCCTGGCTTCTTCTGGCTGTGATGAGACCATCAAGTATGCATATTCTGGAGAGGCTGTTGTTGGCGTCTACGCCGGATCAGGACTTGTTGAACAGGATACCCTCACCACAGTTCTCGACAAGCTCAGCGAACAAGTCAAGAGTGATGGTGGTGTCTCCGAGAGTCTACTAGCCCAGATGTGCAGCAATTCGTCTGCTAGATACTCTCTGGGTGTTTTTGTCAATACTCAGCGCCAACTGGGCCTTGTCCAACAGGGTGTGCAGACATGGAAAAACAGCAGTTGCATAACCACCATGGAAAAGACTACATCAAATTGGCAGACTATGACCTACCTTGAGGCGTCTTTCGCCCATAGCAACTCTTCCACCCACAATACAACCGTCGGATCCCAGCCAAGGGCAATGTTAGCCCGTGACACCACTTGTCGCACTATCCAGGTGCAATTTGGTGACTTATGTCCTTCATTGGCCACCGAGTGCGGTATCTCGTTGGCAGATTTTGAAAAGTACAACCCTGGATCGACCTTTTGTAATAATCTGCAGCCAGGCCAGCACGTCTGTTGCGGTGCTGGAACCTTACCAGACTATTCTGTTAAGCCTGATTCGAAGGGCAACTGCTATTCCTACTTGGTCAAGACAGGAGACTCATGCTCGTATCTTGCTGCTGCTTATGATATAGCGAGCAACGATCTCATAGAGTCGTACAATAAGAAAACATGGGGTTGGAATGGTTGCCAGAAGTTGTTTGCTGGCTACAACATCTGTCTCAGCACTGGCTATCCTCCCATGCCTGCCCCGGTTGCCAATGCTGTCTGCGGACCGCAGGTTAATGGAACTGTATCCCCGCCTCCGGGAAGTGATTTCAGCACTTTGAATGAGTGCCCTCTAAATGCATGCTGTAACATCTGGGGTCAATGTGGAACAACGGACGACTTCTGTGTTCCTTCCAACTCCAGTACTGGAGCACCTGGCACGGCTGCTCCTAACCAAAATGGATGCATCTCCAACTGTGGCAGCGACATCATCTCATCAGGCACCCCCAGCGAGGTTTACAACATTGCGTATTTTGAGGCATTTGACTGGCAGCGACCTTGCTTGCACATGGCAGTCTCGGATATCGACACTTCAGCCTATTCTCATGTTCATTTTGCATTCGTTACCCTAAATAAAGACTTTTCCATCAATGTTACGGGTGTGGCTGATCAACTGCCTTTGCTCCAGGGAATGAGTGGGATCAAACGCGTTGTATCGATTGGCGGCTGGGACTTCTCCACCAATCCAAGCACTTACACAATATTCCGCGATGTTGTTTCTTCTGAGACAAATCGGCAAACATTAGTCGCGAATGTTGTTCAGTTTTTAAATGACTATGACTTGGACGGTATTGACTGGGACTGGGAGTATCCGGATGAGCCCGATATCCCTGGTATCCCAAAAGGATCAGAGGCTGAGACGACCGGTTACTTTTTACTGCTGGATGAGCTAAAATTGAAGATGCCGGCCGGTAAAACCGTTTCCATTACTGCTCCAGCATCCTTTTGGTATTTGCAATACTTTCCTATACAGGCTCTGAGTCTTGTTGTCGATTATATAGTCTATATGACATATGACCTCCATGGGCAGTGGGATTATAGTAACAAGTATGCAAGCCCAGGGTGCGGTTCATATGATCAAGGGCTTGGAAACTGTTTAAGATCTCACGTTAATCTCACGGAGACTACCAATGCTCTTTCTATGATCACCAAAGCGGGCGTGCCGTCCAACATGATCGCCGTGGGCGTCAGCAGCTACGGCCGCTCGTTCCAAATGTCCGCTCCAGGCTGCTGGACTTCACAGTGTACCTACACGGGACCTGATTCGGGAGCGTATCCTGGAACCTGCACGAATACAGCTGGATATTTGTCCAACTACGAGATTGGCTTAATTGCCTCTCAAAACCCTACGGCGCAGCAATACTGGGATGAGGACTCCTACTCAAATATTGTTGTATTCAACAACACTCAGTGGGTTGCGTATATGAATGATACCAACAAAGCTAGCCGGAAGGCTCTTTTCCCGGCGATCGGATTCCTTGGAAGCGCTGACTGGGCGGTTGACCTCCAGTCCGACAGCGGAGGCGGCTCAGGCTCAGACTCTGGGTCCTCATCTGGACAGACAATCTATGTTGACCCTAGCATTTGGTCTTCAGTGACTCCCCAGGTTGTCGCTCCGCCAGGTGCGACGCTTATCTGGCCCCCGATGCCTCTTTCGAGCACTACCACGATTAGCTTCCCCCTATGGACTACCTTGATTGAATACTCGAGCTTAACAACAGTCACACAGACCTTGACAGGCGGCCAGACAACAGTCTATCCTTCATACATTCTCGGATCAACACTCACAACCATTACAATTCCTTCAGGTGAGTCATAATTTGTTCTTCAAGTAGGCGTCATGTGCACTCTTTGGGACTTAGCTAACGAGCTATCCTATGCTCTCAGTGACAACCACTCGTATCCCTGTCTGGGGTGTTTCCCTCAACATAAGCTCAACAGGTGGGCCAATTTACCTAACAAGTTCCGTGCAACCGCCACCGATTACTGTTACTGTTACTCCGTAAGTGCAGCTGTTTATATGTGCTCTCTGGTAACTATCAACTCTTGATAGGCTTTCATATTGACTTTGTTTCTTGCCGATTGCAGGATCATTGGCGGGACCACTTCCATCATTGGCGCCACGAAAACTACGACTAGCACTGGAGGGCCTGTTATATGGGGCTCTCAGACGTACATCAGAGATGACGAGACAGAAACTCTAGGAGGCCATACTACAGTAATTAATGGCAAGACTTTACCACCTACTGTTGTCACTGTTACGCCGAATCCCCATCCTACAACAACAAACACGACTCCAGATCCCATAATTAACCCCAAAACACCTAAATGGACATCTGGTAGAGGGAGTGTTATTAAACCTACCGCCAAGCCAGGATGCATTGGCTGCGGCTCGCCGTGTAAGTTCTAGATACCAATCTTGTAAAGGCCCATCAACACTGCGATAGCTAATTCATGATCTTTATGAATCAGGCCTGCTCTTTTGCGACCCGGACTGCCCATTCTGCCCCCCTGGTGCATTTCCGCCATCTGGCGGCGGCGGCGGTGATGATGGGGATGATGACGAAACTTCAACATCAACTGCACCAACTGCTGCTTATACAATTTTGCTAGAGACTGCATTAGCCGACGACGCATTCCCGACAGGACTTACGTCGCCAGACGACCTGTCATCCATGTGGTCCGAGGGAATGTCCGACCTCAGCTCCATGTTTGGCTTATATAGCACTACTAGCTCCAGTACCCCAACAAGTACCAGCAACACTCCAACGTCATCCATAGATATCGCAACACATACGCCTACAGCGGATTGTGACTTCTGGGATGAGGGCTGGGGCTGGACTTTTGAGATATACAATATTGACTGGTGGACATCAGATGGGGGCGACATTCTGAAGGACCAAGAAAAAGGATGCGGTGCACTGACAGGTTGGGAATGGCATCCCGAGACGGACACTCAATACGCCTATGCCTACTTCAATCTTCCGTTCTTCATTAGCGATGGTTGTGTCGAGCGTGCTATTGTCTCAGCCGGCGGCCCCAAGATTGATTGTACAGGCCACGGCCTCACTGGAAAGAAACGAAGCCAGATCGATGGAAAAACGAACTTGAGCGCTCGGGGCCGCGTCAAAACTAAAGCCTTGCCACCGTCCTACTCGGACGAGCAAATACAAGAGTTTCAGCAATTTTATTCTCAAAACCAGACATTCCGCTCATATTCGCCAATGGACTGGCGCACCATTAGTCCTACCGCTATACCGACACCGACTACCTCCCGGTGATACGGAATAAAGCCAGAACATATTATGAGTATTATTGGGTATTATGAGCTTAAATTATGGAGGAGAAGTAACATGAAGAATTAGCTAGTGTATGTCGTTACAACCACTAGTATCTGTTTCCTTTTCGCGAGCGCGTGATTTTGTACAAATCTTGACCAACGTCTCTCTGCAGTCTAGGTACGGAGTAGAAGCATCATGAGGCTGGCTAAACAAGTTATGTACATAGAATCGGTGTATTCGTTCAGACTAAAACTTGACAAGCAAGAAATGAAACATGTCTATGTATTTGCCGTTGCATGGTGAGGGGTTTGTGAACTGATCAGTCCGGGATCTACCCTGTCACATAACGTGATATCGGACTACACGTACATTCAGTTGGTTAACCCCCGCATGCAAAGAGGGTGTGATCCCTACTTAAATGCATACCTGTATATATAGTATAGGGACTTACATAGGTAGGTAGCTAGTATTTAAACTAAGAGGCTGCCCATTTTAACAATCTGTTCTCTTCACCTCTCGTTTTATATCATTCACGATAACACGAAGCCCCCACCAGCACAGAATTGCAAACATGGCGAATAGTACGTATAGTTCCTACATTTGTACCCTTTGCAACTAATGGCCACCAAAGATAGCTAATGTTTTATTTATAGATGTTGTCCAAAGGACAGATGCTGTCCTTACAGAGAGTGTCCTTCATACTTCGACACTAGAGTTTCCTGGCATTCTAACTGTCACTCTTCACGAAGCAGCTGGTCTATCTAAAGGAACTGTTGATCCGGAGCCAGATGGCTATAAAGAGTACTCCGACAACTATGATCACAACCATACAGCAGATAAAAGAATGTTAGGTTATTGCTTACGATGCAAATATCCCCAAACACTAGTTGGATATGATAAATGTCAGATACCTCTTACATGCTATTGGGGGACCACAGAAAACCCCTCATGGCATTGGGGCTATGGAATATGTAAATTCTATGTTACGCGTCCTTCCGAGTTGTTTATTTCCTTCTATCATCCGACAGGTTCCAAGTTCAAACAAGCCGTGTATCTCGGATCAGCGCGAGTACGCCCACTTAATGCGCCAGGAGAATCTACGTCAAAGTGGCTACCGATTGAAGATGGCATCGGCATGATTCGCATCAGCTATGACTATACAACCGTGGAAAATAAGACACCGGAAGAGAAAAAATTTGATGGTCAGTTTTATGGCGTAGACAGGAAGTACTCTGGATTCACCATTCAGAATAAAAAGGGCAAATTTGAGGCAATGTATGCTGCAAAACTGTTTGAAACAGACGAGCATTTTCTATCCCAAATATCAAGCGAATTGCCTAGTCGCATCAACCATCCTTTCATATGGCCGACCACATTCTACTTCCAACTAGAGGAGAGATTACAACTTAACTCTCCACTTGCCTTGGGAGGGCACCTTTTTAACCATCTCTTGGAGCAGCAATATTTTGACGTCGACAGATCTCGATTTTATATTGCCGAGATTCTCTGCGCGTTAGATTATTTGCATGATAAGCATCACATCTTTGCCTGGCTGAAACCTAGAAGCGTTCTACTGGACGGCATGGGTCATATTGCGCTTTGCGGGTTTGGTCTTTTCATCTCGGAAATCAGCCATGGGAGCCCTAGAAGACAACATCGACTACCAGAATACCCAGCACCCGAATTACTACTTGGTCAGAATGAATATCGTATGGCAGACTGGTGGACGCTGGGCATTTTTCTGTACGAAATGCTAACAGGGCTGCCTCTCTTCTATGATGAGTATCCTGAAAAAATTGCTGACAAGATCCTCAATCAGACCATTGAAGTGCCCGAGTCTTTACCACGAGCAACTCAGGATATTATAACAGGATTGCTTTGCCGCAATCCCAAGCAACGGCTGGGAGCTAAGGGAGGCGCCTCCGAGGTTAAAGCCCACCCGTTCTTCGAGGGAATCGATTGGCACACCCTCATCCAACGCAAATATCAGCCTTCTTTTATACCAAGCTATTGCTCCTCTCACCTTGAGCACCATGGAGTGATTGAATCACATGAGCCACCACCCTCTCCGCCATTTCTACCTTTTAATCTTAATCGGATGTATCCGGAGCACAGGAGCGTTACCCCTAGAATCCGTCAAACGCTCGTCCCGACGGATGATAATTGGGACCTAATGTGGGAAGACTCTCATCAAGGATTCCATTTTTACAATCGCGCTACAGGAGAGAAGCAGCCTATCCCTCCTCAGGTTATGGAGTCTATCAAATCTGAGGATGTAGTCCAAGAGGATGAGACCTATATCACTGTTCCCGATGAACGCCAGAAGCTCGCCACCCTCAAAGCAGCATTGCAAGCTGGATACGATGATGCCGTCTCACAACTACTGAAATATGGAGTAAACTTGAACGTTCGCATGGATAAGTGGCGTGAAACTCCTCTATTATGGGCTGCGCAGCATGAAAATCTTTCTCTAGTGAGGTTATTCCTTGAAAACGGCGCTGATGCGAATTACGGGACTTATGATCTCGAGGATAAGTTTGCATTGATAGCTGCCGTGAGAACGGGCAACCAGCAGATCACAGAGGTTTTAGTGAAAAAGTCTCGTCGGGTTATATGCACGATCGCTTTGAGCCTCGCTGTTGACCAGAACGATGGCCCCATGGCCAAATTCTTGCTTGAAAATGGCGTGAGGTGCGAATTCGAAGAAACGGATCGAAAACCGCCGTATGAGCCAGATCCCTTCAACACCACCACCAGCTGCGAATTCCCCATTGGAGAACCAGAGGAGTTTATTCACCCGCTGTTCCGTGCTGTTGTATATGGAAACGAACACATGGTTAGGCTTTTGCTCTCGTATGGCGCCGATGCCAACGTGGGTTACCATGGCCTTGCTTGGTACAAATTGGAGATGGACCGGGAGGAGAGAATTAAGTTTGAGTGCGGCAGGGTGATACATGTTGCCATGGAGCTGAGGCAACATAAAATCGTGGAATTGTTGCTTGAAAATGGCGCAGACATTAATCTTGGTCGACCCATCTGGGATGTAAGGACTCATAATTGTAAACCGGTCCCGAGAGATGTGTTTCAAAGAGTTAGAGCTGGTTTAAGGGCGGCAGTGGCAGCAAGGGAAGAAAAGAAGACTGCAGTTACCGCGTAAGTCGTTTTTGGTAGTAATAATGGAGGTCAGTGTTGTGTGTATCATCTCAACATGTACACCGAGCGAGGTTATTATCGCCTCTTTGCAATTGTAGTATTATCGGTCATTTTATTTTGGCAACTCGTGGTGTATTTGAACTCTCTAGCTATGACTCAGATCTTTTCTTTATCGCAAATTTAGTCGTCATGGGATGGCACAACAATAGGCAATAATAAGCTTGGGCCAAAGTCTTGCTTTTCGCCCGTGTCGCAGTTGATACCCTGCCTTTGATCGTTGACTTCGTCCTCAGCGGCAAAGCTATATGAACGGCATTCTGTAACATAGACAAACGTACTGATCAGCCATAAATTCAACCAGACGTAAGGGCTAGATGCGTGTAGAAGCACAAGGTAGGCAGCAAGGTGCTCATACCACAAACATCAAACCTCTGTCCTTGAACTAAGAACGCAATAAAGCCACGATGCGTCACCAAGAAGATGTTCTTGTAAGAGCGAGATAGTTCCTTGAGGCGCTTCCGAACTGTCTCAGCACGCAAGACAGCGCCTTCGAAACTATGAGGCGGATAATCCCACTCTTCGTGACAAGCGGAGAAATCGAACTGTGCGAATTTCGTGGCAATCTCGGCGCGCGACAACCCTTTATTGCAAATGGCCTCGTCGTGGGTTTCGCGTAGGTCCGGCCAGACCTGGAGCTCGATGTTGGTGGAGGAGCTGTTGAGGTACTGGTCGAAAACAATAAGAGCTGTTTGGATGGTACGAGTCATCGGAGACACGATTATAAGGTCAGGCTCAGCTGGTAGGCAGACGTTACTCGCTTGTTGAGATCCGACTTCAGTCAGAGGGGGATCTCGGTGTGGGTAACCCCGATCAACACTGAATGCGCAATTAGACCTCAGCTTCTTGATGATGTTCGTGGGTTTTCTTTAATGCTTACTGCTTACTTGTGAAGAGCTTGTCCGTGTCGCACGATATAAATTATCGCCATGTTGTGCTAAACGTCGATGCTGAAGGTGAGAGAAGAGGAAATTGCAGCATATTTGCACGTAGATAAAATGTTGCCAACTGGTGGTACCCCGAGCGTTGGGGAAGATCTGTTCTGAATTCAATGTTAGTGCGCTTAAGAAGAATCTCCGCGTATGCTAGCTTGGAAGCTCCTGCTTTGATGTAAGTACGACATCAAAAACCATTCTTATGGATTAAAAAAAAAGCAAATTTTGATAAGCCGCAATAAAATAATTACCTAGGTATGAGAAGGCATGGGAGCAAGAGATACGATATAGTAAGGCTGATCTAGGTTCAAGTCATACGCTGCTCACTGAGTGAATGCATAATGAGGTTCAATAGCGAATGAACT
Source organism: Trichoderma afroharzianum (assembly GCA_037893235.1). NCBI lineage: Eukaryota > Fungi > Ascomycota > Sordariomycetes > Hypocreales > Hypocreaceae > Trichoderma > Trichoderma afroharzianum. The sequence continues at coordinate 1,287,713 of JBBLXW010000006.1, forward strand.
GCTGACATACAGCCGTTGTGCTCCAGATTTTGTCACAAAATGCCTCATTTAGAGAGAGCGTTACTGCTCTATTTTCTTTCTACAGAAAAGCGACATTGTATCACTATCTGAAGGTGTGGTCTTATTCTTCAACTCATTGTGAAGGAAGCCTCAATTACTCTCTTATGCTGCGTTCCATAGATTACTAGAATATTTAGCACAACTCACACGACTATTAAATTCCTGTGGCCTATAAAAGAATATTAAAGAAGATACAAAATACTGGCCTATGAAGTCCTAGGTTGTCTTTTGACTGGTTTCTTGGGGTTTGTTCTTCTCTTCGCCTGCCTCTTTGCCCTCAATAGCATCTGCAATTGTGACAATCCCTAGTTTAACAGCTTCAGAGGCCGTGAAAGCCCCATATACGTCTACCTCGTCTTGTCTACCGTAGCCTTCGGCTGGGAAGAGTTTGTTTAGTATGTAAAAGACAATTGAACTGATGAAGAACCCTGCATACCAGAAAGTCAGCACCTTAGCCTTCTCTGGCGTTGAGTGGGGGGAATACCTACCGATCAGGAAAGCCATGTAGAACAGCTGGTATATTGCCTTGGGCGCATCTTCTGTCCCATTGGACGTGACAACTAGGCCGCCAATCGTCGGTGCCCATCCACAAAGCCAAGCTGGGATGGCCCTCCAGTTGATGCCGTGCCAGAACCAATATGAAGAGTCATACGGTCTATACAAATGGCTCACCTGGATCTTACGGTAGCGGAGCAAGAAGAAGTCCGTAGCCATAATGCCCATAATAGGTGAAAGAAAAACTGCAAAGGAGCTGAGAACATTGATGAATGCGGAAGCGGTGTTGATCAGCTGCCATGGCTGCACAACCCAAATAGCCACAAACGTTATGATAGCGCCGCGACGAATGTTGATGTAATTCGGGAACAAACCGGCAAGGTCGATGCCTCCTGCAATTACGTTTCCACAGACATTCTGGAACATGGAGGTTAAAGCAAAGCCAAAAGAGAGGAAGAACACGCCCGCTCGGCTTTTAGAAGAACCACGGCCGCTGTCCATCATGACCATCAAAAGATCAGGCGGATTCCAGTATATATCGCCATAGATCTTTTGGGCAGCGCTGGTGGTCACCAAACCGCAAAAACAAACCAGCACCCCTACCACGACACCGGAGAGAAATGTCCCACCGACGTAGTGCTTCCGGCTACGAGAGTACCGGGAAAAGTCACTCCCATTTGTTAAGCCCGCAGCAAAATTCCCTATCATCTGGTTTATGCCCATCATAATCAACCAACTTGAGTCCCAGGAAGATGTTGTAGGAATCGTCTGTCCAGTTGTCCAGAGTGTACCGGCTCCTTTAGCAGTGGCAAGCGCCCAAATCATCATGGATAGCATGCCAAGCCCACAATACAAGGAAGTCAGCTGAAATAGAAGCTTATACTTCTCAGGAGCAACGAGAAGAAATGGAGCTGAGAGAGCCCAGAAGACTATGAAGCCAACAAATTCGTATCCGGTCGCGGGCATGCTCTCGGGCAAAAAGTTGGGCATTCTAGCAAATGAGGGCCAGATAGCCGTGATGCAGACGGCGGCTAGCTTGCCACCAGTCCAGCATTGTACAGCTGACCAGATGAAATTGAGAAGAATTCGTTGAAGCAAGGGAATGTACGACGCTCTAAGACCCCACGAAAAACGATTTTGTACCGTAAAACCGACGTGGTACTATGAGAAAAGACTCATGTTAGCTTTTGCGCCTACAAATAACGCACTGATAGTTGTAATTGATTCGGAACTTACTTTAAGGCCGCACCATGCAATTACAACCGAGAAAAGAAGGACCAACAGGGAGCCGACGACAATAACAAGCATGGACTGCCCAACTGAAAGTCCTTGTGCTAAATAGTGATTGATCCAGTCAGCTCTGGCCGCATCTAACAGGCAGGGAACGTTAACTTACTCAAGAACGCGTTGGGTGTCTGCCAGGTGGAAATACTCAAATAAGCCCCATAGCCAAAGTAATGAATCCACTCTATAGACTATTAGCAGACACGTAATACTCACAAAGGGGCTCACATATCGTCACGGGAAAAGACATTCTTACCCCAGGTACGGCGATGGGGAGGCAAAGGAATGAGATCGCGGTTGCTCCACGCGTCGGTTTGCTCATGTTGACTTTCATCACCATGAAGGCGAACCGTCTCATTCAAGGATCTTAGACGACGTTTCACACTACTTTTCATGATATTGGATTGGCGGAGTATGATATTAAGTGAAAGAGAGAGTTTAACAACCGAAGATTTCTAGACTTGTTATACGAGAAGGCGATGGCACCCGATCATCGGATATTAATAAAGGTATGTAGATAAGAACGGGGCCTTATCCCCCAGATTACCAGATTGCTGATAGCTAGACGCGAGACTAAAGAGATGTTGCGATATCTCATCAAGATGTCTATCTTGCGGGGTAGCCAGAATCTGGGGAAATAGTTATCTCTAGATTAGGATTGGCATTGTTACATGTAGTGTGTGTTACCGAGGGTATTGTCGGCTTAACAAGAGGCCCTCTGTATAAGTCGAGTAACAAATTAGAGGTCGATGTTCATATCGACATGCCTGCTCCGTCGGCGAACCTATCAAACATCATCTGGATGGAAAACTAGGGTAAAGACAACTAAAGGAGCTATCTTTTAGTATGAATTAGTAAACACTATTGAATGTTAATAAGCTGACATTTCTAATGAATTCTCTGATAGGCAAAGATTTGTTTGGACAAAAGGTGATATAAATATTTGCCCGAACATATCTATCCCTGTTGAGTCAAGTAGCTCATTTAGATTGTCGCAGAAACTAACCGTCACTGGAGAATGTAGCGCCTAAACAGGCGCCTTCCTCAGATCCTCAGGTTCTAGTATAGAATGCCGAGCTGCTGGTCCCGAGCTTATCACTGAAGACATGAGTCAGGTGTTGTTGGACGATTACCCTTGGTAGAGTTGACGTTTATCTCACTTTCAAGGCCGAAGACCGGAATTATCTGCTCTTAAGCAAGAAGTTGCCGGACTTAGAAGAGCCAATAACTTTAGCGCAAAGCCCTATGCTGTTAAACAATGGAGCGTTACTCTGTCGAGCTAGAATATGAACACCGAAACTGCGGGGGTGGATACACGTTGGGAAACTTTACGAGATTGCCCCTTATTTAGCATCTCCCACCTTGATCGGCACGGCCTTCCTAACTTGGTGATGACACTTATAAAGCCATATGATCGGGGAACTTATTATCTCTACTTGGCATATCAAGCCTCGAAAAACTAACACCGCATGAGACATACTGTCCATCGAAGTTTACTCTTCAGGTGAGTGGATCTATCTCTCAGGGGAGATTCGTACAGCACACTAAAACGCCATCAAAAGCGAAACTCCACGACAGCTTTTAGATTGGCTCGGCGAGAATCATCCGATTTCATGTTTATACAGCTCCATAATAGCCCCCAAGGCCGGAAAGCAAAGGGTCAAGAAAAAGCGCTTTGTGCGAATAGTTGATGTAATGTTACCCATAAGTCTTGAGGCAATGTAGGACGAAATACCGGAACTCTCCCCTTCCCATCATCTTCTCTGGATCAATCAACTTCCTTGGATTCACTTTCTACCAGTCTTCATTGATCACTCCTACTCAGTATGGGATCTCTCCAGTCTTCCAAGCATCTCCGTGTTGGCGTTGATGTTGGTGGCACAAACACCGACGGAGTTGTGATTGACCCCTCAAGAGTATCGGAGCCTGATAAAGGCATTTTGGCATGGCACAAAGTAGCAACAACAACAAACCCTAGCGACGGCATTAACAATGCTATCACCACAATGCTTGCTGCGGCCAGCATCAGTCCAGGTGATGTCGCCAGCGTGACAATTGGAACAACACACTTTGTCAACGCCGTCATGGAGCGGGATGCCAACCGGCTCTCGAAAGTAGCTGTCATCCGTTTATCAGGGCCATTTGGGAAACATGCGCCCCCTTGCGTGGATTGGCCGGATGATATGCGCCAACTTATACTCGGCTATTACGCTCTTGCTAAGGGTGGCCTAGAAGTTGATGGATCCTTGATCAGCGACATTGATGAGGCCGAGATTAGATCCTACTGTCAAGAGATCAAGGACAGCGGGATTAAGAGCATTGTTGTGAACAGTGTCTTCAGCCCTATTGATACAGTTGAGCGACAGGAAGAGCGTGCAGCCAAGATCATTAGAGATGAGATCCCTGGCTGCGACGTTGTGTGCTCTAGTGAAGTTGCGAACCTCGGTTTCCTGGAGCGAGAGAACGCGGCAGTCCTCAATGCATCAATTCTGAGCTTTGCGAGGAAGACAATTCGATCTTTCCAAGAGCCAGTGAAAAAATTAGGCCTCGAATGCCCGGTCTTTATTACACAGAATGACGGGACGCTCCTCTCTGGAGAGATGGCCGCCCGTCTTCCAATCAGAACCTTCTCCAGTGGTCCGACGAATAGTATGAGAGGAGCAGCTTTTCTAGTCGGAGAAGAACTCAATGAGGCTATCATGGTTATTGACATCGGTGGTACAACTTCAGATGTTGGTCTCTTATTAGCAAACGGATTTCCGAGACAGCAGGCCGCATATAGCGACCTAGCGGGAGTTCGAATGAACTTTTCGTGCCCCGATGTGAAGAGCATCGCGCTAGGTGGTGGTTCCATTGTTCGAAAGGGCAATTCCATCACCATTGGTCCCGATAGTGTTGGCTACAAGTTAACCAAGGAAGCTGTGGTATTCGGTGGTCAGATTCTTACGACGACAGACTGCACAGTGTTATCCGATCCGACCATGCCCGTCGGCAATCGTGACTTGGTTAACGGGGCTCTGACAGACGAAGAGATGGTAAGATTTAAGTGTATTGTTAAACATAAGCTAGAGAAGGTCATCGACATGATGAAGACCTCTCCTGGAGATGTTCCTGTACTCCTTGTAGGAGGCGGGGCAATTATTGCACCCGATGTACTGGAGGGTGCAAGTAAGGTTATCAAGCCTAAGTTTGCCGAGGTTGCCAACGCCATCGGGGCAGCGACTGCTCGTGTAAGCGCCGTTATTGATACGGTGAAATCGACAGAATCAAAGACTACGACGCAATTATTAGAGCAAATATCTGCTGAGGCGGTTGATAAAGCCGTGGCAGCCGGTGCTTTGCCAAATTCTGTTACGATTGCTGAAATTGAAACAATTCCCTTACAGGTAAGTTTTACATTCTCTCCCCTGTTATATCACAAGTTATGAAGTGGGCAATAGAACATGTGATCGAAGGCTTGAAGCTGACATCAATCCCAGTATATCGCCAACAGGTCAAGGTTCATCGTTCGTGCCGCAGGCGATTTTGACTACTCTAGGACAGACTTGGCCACTATACCCACTACAAGCAAAGATGGGGAAGAGTTGGAGATGAGTGTATACGAGAAAACTTCCAAGGCAAAGGTCGAAAAAATAACGTCTAAGTTCCAGAGTGAAGCCGACTTACTCGCCTATCGGCCTGATGTTCGAGCGCGAGTCTGGTTCGTCAATGAAACAGACTTGGGTTGGATCTCTACTGGTTGCTATATTCTCGGCACTGGAGGTGGAGGATCTCCATATCCTGACATGATTCGACTTCGTGAGTTGCTTCGGGCGGGCGCTGTGGTTAGGGTTGTCAGCCCCTACGATCTTGCAGATGATGCTTCAGTAGGCTGTGGCGGTGGAATGGGCAGTCCAACTGTTGGTATTGAGAAATTACCAGGCGATGAGATGATGGAGGCTCAGACTGAGCTTTACAAGATCTGTGAGAAGCGCCCAACGCATATGATCGCCCTGGAGATTGGCGGAGGAAACGGCTTACAGGGAATGATTCTCGGAGCAAGCCTTAATATGGACATTCCCTGTATCGATGGCGATTGGATGGGCAGAGCCTACCCCGAAAAGAACCAGACAACACCCGTCGTCTTTAACGAGAGATGTCCGATCTGGTCCCCCGTAGCCATGTCAGACGGAAACGGGAACGTGGTGCTTATACCAAAAGCGACGTCAGATCTGCAGGTAGAGCGTGTACTACGTGCTGGCTTGAGCCAGATGGGCTCGCAGACTGGCTGCGCAGACTCTCCTGTAACAGGCGCCGAGATGAAAAGGTGGGTTGTCCAGCATACTATATCCCTCGCTTGGAGGATTGGAAGGGCAGTGAGCAGGGCCCGGTTGACCAACCGTGTCGACAATGTTGCGGAGACAATTATCCATGAGTGTGGAGGACCTCAAGCAGCCAAGGTCATTTGGAAGGGCAAGATTATTGGCGTTGAACGAGCGCTCCGTATGGGGCACGTTTATGGAGAGTGCATCATCGAAGGAGCCGATATCGTTGAGGGTGACGATCCCACACAAGATGGCCAGACGCAATTCAAGGGGTTTATCAAGATTCCCTTCAAGAACGAAAACATCGCAGCGATTAAAATGGCATCGGTAAAGGATGTATTGCAAACGGAGAAGCAAGAAGATGTTCTGGCCATTGTTCCAGACTTGATATCCGTTATTGATGCTCAGAGTGGCGAGGCTATCGGTAGTAAGTATCCTAATTATTTACTGAATCATATTTGGGCGTATACTAACTAGCCGCAGCACCGGAATATAGATATGGCTTGCTCGTTATTGTTCTTGGAATAGCAGCCAGCGACAAGTGGACTGGCACTCAGAGAGGTATTGATATCGGTGGACCGAAAGGTTTGGGCATGTCACATCTAGAGTATGAACCTCTTGGGAAGTTTGTTACACCAGTGAGCATCATAGACGAGTTTGATCAAAAATAGAAGTCTTTCTGTGAATCCATACTGGACTGTGCTTGGATAGTAACAGCAATAGTCACGAGGTTATGAAGATCATGGCACAGTCCAACACAAGCACGGTCCAGAATGTCCACTCTATGAGTCGACGGTCCCTCTTCTCAAGCATGAAGTCCCGCTGGTCTACACCTGCTTGGCGCAAGTCATAGCTAACGTGAGCGGTTTTCATTGTGAAAGTGACTTGGCCGGTGGCAAAGCTGTCGTCGTTTTGCCGTTGTTTGCACCCTCCCGATTAACTCTCTTGGCGGCCACATCCAATTCCCACGTGTCCTTCAATCAACCTCTTATGAATACCTTGGGCACCTTAGTTCCTTATTTTATTCTTCTGCTGGCTGCAGCTTTAAACTAGACATATTTTCGACCTCTGGTTACTCGACGATGCAGATCCCCACGCTTCCGCTTAAAGATGGCCATGCTATCCCCAAGGTAATTGCAACTTGCCTCTCAGGGTACGTCCACAAGTGACGCTAAGACAATACTTTTAGCTTGGATTCTGCACTGGGACCGCTTGGTACAAGGACAGCCCAGAAGATCCTCTGAGCCCCCAGCTCGTTGAACTGCTGGAAGCTGCCCTTCTACAAGGCTATGTACATATGGACATTGCAGCAATACAACAAAGCAAAATTCCACGAGAGAAGCTCTTCATCACTACCAAGGTTCAGGATGGGTGGGAAGATGTTCCGGCAGCTTTGGAAGCCAGCCTTGAGAAACTTGGGTTGCAATACGTGGATTGGTAAGACCTCTCATCTGGCGCAAAGCACATCTTACTCACAATCTAACAGGTACCTTTTGCACAACACGTACGTAATTGGCTACAACGAAGGTGTACAAGCAGCGTGGAAGGGACTCAAGATCGTCAAAGCGCAAGGAAAAGCCAAATCTATTGGCATTTCCAATTTCAGAGACATCACATCGAAGCCCTTCTCGTATATGCACTGTTAAACCAGTCATAAATCAGCTAGAACTCCATCCTTATCTCCAGCGCTCCAACGATTTCGTGCCTTGGATGCGCGAACATGGCATTGAGGTATCATCTTTCAAGAGTTTGGCGCCAATCACCGTGGGCAAAGGAGGGCCTCTAGACGATCTTCTTCCGTCACTCGCAACAAAGTATAGGGTGTCAGAATCAGTAGTATTGCTGAGCTGGTGCATTGGACAAAATATTGCCCTATCACTACAACGTCCATTCAGTCTCGCCTTGACAAGTACAGCCTTGCTACTGAAATAGAGCTGGAACCGGCAGACGCCCAGAAAATCAGCCTAGAGGGGTTCAAGTATCACTTTAGATGGTGGGGAAAGGATTTTTTTCGGACCTGATGATAGATCTTAGAAGCTCCAGACAAGAGTAGAGGAAGAATGGAACCATGAATTCCCTGTCGTCTGGAACTGGTCGTTCCAACGTGTGATTCCGCGCACTTGGCAACTTTTGATCCAAAGTAACAACCCAAAATGTGGCCCGAGTACTTTAACAACCGTTGCTTGCCCAATTAGATGTCCTTGATACGAAGCAACCCAAGTAATGACAGCAAAAGACTAACAGCATAGCTAGTTCTGCGACGTGGCAAAATGGCCTGCTCAGCTTGGGAGTCATCCTGCCCCGAGCAGCAGCCAAGATTAAAATGGCGAGCACCTGTGAATTTGGTTTTTGCAGTTTATTCACTTCCGTTAAAATTTACAAATCGTAATGAATGATTATCCACGTATGTGAATAATAATGCGAGCAAAGGGCAAAAAGTATATAAGGGTGGTCTATAGATGGATGCCTCACCAGCTAAAAGCACATCCAGCTTGATTGAACTTTAGGGCGCTATAGGATTCTGAAAACATTCCATGTTGTATGCAGAGCCGATAAATGTTGGAATAGACACTCCGTCGAGTACACCTGCAAAATTGTTGGGTCTTGCAGCATTCCTAGCCTGAGGCTTTGACCATTAAAGCTGCAGAATTTTTGTATCCGTGAGGGGTTCATCTGTGCTCATGTGGGCTACATGTATTTACTTCTCCCTCTATAGACCCTAATAATTGTACGAATGGCCTTTGTCGCCTTTGTGGTCTGAAAATGCAAGATCCGGATTTCAGTCAGGTCAATTTGCAAGTATTTGCGTGAACGTACTGTGGACGTCTTCCGACCTGTATCAACATCTATCAGTGCGATCAGTTAATCAGCGAATACTTGCAACATGGCAGAATCGGAAGCAAGTACTTTCCCATAAGTTTGCCTGATTATGTTTCGGACTGATACTAACGATGGAAGTTAGGAAACTTCGGAACAAGGAATGCTCCCGAAGGCGGAAGACTTATGGCACAACTCACTGGATGAATGTCAAAAAAATCTTGACAACAATGATCTTGAGAAAATGGATTCCATTCACAATATCTTAGTATTATTGAGAGCTTCCTTCCCCAAGAACGATGGAGCCAATCATTTTTATTCCCAATGGAACCGCTGCGCTCCCCTTCATCACCACATTCAGGCTCTAAAAGACAAGGTGGTTGCCTTGAAAGCCACAGAGCCAATCGACAATGATGATCAGAAGTTATATACTGAGCTTATTCTTAATGACATTTGGTGTGTTTTATTTAGCAGGGAAACTGTTTGCATTATTTCTAATTGAATTCCAGGTATATGATAGAGATCCAACACTTTTTGGAGGCCGAACGCTCTCTCTTGTCGCTTTTAGGGACTGCGGAGAATGATTCTGAATTGGCTGCCAAAGTTCACCGAAGCTTATTAGGGCTTTATGAGAGAACTGGCCGCAGCATTCTTGCTAAGAGTTCTGCGTCCTCGGAGTGGGCCATTGTTGGTAGCAATTTGCGAGATATGAGCAACAATGCTGCTAATGCCTTGAGCAATATGGGCTACACAAGCGTTTCTGCCTTCGAGGCCTCAGATGGGGTATTCTATCTTGACAAAGCGATCTCGATAGCTAAGGGTGTACCTGAGCCGAGCCGCTACCAACAGTTTAATATTGACCGCTTCTTACGAAATAGAGGACGCGCATACCAGCAAATGCGCCGTTTTGAAGACGCCTTACGTGACTTCGATGAGGCGGAGAGCTTCCAGGAGAAGATCCATGGAGCAAACAGTCACTATGATGGAGAGTGAGTTGGCTCCGCCCATCTGTCCCCCCCCCCCCCTCCCCCCCTCTCTCTCTCTTTTGATGCGCTAGAATTGCTGACGCATACGATCTTTCAACCTATCTAGAACTAAATATGAGCGTGCCAAAATTGAAGCTTGGCGTGGTAATCTTGGAGAAGCATACGCCCTCGCCACAAAAGCCCACGATCTGGTATCCGCAGGCAAACCTACGCACGCAAGTGTTATGGCTGCACAGTACCGGCTGGGATGGATTGCTATGCTCCAAGGCAAAAATGATCTTGCGTTGCAACACTTTGAGAAATCGCTAGTTATTTCGAGGATGAATGAGCAACACAGAGGGAACTCGGGCGAGTCGGCGAGAATCCAATGGCGCATGTCACAAGTTTTGGAACGCATGGGCATGGAAGAAAATGCTCTGAGTCTTCAGGAGGCCGCTGTAAAGGTCAAAAGCAGTCTGCTTGCTACCGGGGACTATGCTCAAGTTGAAGATGAGGAGAGTTCTTGGGATGCGCTAGTCGGCTTGCTATACCGTTGATTACCTACATGTAGTTATAATTGAACCCCCGGCCAGTCAATCTTGTTGATAGGCTTTAGCAATAGTAAGAGATTGGTACAGTGTATGCTCCCCAATATTTCATACACCTCAATTTCATCCGCGTCATCTTGTTATGAAAGTACAGATATAAGCTCCGCTGAACTAGATTTGAACGACAAAAACTTGGGCTAAATATAGCTGCTACCCAGGTACATGTATCTCCAAGCCTCAATGTTAGAGGTGAAGTAAAACGTATATTAGGCCTCGAGTTAGAGAGAATTGATATCGCAAGGGAAATGCTGAACATTGCAATTCTTATGGCATTTACAACACACCCCAATCAGAACTGTAAGATAAAATCTTGTCGCGACGCCGTTGTATCGTTTTCCCTTGGTATTGATCCCAATTGAACTGGTCACGTAGATTGGTGGCTACTTGGCGTGCGATCTGACTTGATACCCTTTCGCAAGAACATCACAAAGTCATCCACGCCCTGTGGCTCATTAAACCAGTGGCCTCCGGTTTCGTATTCATGAAACACTACGCTTAGACCAAGATTGTCAATGAAATCGCGCAGAAGTAAACCGCTTTGAACACTGATAATCTCGTCGTCCTGGCAGTGCTCGAGAAGAACTGGTGTTGACTTCAGGTGCTGTGATGACAAAGACATTTGTTGTTTATCATCACCAAGATATAATCGCTGCATGGCGGCTAGCTCTTGATCGGGTTCTTCTTTGACGAGCTCGATATCCGAAGCGGCCTGATTGGCGAGCGGTAGCCAAGTGGAAAAGCCGCATAGACCAGCGAAACCTCCTCTACCATCGGCGAAGAATGCGGCTAAAGCACTGGGAGAGAAGAATTTGTCAATAAGATTCTGTGAGTTCGATTGAAAAATTGGTCTTACGTTGCAAAGCCTTGGCTAATTCCGCCCAGAAAGATATTGCTTCTTGGCACAAGTAGCTCCTCCTGTTTGATCAATTCGGCAATTAGATTGACACTCGATCGCAAGCCCGGGACCTGCAGCTCGGTGCGCTCTTGTTGATTCTCCACGCTCCACATCTCGAACCATTGGGACATTTCGACCCCGAAGCGCTCGGAGCGAAGGGACTTGGCTTGTGGGAATACCCATCGGACTGTAGGAAATAGATTCGGCAGTGTCTGCTCTGTTCCTGTGGCCTCACATTCGAAAAACTCAGAGGCAAATTCCTGTGCTTCGCTATCACGGCCGTGCAACAGGATAATGGTGTGAGTGTGGGTGTGGCCCGTAGCGGGGCCAACAATAAATGGCAAGACAACCATTTTAGCACAGAAGAGGGATATATGATTTGGTGTAGAAGCTGTATAGACCTTTGGTCTATAGGATAGTAGGTTTCTAGTAGGGCTCCGAAAATGTTGATGGATAGTTTTTGTAATAGATGAGCTGGGGAGAGGGTTGTGCGCTTATTTTATGTTCTTCTAGGTCTGGCATTCTCTCTGACTCACTAATGCAACTTTATCTCTGCCTCCAACTTTGAGGCTTGTGTCACGGTCCAGTATGGGAAGTATATATTGCCTATAAGTTTAATAGGTACCTAGGCAATAGGAAGTATATAGTATTTAGGTTGGTACTATCTATTCGAGAAGGAATATGCCAGGAGCTTCTGAAGTTCGCACTCACAGTGCTGATAAGGGAAACGTAGTAAACAAGGTGCCAGCTTCTATCTCTCTTGTTCAGGCATCATCATCCGTAATACAGCTATTGCAAAGCTTGAATTGTCTACCATATACTGACAATACCACGCATTCAATACATCAATATGTCTAGACGCCAAACTCAAGTTCAATACCCCTGGCGTATGAGTCAATATCCAGACTCATACCGACCACCTCGTACCAACCGTTTATCGCAAACGGATACAATGTATCCAGACTCATACCGGCCATACCAGCCAGAGAATATGGATACCACTTTTTGGAGTGGTGTTATATCGCCCTACAGACAGAAGAGATCCAAGACATTGGGCCATTCACATTACCTCCCCCACGCACCGCAGCACAATCCGTGAGTCTTTCTCCTTTCTAAATAGCAACGCATTAACATATATATAGATCAAATCCACAATGATGTTGGTGGCCGAGGCTACTACGTAGCTGATGAGCGCTGGAACGTGCGGCCACAGAATGCCAGACTGTTTGCAGGATCGATTCTTGTAGGATGGATTCGTTAGCGGCATCTGTCTCTGGTTCGACAAGAAATCCAACGTTGGCCAGTGAATAATGATTCCAATACTTGGAATTGTCAGCGATGGATTGTGAAGATTGTTTGGAGGTTACGAAACTTGGGATTACTGCGCGTAAACCGCCGTGGGTATCATCATATACTTCGCCGGCGCCAATTTTACCAGTAGGAACAAGTTACATACGGGAGTACCACGCTATTCATTGGAGCCCGACAAGTCCTTACCTCCTAGTACCTAAGGAATAATCGCCGTCTGACCGCTCGAAGCCATCTTGGTGTCCAGCACCCTCATACATACTTTGAACGCTCTGCTGCACCCAGTTCCGGCTACCTTGTTGTTGCTGCTGATATGGTATGGGGGTTGATCGAGGAAGTTCTCTGGATCTATTCTCATCCTCACTAGCTCCAAATGGCTTTGCGGATTGGGAGTCCCATGATCGCCTTCCCGGCAATTCCTCTTGGACATGAATCTGAGGGTTATTGGAATGGATCGGTTGAGGCATGACCATGTTGGGATTCTGGTGCGATGGAGATTGTTGCTCGTAGAACTGGTTTGGGGGAAACCCATGATGCTGTGATTGTTGCGGGAAACTTTGCTGCTGAAAATTGGAAGGGCGGAATGCTTGTTGAGATGGCGGATACCGCTGAGAACTTGCTTGTGGCTGATTTTGAGATCCGAGCATGAATGAAGATTTGTCCATTAGGTTGATATTGCGTTCGAGCTCCCACAAAGCTCGGAGTCTCGCTTCTTTTGCCCTCCTAGCAGCATTTGTGCCGTATAGATCGTTCATATACTTGGCAAACTCAAGGTATGCGTCTTGTACCACACTAAAATGTCGCACTTCTAGCTTTATGGCAGCGTTTGGTATTTGAACAGCTTTGTGGTTGTTCCCTTGAGCCTCAAACTCAGCCAGCGCCAATGCCGTTTGGCAGGCATTGCGGATTTGTCGGCCATTCCAGCGCGCATGTTCATGTTTCATAAAATGCTCGCCTGCAAACATGCAGATGTCCGTCTTGTCTAATTGAATCGTCTTTCCCTTCTGGGCTATGCGCTTCTCGATCATTTCTAGGTTAAGCTTGAATACCTGGATTGTCTTTTTGTGGTCGAGTTCAGGGTAATACAGGCTGACGTGAATTCGTGATGTGAATGCTTCGTCAAAGTCGCCAACGCGGTTCGTCGTCAAGAACAGAATACCATTGTAGTACTCTAGAGTGCGAAGAAAGACTGATGTAAATTGTTAGGCATCTAGCCCTTGAGCTATTTGTTGCGGATGGTAAACTCACCGGCTACAAGTCCATTTCTCACATAGTCTTCCCTAGTCCTCTCTGCGAGGAAGATGTCTGCTTCATCAAGTAGCAAGATACATCCCCACTTGCTTGCCATTGCGAAATTTGTCTCCAGCGCTTCTTCAACTTCTCGTGCTGTTGACCCAAGGTCACCTATTTGGTAGAAAATGCAAGTCAGCATCAGTGAAGTAGTTCGCCCAAGCCTGGTAACAAATGTTCTTACCACAAGTGATTTGTAGCAGCGGCTTCTGAAACAGCTCCGCAACTCCCTCTGATGAGCGGTATATGTCAGTATATATCTCCAACTTGAGTACAAATTGAGGTTACGGACCAGCTGTGGATGTTTTTCCTACTCCTGGGGCGCCGTGAAGGAGTAGAATAAGACCCTTTCCTGCTTGGGTATAAGTAATAGATCTCCCAAACTGTGAATAGATTCAGATTATTCACCTTTCCCTTTAACAATGTCGAATTCCTCTTTCTGTGACCGCGACGACGCCTTTTCACGGAAATGCTGCGAGATAAGCGACACAATCATATTCCGATGCCCTTCTTCTAGGACAAGGCGGTCAAGGGCAGTGCTCGGCTCCGTCTCGTCAAGATTTGGCTCCACTGCCGAATTGTCTGCTATCTCGATGGGAATTGAAGAGTGAACATCAGTGATATAGGATAGATCCAATTTTGCTATTCCCATTGTTAGAGCAGTCACTTCATTGAGCATTCCATAAGCCACATACCCCATTTTCGACTTCGAAGAACAAAACCAAATACTCTGTGAGTCATAATAACAAGCTCGTCATTTGAAATGGAGCCCACGCCGCTTGTATCGGCTTGCACCTCTTTCAAGGGCCGTGGCGAAATTGCTACCGAGGAATGATCGTCGATAGCACGCGTTTTTGGCACAAGGCTTTCGATATATTCGGTTGCCTCTTTCTGATCGATAAACGTATCGTCGTATACAAATTCCCCGTAGCAACATGGTCCATGACAAGACTTTTGTCCTAGGTCTCCCTTGGAGCCTTTATCTGCTGGATCTGTGAGTCTAGTAATAACACTGTGTATTTCTGGCTTCCATTTTTCCTTGTCTCGAGGGATTGGTTTGGTTGGATCATCTGGGGCGTCTATAGATGAGGGGATATCGAAGTCGATGACTACCTGACTCTCAACCTCGTCTCGCGTTCCTAAAGTCAGACCAGAATAGTACATGTGTTTCATCGGGATGACGCTCATAAACTTTGCACCCCGATTGATGAGCTTTTGGCGAAATCTTTCGCCGCTTGGGAGTTCTTGAACTTGATCCCATTCGGAATCACTAAAGTCTGATCGTTTTGTTCGGTGAAACCGAAGTGGATAGACTTCGAATGAGGTAACTTCTTTCTCTCCCTCGAAAACTTTGATGGAGAACTGTACATATACTGGTCCCAAGTTGGTGCCATCAAAGTCGATGTACACACAATCTATAAGGAAAGATGTGCTTCGTTTCTGAGCAGCAATATTATCCCACCAAGATCTAGTGTTGACAAATCGATGGGCGGCGCTACTGGTTCTTATGACCCTGTAAGCCTGTTTACCATCGGCCCTAATTACTTCTGTACCTGGTCGGAAAAGATGCCAGAGGTCGGAGTAGAAGGCTTTGTGATTTTCAACTCCATCGAGGGCAGATTTTCTGGCTAATATGTCCGAATCAATGAATTTGAGGATGCATTCTAAGTGACCTAGCGCTTTTAGCGAATCTGCGTCACTTTGGGCGTTTCCTTCTTTCCGCTCTTCTTCTTTCTGCTGTTTGGCCTCATCTGACTGTGGTGTATTCAGTTCGTCTATTAAGGACTCTGAAGTCAAGTCTTTCCCAAGGTGCTCGTCGCCGACTGAAACTGATGGTACAGCGGTCTCCTGAACCGTTTGTTGTGGTGAAATAGATATGTCGCTAACGACCGTGTCTTCTTTGATGAGAGTTGACACCTTATTGTGCTTCTTTTCCAACTCTGCATGCCACTGACGAAGGGTGGGCTCGCAATAGGTGATAGCTTTGAATGGCCTTGTAAAGATCACCGATACAGATCCTTCCCCAGTATCATCTAACGATTGTCCGTCCGATCCTAGAATCTTGGCCATTGCCTTCCTCAAAACGGTGGAATTGACCCTTATTCTCTCTGGCAGTTGTACCAGTCCGGCCGCGACGTCTTGTGCGAATTTGCCGTCTCTGAGCCAATCTGGTTTCTGATGTTGGCGGGGCTGAGAGTCAAACCAATTTAGAGATTGACCGAGATTACTATCTTCAATAATAGGCTCTCCGACGAGAACGTCGATAGCATGTGCGTCCTTCTCCAGTGAATTTGCAAGCGGCTTGAATCCAGGCCAGTCTAGACGTTTTATTTCTGGCGCGGCATAAAATATGAGACTGGCCTCCTCCATAGCTTCAGTATCGTCGCCATGGAACTGCTGCATCTTCTGGTTCGAGGCGTGTGTTTCCGATGCTTTTGGCTTATGCAATACACTACCTTGTCGTCGACGTTCCATCTCTTCTGCCAAGAATAGACGGTCCAGGTCCCACTCAAAGTTTTTACGAAGCCTTTCTCGACGATATCCGTAATCAATCGTTCGATCATACTCGTCATACTCAGTTTTGTTTTGCTTATCGTGGCCTGCTTCACAGACGTGATAGCGATCAAAGGGATCTGGTCTTTCATATTTCTTGTCGGACTGAACCTCCCACAGATACCTCCACGGTCCATACTGGCCAATTTGCTCCCTCCATTCAGGCCTATCGCTAAATTCGTTCATACTCCATGTGGCCGGTCCACCGTCTGATTCCCATTCTTTCCGATGAAGATAAAGGCATTCCTCCATTCGTTTATATCGCTCTAGGTTGGCCATCACTTTTGGCTGATTGTTTCCTGGTTTAACCCATGCATCTGCCGTGTTTTGGCTTAAAGACGGCGTTGACGTATCATTCTGGGTTCTCATCTCAAGCTCAGCAATCCGCAACTTAAGAGCTTCAATCTCACTAGTCGAGTTTCCAGAAGTCTGAGTTGTAGTTGCCGCTCCATCTTTTTTTGAACCGAAAGACAAGCTTGGTGCTTCGCCCATCTCATCCTGAGTATCAACACCCAAAAATGAGGGTGGCACAGGTTGCGGAGTTTCCCTCATATTGAACACAACGTGGTTACAGAATCGATAGAGCTTCTTCTACCGCCAAGGAAAAAGGTATTAAGGCTTCTTTGATTTAGAGAAGAGCAAAATAGGTTCCAACCAATGGATCGCAACCACTATTAAAGCATTAACAATGGCGTCAATAGATGGAATACGGGGCATCGGTCTTTCGGCATCAACTGCGGAGGCGACGCGTAACTACTTCGAGCTGCGTTCCCAGAGCCTCAATATGCATGCAGCAGGAGAATATCTGACATGGATGCACTAAAAATATATGAGGCCAATGTTATTTCGTCCAACCAACGAGTAGTTCGTCCATAATGTGGATAACAAGCAGCAGGTTTCGCCTCATTGATCTCCCCATGGAGTAAGTTCGCCTCAAGAGGAGGCACCCAAAATGTAACATTAGCTGCATACTTGTGGGAGTCCTAAGGAATCCTTCGATTCTAAGAAGTACACGTGGACAACTTGTGTCGTCACTTTGCATTTAGGCTGGCGATCTTGCCCCTCATTTGCCATGCCCGCCTCAGTTGATAGACGACATGGTACGAGGCGTTTCTCGCCAGTGTGTTACATAGATAAGCATATTCACAACTGATGTCTCTCTAGACAAAGCTAATCCAAACAAGAAAGCTATTGTTCGTTAGCACTGAATCGATTGTCCATATGTCATCTTGAGCTACCACGAACAACAAAATCCCCATAAGTTACCTGAATGCTTAAATAATGCTGTCGGGATTTCAGAATCATTCGGCCATGCTAAAACAGTAACAACCCAAAGATCAGGAGATGCCAAATAACGATCCATTCTCAGATAGGCCCTCTCGGCCGGCGGCTGTGGAATTCATCGATAATCGGCTACCAAAATATCACCCCGCCTTTATGAATTCTACATCACATTATGACACAGAGGTCGGGAAATATGTTCCCAATACTCAAATCGCCGTTTCCACAGACAGCAGCGGCACCATCTCTCTGAGCAACTCATCCGAACCATTAGATTATGGAGTTTCGTCTCCGAGGCCAAATTGGACAAATATCGAGGCGTTGAAGTGTTGGAATGATCTCTTTCCCACCGCCCTGAATAGACTCATATCAACATCGCCAGAGCCTAGTGGACGTTCGAAGTCAGAATATAGTATTCGGCAAGGTAAAAACGATTGGAATGACGTCTACAATGCACTTGAAAATGCAAAAGCCAAATATGAACAGTCGAACAAGGTGGCGGGAATGTTGCGCAAGACTGGCGAGAACATTGCCCCTGTTGCGCAGGCACTAAAGATCGCTTCGAACATGGACCCTGGTAGCCCTTATTCAACACCTGTCTTAGGCGCTGTGAACATTTTCTTGGATGTAAGATCTAATATCCAACGTACAACCAGTAGTCAGTGGAACTTGTTATTGATGCGTATTGATATAGGCCGTGAAAACTGCTGCAAACGTCCGCCAACAAGTTCTCGAGGAATTTAACGATATTATCCCAAAGATTTATGACATAGAGTTCTTTCTCGTTATGTTTCCGGAAGACGTCCACATCTCAAGTGCATCACTCGATCTCACTGTTACCATACTTCTCGCAATTGAGCAGACCATCGGTTTCTTCATTAGTAATCGCTGTAAGTTTACATCAACTGTTTTGTAAAGGCAATTATAGAATTGACATTTAGTTTTATGTGAGAAGTTGTCCGTGGTGTTAAAGCCATGGGAATGGGAGCCAGCTACGAAACAGATCTACTAAAGAGCCTCAATACCATCAAAGCGAAAAGCAAAATACTATTGGAAGAAGCCGAAAAATCACAAATGCACAAATTCGATCGGCGTATGTCTTATCATCCGCAAATCCCATTTAACAGTCTATCTGACAGCTAGGTTTTGCTTAAGATTCCCAAAGAATGGAGAAGGGCCAACAGCAAGTATTACAAGGCCAGGCGGATTTGCTTAATATTGTTCAGTCACTGCTCATAGACCATGAGAAGCAGAAGAAAGAAGCACGGGAAAAGGATAATGAGATTCAACGAATGCATGGTGAGTTACATCGTCTCTTGTTGAAATTATTGTTTCTAATAATAACATTGCATCACATGCAGTGAAACTTGAGCACTCCTTGCAAACAATCACAACCCTTACCATCCAGAATGAAAATTTGCGCAGCATTTCGCCGATCCAGAATAACATGTGGCTTCCACCACCTCATAGGCCAACACCAACCTATACATGGTATCTGAACCAAGATGCCCTGCGGTGGATGATTAAGATCCCGGACGCCGATCTCATTGATATCTCTTTCATTCATAACAGGAAGTCTTCACTGTCTACGAACGACATTGCGCAAGCCGAACAAATCGTCCATTCGCAGGTATTCCGCAACTGGATAGTATCTCCAAGCTCAGCCAAACTGATGGTGCACTGGGATTTCCAGCCACCAAAAACAATCGCAGGCGTCTCACCTCTATCACTGTTTTGCAGTACCCTAACACAAGGCCTACGAACCAAACAGCATATGATGTCAGTATTATGGTTCTGTGGGCGGCACATTGACACAAGTGAGGCTGGTGAGCATGTTGGTGGCCATTCTATGCTTGCTAGCATTATAGATCAGCTACTACGACAACATACCTTTGACACGAGGTCATTGTCGAGTAGCTTCAACATGGCAAGTTTGCAGCAGAATGACTATAATGAGCTGCTAAGTCTATTTGACTGGCTTGTGAAAGAATTACCCAGTACAACGACGCTATTCTGCATCGTCGATGGTGTAGCGTTATTTGAGCGAGAGGAATATTGGGAGAGAAGTGCACCAGTATTTTTAAAGATGATTAATCTGAGTAATGATCCAACTGTACCAGTTGTTGTGAAAGTTTTGTTCACAAGTACACCAGGAACTGATATGGTAAGAGGAGCATTTGAACAAGAAGATCTAATCTTGGAGGTTGGCAACCTACTTAAGTGGGCGTCGGTGTCAAGTGAAGAGCGAATGGCGCGAGTGCTGGGAGAATAGCAATGGCCAATGTAATTTATTGAGCATTCAATATCCGATGGAAGCTTTTCAAGGAACATGTCGCAGCAAAGGAGTAATGTGTAATTATTTATTTCCTTTCTGCCATGCTCTTAGAGTTGATTGCGTAGCTAGAGTTCTTGGATGACCTGCGCCAAGTATCGTTTGCTGCAGATCATGGCAAGTCTGCATCAACCCTAGAGCATCTTCTTGACGGTTCCTGTCTTTCCACAGAACCGCGAGTTTGCTCATGTAATGTAGCGTATCAGGGTGATGAGTTCCAAGTTTCTTTTTACAAATGTCAATCAGCTGCAGCTGCAGCTCCTCAGCCTCTTCCCACCGGTTTTGTCTTCTGTATGTTAATGCAAGGTTGTTCATACCAATCAAAGTATCAGGATGGTCAATCCCGAGCTCTGCCTTGAAACCTTCGATCGCCCGTAATTCCAACTTTTCGGCTTCTATATGTCGACCTTGAATCTTGTATGTCGATGCCAGGTTAATCATGCTAATTAGTGTGTCTTGATGATCCGCTCCGAGTTTTATCTTGAGGCCCTCAGTCACCTGCTCTTGCAGCTTTGCAGCTTTTTCCAACAAGCTTTGCTTCCGGTATGTTAATGCTAGGTTGCCCATACCAATCAGTGTATCAGGATGATCAGCCCCCAATACCTTCTTAAGGCCTTCCACCGCCTGTAGGTTTAGCTTTTCAGCCTCCTTCCATCGACCCTGTCTCCGGTAGGTTGATGCTAGGTTACTCATGTTGCGTAGAGCCTCAGGATGATCGTCCCCAAGCTTCATCTTGAGATTCACCGTCACTCGCTCCAATATACTTTCCGCTTCATGATACCTCCCGTCATAATACAGGCATTTTGCATATTTCCGTAAAAGATCAAGTTTGCCTTTGTCGTCTTCACTAATCAGCGGCGACCCGATCACGTAAAGCGCGTGCGGCATACACGATCTCCATGTTCTTTTGTCGTTGTCAATACTTCCCATATTCTTTGCCAATATTGCGATAGTTTTGCTGGCCCAATGAGATAGTAGTCCTTCCTTCCGAAGCCAATTTCTCATTGCCAAGTGCACCAATCGATGGACAGTGATAGCCGAGTCGGCAGACCGCTTGGCTATGAACGAGTATCCTTGCAATGTCCCCATCGCTTCCATCTCTTGTTTCCGCGATTGACCCGGTGGAAGAAGCGATTGCGGTATGTCTTTCGCATCTACGCACGCCATAAAAGATAGATAGTCTGCTGCAAGAGGATCCCGATGGCGGATTTGCTCAAAGGAGATAAGCCAAGTAGTGGCTATAGGATTCTTCAAGTCGTGATAACGACCATCGTCTTCAAAATCTTCACTAAGAAGATCAATGACATCTTCTTCTTGCTCTTCCAGCAGCGATAGATAGTCACCCAAGCTGATTCCGTTGGTATTGATATACACCGCTGCTTGGACAATCGCTAGTGGGAGGTACATGAGCTGGATGAGAAGGGCTTCTACATCTTGTTGACTAACAGGTTCCTGGTCAACTAGGCATTTCTCAAGAAGATCCTTGCCATCCTCTCCGTTCATGGCAGATAATTCTACCACATTCCGACCCGCAAGTCTGACTGCTGCCTTCTTGTCGCGGGTTGTGAAAATGATCGACCCGTGGACGCTTTTTGGCATATAGTCAATTAGACGACTGGGTTCCTGTAAAGGCTTGTCAACCCACATGCCGATTTCGTCAGCGTTGTCGAATACCAAAAGCCACTGGCCTGCACTCTCGCTGCTCAGGTGATTTTGTACAAGCCTTTTCACGTCTGCTTTTGCATCGTCATATCCGGAAATACCCAACTTCGCGGCGGCATTGCGATATGCTTGTCCTAAACTTTCCCTGCTGGTTGCTGGAATCCATATGACCGAGCAGTTCTTATGGTCATTCCTTATTCGATAGACCAGTTCAAGAGCGAGTTGCGTCTTGCCGACTCCACCAAGTCCTGAAATTGCGACTTTCGCCGTATACTGCCCTGGAAAAAGCATCTGACGAAGCCTTTTTAGATCAGACTCGCGGCTGGTGAAAGAGGGATTCCGTTCAAACGGTACGATCCAAGTACAGTTCTCAGCTTTATACTATTAAATTATTGAGAATAATATGAGAGGGAGTGGAGGCCAACACACCTGTTTGGCTACTAGGACCATCGTCATGGCTCGTGGCATCGGCAATCTCCCTTTTGAGCCGACGAACTGCATTTGTCTTTCCTTCGCCATATATCATCGGCATGAATATACCGAATATACCAAGAAGGCAATACGCCCAATCTTCTTCGAGAGTAGTCCGTCGCGTCTCGGCCCATTTGAACCGTTCCTCAACGGTATACATTGAAAGGTCGTTTCCTCGGAGTGCTTGAATCCCAATATTTGTAATTTCGTGGATTTGCCGCTCAAGAGTCCATTTGTCACCAAGCCGCAAGCCATCCTTTGCGAAGAACTCTACTGAAGCCGCTGCTAGAAGCTCTTGCAACGTCCAACCTCGAGTAAACCATTTGCTTCTCCGAAGAGCCGATTCCCATATAGGCGGAGACTGCTGCCTATCGCCCTTTGACTCAGAGCCTGAGATATCTGATAAATACGCATAGCATCGAGCTGCGTTCTGATACCAACGATACATGGAGTTGATTGCCTCGGCAAGCTCAGTATTATTTGCTTTGTCGATACAGCAAGTGTCTACCCATATGTATCGTAGGCCATCACGTTTCTCTTGCGCCGCACAGAACCGGATCTTCTCGAATCCAGTCTTCTCCGTCCCAGTGCCGTCGACCAGATCTCTAAAAGTAACTTCTTGGGAATCTGAGTCCCATGTGTGCGAGAGAATGGCATATCTGAGTACGACACCGGCTGGTGCTTTTATCAGCCGAAACTGGCCGTTGTCGCAATCAAGCAGTCGCATTGTTCCAAGCGGGGTTTACAACCAAACGAATTGCAATCGAAGTCGAACACCACATTCGGTATTAAGCTTGGCGAGGGCACATGTTATTGCTAGTACATTTGTAGTGAAATACCACATGAAGACATGCCATGAAGGCTAAGAGCAATTCGCCAATAGAACTGGTGGACAGGTCAAGAGAGACACAGGCAGTGCTGAAGATTCAGCAGCTGAACGGCAATGAAGCTGCGATCGCTGCCTTAAAAAGGGTCTCCCGTGCCTGAAGTGGTTGGCACGGCAGGGTTTTTCGTTACAATTGACCTGGAAAAATAGACACTAATGCAACATCACATTTCATGCTTACCCTATGTTGACAGGCTCCACTGAGTTCAGATCAAACCAATAAACATACACTACGGGAGCTGTCAGACAAGTTGTTCAAGTCTCTGGGTATGATGTGTGCAGCTTGATATGACAATTAATCAAGAAATTTCTTGACTTGGGTGGCCAATAAATCGGAAATCAAGTTAAAGAGAAATGTTGTCAAGATTTGGACGTAGAGGTAAAGGTGTAGGGAGGTATACTCCCTAGGTAATTCCCTTTCTCCTTCAAAAAGATATTTGTCCCACCTCCCCTATCTAAGATATAACCGGTTTCTAAATCCCCATTCCATATTTGATCGGTGGCAAGGGCTCATTATGATGGTGCCAGGGTAGTACTCCTGAGACGTCTTCGACACATCGATTACCATACACATATATACCATGTGGGTAAAATCTAGAATGATATTAAAAAGCAGTTGATAGAGAATATCAAAATTCATGCCCTTTGCAGGCTTAGTGCGCTATCAATGCGCTTCCTTGAAAGAACTACGGGCTGAATTGCTTTCGAGGCCACAAAAGGCTAATTAAATAAAAATATACAATCTCTCGGGGTTACAATGAACTGACTGTTGATGTTCTTGTTGAACAACTATTACAAGGTCGATTAGTGAAAGGCTTGTACAATCTGGTGGAGTTATTGCAGGTACCATCTCTGTATATATTGACTTGATCTCCACTGGCTGTTATCATGAGTACTACTATTAAAGTTGAACTTTTATTCATTAAACAATTATGATATCTAAGTTATAGATACGTCTTGCGGAGAATTGTTTAAATGGCTTACATGGAGCATTGCGGAGATTCTCGTATAGAAAATTGTAAGGAAACTTTGCGGAGAGTGTTGCGGAGAAGACTTGCGCAGAGCGGTATTGGAGAAGTCTTGCGGAGAGTTGAAAAAACTCCACCCCTAGAAGTTTAGCTGATTGCTTACATTGCAACATCTCTCAATATAAATTTGCTGTAGATAAGCCTTCTTGCATTTTCCAATTTCATCATAAAACGTCTTGCACATTCAGCTTTTATCTACAAGAACCATTTCTTAGCTGAAATATTTTTACGCTACTCGATAACATGGTGGCAACCGGCCCACCCCCAAAAGCAGACATACCACGCCAGATCGCCATCATAGGCGCTGGTGTGGTCGGAACCGCCTTAGCAACACAGCTTATTCACGCTGGCAACTCTATCAGCATTAGTAATTCGAGAGGCCCTGATAGCCTTCGTGATGTGGAGAGGACAACAGGTGCCGAAGCAATGGATACCAAGCGCGCAGTTTCCGAAGCTGATGTCGTTATTCTCGCGGTACCGATGAGCGGTGTTCTGCCCTTACAGCCGCTTTTACAAACATCTTTGCGCCCCGCCACCATCTTGATTGATGCCTGCAACTATTATCCCACGCGTGATGGGAACATCCAGCCGTTAGATGAAGGCATGGTAGAGAGTGTTTGGATGTCGAACACCTTCTCACACCCGGTTGTGAAGGCATTGAATAACATCGTTGCTCTCAACATTGCTTCTAGTGCGAAACCAAAGGGTTCTCCGAAAAGAGTAGCACTTCCTGTTTCAGGAGACGACGACACATCTGTGGCAGTTGTGATGGAATTGGTAGAAGCAATGGGATTCGACGCATTCAACGCAGGTCAACTGACAGACTCGTGGCGACAGCAACCTGGACAGCCAGCTTATTGTACTGAGCCGAATCTGAAAGAACTAGCAAGTTTACTTAGTACTGCAAACCGGGACGGCGGTGTAAGCGCAAAACGAGACCAAGGGATGGCGCTCGCGCAGAAGTTACCGCCAGATTTCCCTCCGCAAATTATGGTGAAGGTAGTGCGATTAGGGGCCGGTTTGGACTGGTGGAAGCCTGGAAGCTGGCTCGCAGCGGTGAAATTTGCGTATGCTCTTGCTCGGGCGAGTTTCAAACGCGCTGCTTGAAGAGGATTGGATGTGTGATAGGTTAACGAGAAACGGGATACCTCCAGTTTTTTCATTGTTAGTGAAGATTCTTGTTTTTGACATTTTCTATTTGCAATTTAGATATCGTACATTGACCGGATCTATTGATCAAGGTTATGGCTCGCTTTTCGCTCGTCGAATGGGCAGCATAGCGACTACACCCCAGTTGTTGGAGAATCACATCAATTGATGGAAGTTGTAATAGAATGGTATTCCACTAATACATAATACATAGATATCTATGTGCAATCCATGGACCTAAATTGAGTGTTGAATTAACTATCTAAGAGCTTCACCACCAAGGACCTGACGCATCGCGGTAGACATTCGTCCCACAGTGAACTTCGCCATCCAACTCGTGATGGTCATACCAATCATCGATAAACGTGACGTTGAAGTTTATCTTCGAATACGAATCGCGGACTGCTGTCGCAAATATGTCTTTTCCGTTAATAATTGGGCCCCATTGAGCGGGTGCCAGAATCTGAGTATCGCTCAGCACGACACCATTGATGGCGCCTGGGTACATCGCAGTGAGACGGGGGCCTGTATAACGTGTCGTAGTCTGTCTTTTCTCCAACGATCCATTGGGATTGATGGCATCGATAATCGAGAGAGGTTTCGGCGCAGGTGCTTCTTTGAATGAGGCGACGCTGTGAAGCTGCTCAGGCTGAGCCCCGTTGGCTGTACAGGGAAATGACTCGTTATAGTAGATGCCGGGGACGTGAAGAATCTCTTCATCGGTGAGTCCGACAGCAGCTTTAACAATCTCAATATTCTTCTGGATGTACTGGTTGGCGTAAGTGTTAAGCTCTGTCAGGTTGGCTATTTGCAGGACCTGATCGATGGTGAGGTTGGGCAGACAATACTGAAAAAACGGCTTGGGATCAGAGGCCTGTTGAATTCGTGACACAGCCGTGACACCACCATGTCCGGCCGCTTGGGCATCTTTCAGAAGTTGAATACCGGCAAGTGGATCGGCAAGCATAACAATCCAGCCTCGCGAATTGTTCGCCGGCAGAAATTGCATGTACTCGTCTGTATGCCCGACCAGAAGCCAATCATGATCAGTAATAACGGGGTCTTGTGCCTCCTGTGCCCTAAGAAATGCCATGATCCATGGATCTTCTGAGTCTTGCTGGCCCATTATGATACGACCGGCAGCATATGTTTTGTTGTTGAAGCTGTGCGGCGGAATTGTTTCCAGATTACCCATGGAATCTGTAGTACCGCCACGCCACAGATACTGGATCGCGCCAACGGAGTCAGATCGTAAGTCTGTAAAGACTTGTCGACCGGCAGAGCGGTACTCTTGTCCAGATCTGATATTTATGCGCAACACCACAGGCCCGTCGGGCCCAGGGATACTGGAATAACCCGGCTCAAAAAAGTCTTGTACCCAAATGTCAGGATCCGTGGTGAACTCGAAAACAGGCCGCTCAATGCCGGCCTGAGCGACGGGGCCCTTCAGTGCCTCAACGAATTTTTCTTGCGGAGCACCTATGCCCGGATAGTTATTAGTGAAGACTTGCTGAGCAAGCTGAAGGTGATGATGAGTTAATACGGGAGCAACACGCAATGCAACCGAGTCGCTGCCCGATTCTGATCCGTCAGTGACGTTGAAAAGAACTTGAACACGGCCGTCCCAAACTTGCGGGTAGCGCGTAGTGCGGCCATCAATGCCCAGTTCTAATCCTGCTCTGAGTTCTTGTGCGTTGAAAGTGGTGTTCTCCATCACATACACCCAGTTCTTGTCTGCCTTGTAGAAGATGCGCACATTGTCAGCTGCATTCTCTCCAGAGATTCCAATGCTGCCGACAGCATTATCACTGAGATTCTGGATTGGTAGCGTGAGAAGCGGCGCAATGTACTTGGAATTGCGGAGAATATTGTCAGAAGCGTCGTTACACATCGACAATTCTCCATCGAGCGTCTGAGACGTGACCTGGGAAGAGCATCGACCATCTGTGTCTCCAATATTGGCTAGAAAGAGAGCGCCATATTCTTCGGTCCATAAAGTTTTGTCGGCATCAGTCTGGTCTGTCAAATCTAGTTTGCCATCACGATTGCTATCGGCGAGGATGGTAGCCTGAATTGCATTGCTGGCTCTAACCAAACCTAAATCCGGTCAATGAATTATGAACCTCGTCACTGTTTGCCAAATTGATAGAGAAAATACCTAGAATAGCCACTGCCGCCTGCTTTGAGAAATGCATTGGAACGGTCTGTTCAGGATGTCTGACACAATGTGGGCTCAGAGTTGTCAAGCAGAAGGGTATCATGGTCTTTTAAAAGATCTACGGCTTTGCTGACTTGTGATAAAGCCGAGGATTGGCAGTACTACCCCTGTCAACATCCATGTAAACACCTTCACAAACATCCTCTTGGCAAGATTGGAATACGAGGCAAGCCGGCATTAAGTTGGTAAATTTGTCAATCCCAATTTTCCTGGGAACTCTGGATTCACTAGAAATGGCAGGAGCAGTGGTTAGGGTTTGAAGGCTAATTACCTGGATTCTTCACCTGATTAAACAACATTCTTCTTCTTTATAAACTAACATGTGAGGCTGACAATTAAACAGTAACAGGTGAAATCAAGGTGAAAGCCACCCGGGCTTTAGCGTGAGACTTCTGTCAGACCATAACGACAGGGCGTCGATGGGGCTGAGTACCGTGTTACCGTAGTATCCTTTCCGTCTGCCGTAGTATCCATAGTGTAATGGCCACCTGAGTGGATATGCTCCACAGAGCTTAAAAGTGAAAAGACACTGCGGTAGGAGACATTGAATGGATTCTCAGCCGCGGCAAAAGAAATAGCAATGTTCGATCTGATCTCTTGGGAGATGTGAGAATATATCACAATACTTGTAGTGAGTCTCAGCACAACATTTGTTTATATATCTGTTTATGCTAGTGTTGCAGAGTAATTCGGCGCCGAAAGTTATGTCCAAACTCCGATGTCTCATTCAATCTCTTTTTTCAATGCAGGCTTACTGCTACCACTATCATCCCTACCATTTCTTATCTGTAACGATAAAAACTGGACCTGTTAGTTACCAGGCGAGTTTAACCTTCGTGTGGTTACCTCATCAGTTGAATTATCCCGTCATCAGTAAATATAGCCAGTATTACATGAAAGACAGGCCTTCTTCGATATACACAATTTATAATATCAGTGGATAAATGATCTCATAACTTAACTTCAGCTGTCGTACTATCGGACATAAGAATTGGGAACCGCAACCCTTGGATGAGAAGATGATGACTCGGTCAGGGTATATCGCCCCAACATTGCCTTCATCACAGATGCCGCTGTAGCAGCTGCAAAGGGCTGGAATACCTTGTTCTTGTGGCTATCGGCATAATCGCAAACTCCCTTGACAATAACACAAGGTACCTCATTCCAAATACTAGCGCCTTCTATCTCAAAGGCGATTATATCTCGCCGTCTAGCGATCCGGTCACGATGTTCACCAGACTTCATTACCGTATCACCAGAAGCCACACAGCCAACGAAGATCTCCGGGCATTGTGCATCGTCCAGTTCCAAATCCTTCTTCATTACTAAACGCTCTCTGAGTACTAGTTGTCCCTCATCGCACATGAGTGTGGAACAAAGCGCCTAGGCAGCTTCTTCACAAAGGCCATCCGTCTCCTGGTTGCATTTACACTTCTGCGACGCCCGGTGTTTATGACGATAGTCAGCTGCAAATAGCTTGTCCTCGCCCACACCGGGATATTGGTAACTGCATCGATGTCTCTCTTTTAGTGCTGCGGATTGTAAGTCTCTTAGATATTGTCCGGTCTTCTGCCGCAGTTGTCTTCGTCCACGCTCAGTTTCAAAACTGGCGATTAAGGTGCGAACATTTTTATTTGGTCGACCGAGGCTGTCATATACTGTGTTCTTGGTCACGAACTCGTTAGGGTATTGTCTGCCCAAGGTGTGCTGAATCACCGTCTTGCTAATGACTACGTCGCCTAAGAGTATTTCGTCCGCGCCCGTACCTGGTACGCCGCCACATATTCCTACAAGAAGCGTAAGCTTCACGACGGAATAGCTTGACCTGAAGTTAGCCGCCGCTCCAGCCGCAGAAGCTGTGCCCATATTAGGGAGAAGTGCCAGCACAACGTTATGCTTCCCAATCTGTCCGGTTGTGTACGTGTTTGTATCTCCATGCGCGCGGCCATACGAATCTCCGTCTTCGTCCTAGAACTGATCAAAGACTAGTGAAACGGCATCGTACTCGAGAGGCAATGTGCAGATAATTGCAACATGGAAATCCTCACGAGAACGTGGCTGGTCATCGCTAGGCATACCACCTCGATTTTCCACTGGCAACCTCTCAAGCTCCTTGAGTTCACGGAAGGGATTGACTACATTCGATCAGTATAAGAGCGCTTTAGTGGGTGACCTTGTACGTACATCCGACAAAATTACCGGAATTAATCTGTATGCCATTCGAATTGTTGTTATATTGAGGCCCATCGCCTGACGAGATGTTTTGCGGACCTGAGCCATGAATCCTGATGGACGTGTTGGACGGCATGGTTGGTACAGCGCTTCCTCGAAGCTGAGAATTGAGCGAAAATTTACCCGTGGGGTTCTCCAAATGGACAATATGCTGAAATTTCGCTTTCTAACTCCCTCGCCTGCCGGAAGCCTGAGCGATTTCCTGCACCATTGAGGCGGAGGGTTACTGCACTCGCTGGGACGTTCACTCGGTTTCTTTTCCCCACCTCTTTCTTACCTGAGATTCAATTTGTTGTTGTATGAGCCGATAGAACTTGAATGGTTAACATCTGCTGTTTATAGGTAGGCTGGACAGCCTCTTCCTCCGAGGCTTTGCCTTGCAGCCCAACGATTCCCCGCTCTTACTCACACCAAGTGTTTTCTGATACTGCAAAAATATTTGTGCGGAATACGCGACGCGAATATTTACTGAGCTTTATTCAGGCCTGGCAGTCGCACGGATGGCAACGGCCTCGAGTTCCCACATCAGTAGCAATGGCGGTGGCGCTCAAAACGTTCAGACTGGCTACGGGCCTCAATACAACAACAATGCGGGTGGCCACCAGTTTAATCATAACAACTTCTATGGAAGTATGGGATTAACTTCCGGGAGAGCATAATGTCATTTCTTTTTTTCTAACCTGCGAAATAGCCAACATGAAGGACCCAGCAGTCGAAGAGGCTGGAAAGCTCCAAAAAGAAAAAGAAGGTGTGGTGATTGCCCTTTCAATTAGTCTGATTAGATGTTAATTTGATAAGAGAGTTATGACAATTAACTAGCTGCAGACTGCCTGCGTTCTCTCAGCTACCAAAACATCGACGCTCGTAAGATAGATATATCTTCAGCCCATCCCACGATGTGCAACTGGCTCTTCAACACCGAGCATTTCAGCAGTGGTGTCAGCGTATCGATTTCTCAAGTCATAACGGAGTACTTTGGATAAAAGGGAATCCGGGCACAGGAAAATCAACACTGATGAAACACGCTTTGCAGTATTGCAAAGAAAAACTATTTAAGAATAGTATTATTGCAGCGCATTTCTTTATTGCTCGTGGCGACAGCTTTGAGCAGACACCAATCGGTATGCTGCGTTCATTAGTGTACCAACTAATTCTCAAGGAGTCTTCCACATACAAACGATTCATTCCTCTGTTTCGTGACAAACAGCAGAAACATACAAAATGGGCATGGCGAGAGCGAGAACTGCAAGATTTCTTGCTTTCAGAGACACAGTATTGCCCAAAACCGCTTGTCCTCTTTGTTGATGCACTGGATGAATGTAGCGAATCACATGTGCGAAACCTCGTGCGCTTCCTGGAAGATCTCAGCATCAAAGCAAAGATGACTCTTAATATCTGTCTATCAAGCCGCC
This sequence comes from Trichoderma afroharzianum, assembly GCA_037893235.1. Classification (NCBI taxonomy): domain Eukaryota; kingdom Fungi; phylum Ascomycota; class Sordariomycetes; order Hypocreales; family Hypocreaceae; genus Trichoderma; species Trichoderma afroharzianum. Next base: position 1,318,963 of record JBBLXW010000006.1, read on the forward strand.
ATTATCCAAAAATCAGCATGTAAAAGCATTTAAAATTGGTTGTAGAAACTACGAGCGAGCGCGACAAGGACATCATCAAATACGCCGGCGACAAGTTGACAAAGATAGATGAGCAGATCAAAACAGAAGTCCTGCAAAAGGCATCTGGTGTTTTTATGTGGGTTGTGCTTGTCATTGAAATGCTGAACAGAGCATATGATGAAGGCCAACTCGAAGCTATGCATCAACGGTTACAAGAGGTACCTGGCGATCTTGATGAAGTGTTTTTCAAACTGCTGAGTGAAGACAATGAAACAAAGCAGGAGACTTTATTTATGCTCCAATTTGTTTTATTCACCAGACGACTACTCAAATCAGAAGAGCTATATTTCGCTGCTCTGGCTGAAATGAACGTTCACATGGGACCCTGGGACCCAGCACAAATAACGCCAGACGATATCCGGCGGCGAATCACCCATTCATCGAGAGGCCTTATTGAAGTACGACAAGGAGGAAACGTACAATTTATCCACGAGTCCGTCAAGGACTTTCTTGTTCGAAATAAGAGATTGCGAATACTGGATCCAAACCTTGGTCCAGACATCATCGGCAGAAGCCATGAACGTTTAACATCCTGTTGCATGTTATATATGACGGCACAAGTTTTTCAGTCAGCAAGACAGTAGGCAAATCATTGCCCTCAGAAAACAGTACCATTTTTAGAGTACGCATCCACATATATTCTATCGCACGCAGAGCTGTCAGACAGCATCAACCAAGATCAATTCTTACAAGACTTAAATGATAACCCTCTCAAATTTGAACGAATGAAACTTTTTCATAACACTTTTGAGACGCGTTCTGCCATGACTTGTACTAAAGGCGTCCGTGCTTCACATGCTCGCATTTCATGGTTTAAATAGGCTTATGGGGGCTCTACTCGAGAAAGAGATCGACTTTGACGCTCACGGAGGACTCTTTGGCACGGCGCTTCAGGCAGCTGCATCCCAAGACCACTCAGAGGCTGTAGTAATATTGCTTGAAGCAAAAGCAAGTGTTAATTTGACGCAAGGAAGGGTTGCCGGCACAGCGCTCATTGCAGCAGCTACTGGAGGCAACCCAGATGTTATAACAATGTTGCTCAAAGAGGGAGCAAATATTAATGCTCATGGAGGCGTCTGGGGCACCGCACTCCAGGCAGCAGCCGCTATAGGCAATCAAGCTGCTGTAGAATGTTTACTTGAAGAGGGAGCAGATATCAATGCTCAAGGAGGCCTCTATGGCACTGCACTCCAAGCAGCAGCCGCCAAGGGAAAGAAAGATATTGTGGAAGTGTTGCTTACAGGGGGTGCCAACATTAAGATCCAAGCAGGCGCCTACGGTACAGCACTCCGTGCAGCTGTATCAGAAGGCCACGAAATGATTGCAACAATGCTACTCAAAGAGGGCAAAAAGTTTAATAAACAAGAAAACATTTCCCCTACCGCGCTCGATACAGTTATTGACATTATCGGGAAAGCGATTGCAGATATACGAGCAGCAGATGATACCTCAACCCAAATGAAAATATACGCAGACAACACTTATGCAGAACTACTACTTGAAGAAGTAGTAAATTGGGATATTAAAGGCGACTATTTCAGTGCTGCACTTCAAAGGGCTATAATTACTAACGATAATGAAAAGATTATAGCGGTATTACTTGAAGAAGGGGTAGGGGGTAATACTCGAAACATTGCCTTTAAAGCGCTCTTCGAAGGCATATCCGAAGAGAACAAAGATTTAATGGTGACGTTACTGAAAGGGGAGATGCATCCCAATTGTCAATGGATATTTGACACAGCTCTCTGTATAGCTGCGATGAGAGGTATGGAGGGTTTTGTGGCCAAATTACGTGAGAAAGGAGCAAAATTCAATACTCGCCACATCTTTTACACTTTACAGGCAGATTCTATAAGAGGTATTCATAGCGATGCTTTCGAGATATTTCTTAAGAATGGGGCTGATATTAACACTCAAAACTATTGTATTGAGACGGACGTTGAACCCCAGCACCGTGGGGTATACATCTGGCTCTGTCTAGCGGGACTTATATTGGGGAGTCTTTCCATATTTATAAGCTGATGACTGAATAAAATACATCGTCGTATAGGCTGATTGAAGCTTGGCACAAAAGATAGAGAAGCTTAGAGCGGATATGGCCTGTACTCTGTCGAGTAATAAGGCCTGATATAGTCTGGCCATCGACAAATCCTGGATCTTGGGCAAATTGAAGGGTGGAAAAACTCAAGTGTACCAGTACTGCTTGCATTTCATTGGCCAGAGAGTTGCCAGTTGAGAAGCGTAGTCCCATTGTAGAAGACTTACTGAATGTTTATGCTTGAAGTTCATGAAGCTGGGTTAAAGAGCGGCTGCACTTAGACCAATAGCAGCCAGGTGGTAAGCGAGAAAATGCCTCATAAGGGGCGCGTGAAAGGAACAGTACATGGTATTCCTGTTCACACTTCTCTCTTTCAACAAAATTTGAGTACATACCAGAGAGACTTTGGCCCACTCGTAATAGTTCTCAGATTGACAGAGAACAAAAATCTCTCTAACAAAGCTAGCAAATGACCCGCTATGGCCGCCGATGCGCAAAATCAGTTCCTCTGTCCACCTTGTCAGAGGTTCATTACCTGGACCAAAACTCCAAACTTATCATCTGAAGCCGGATTTGAGACGCCTTACAAGCCAAGTTTTGAAGCTCTTGAAGCCTCAGCGACCCACTGCCCACTTTGCCAACATGTTTTTCGAAATGTGCTAAATGGGAAGCCTCGTTATGATGGGCGAGAACCTACTCCAGTGTCATATAGAATACTTGCAGAGGTCAAAAAAGGGTCCAAACAACATTTGATAAATGTCACTTGGATAGAAGATCTGCCGTTCCCAAGCGCAGGCCCTCGAGACCCAGTATACTATCTTGCACATCTTGAAAGTCAGTTTAGAAACACAGATTGGGAATGGAATGAAAGAAAAATAATGCTAAAATAAAGCTCTAGACATTGAAAATAGAGTACTATGGCGAGAAAAGGTGCCATCGTTCGACTCTCGTTTAAAGGCTCTCTCAGAATGGATATCGGAATGTGACTGTCATCATACCCGATGTATCGAAAAGCCAACAGTAAGACCTCGAAGGCTTTTAGATCTTTCCGACGTTGAGAGTTCGAAAGTAGTGCGATTAATCGAAACCTCTACTTCTATTGATATCGACGTTCGTTATTCTACTCTTAGTCACTGCTGGGGACCCCCAACCTCCGAGCCGCCACTAAAGACTATGTCAACCAATTTAAACAATCACTACATGTGTATACCGGTAGAAAGCTTGAATCTCAACTTCAGGGATGCCGTCTTCATTTCCCTTAAGCTTGGTCTCCGATACTTATGGATTGATTCCCTATGCATCATCCAAGATGATCATGAAGACTGGGAAATGGAAGCAGCGAAAATGGCAGACATATACCGCCAAAGCTATATTAATCTCGCTGCCTCTGCAGCACATGATGCCCATGGAGGTATAATCGATTCATCTTCTCTTCATATATCCAGGCGTACGACTACCGCTGTAGTCCGTCACAACCTATCGAGCCCGGCCGCAGTGAGCTTATCGGATGAGTTTTACGAGGAATTCATGATCAGGCCTACGACACTAAAAGAAGAGTCTCGTAAACTTTTATCTCGTTCATCTTCTCCGTACTTTGCACGGGGTTGGGTACTCCAAGAAGTAGCGCTTGCTCCGCGGACGGTGTACTTTACAACCGATCAAATGATGTGGCAATGCCGACACCTTTTCGAATCCGAAGACGGAACATGGTCTTCAAGTGGTGGGATCCCGGCATTGACTTACGCTTATTCAACATCAGAGATTTTCGACTTCACAAAAAAGCAGAAAGCATTCTCAATATGGCAGGTATGGCTAAAGTCATATGTGACTCGAGAGCTTTCATATACCTCTGATGTCGCAGCCGCAGCCGCAGGCTTAATCAACTATTACCAATCTGCAACTGGGTACACACCTATGCTTGGGCTATGGAAAGAAACGTTATATGCTGATCTGCAATGGTCGATTTCAGGGGGTCACTTCCAGGACGCGCGTCCAAGAAACAACTTTCCATCTTGGTCTTGGCTATCTCTTTTACCATGCGGTAACCCAGGAGCATCGTTCGATGATATTACATACCTTGGGAGCACAGCCCAGTCTCTTCGAATCGAAGAATGGGAGGAGAAGTGGAGCGGTCTACCTTTTACATCGAAACTCCAGTTCTCAAAACTAGTGATTTCAACGATTACTCAAGATGGAATACTTTCTGTTCCGTCTACTAAAAGTGAGACTGTCTCAAGTGTGAAGGTTGAAGTTCAGGGAAGCTGCATATGGTACGATTATCCCAAGATAGAATACCAGCTACCTGTGGGATCGAAACATGCAGTTAAGCTAGCTCATCTCGAGCAAACCATATTTCGATATGACACTACCGGTATCGCACATTCATTTCGGGACAGCTACCTTGTTTTAAGAATGACAACAGATAATCCTCCTCGATACCAACGACTTGGGACTGGTAAGATTTATACATCCATTGATGAAAAAGTAGACACCTGGAGTCCAACAGGTCACTTGGAGAGACACTTTAAGGAATCTGATAGGCAGAGGATTGAATTAGTGTGATATCGAGAAAATATAATAAAGGATTGAATCTCGATTACATCTCAACGTTATGTGTCCTGCGTCTTTTGGCTTTGGCTCGATCAGTACATGTAACAATGACTGACGCTCTAAGTCCCATGGCATCGTCAAGCATATAAAACCACTGACACCGCTCACAAATCTTGGATTAAGTGTTTATAAGAGACAGGTTGGAGAGCAAAAGCAATATTATCATGTATTTGCGACGCTGATTGGACCAAGCTAAGGCCAGCGGTGGAGCTCTCACCTCGTAGGCCTATAAAGAGGGTGGGATATATATGCCAATTCTAAGAGTGGCAAATAGAGCTAAATAAATTCAAAGTCATTAATCTAATAGTTCAATGAGAATCCTTCTTATTATGACCGACCAAATGCCGTATTCCCTACTGTCTTAGGCTCATGATGGTTTCAAGCACCTCCGGCTGACATCTCCATGAAGAGCTTTTCAGTCTTCATGCCAAGGGATGATAGTAAGAGAACACCGCCAGCAACAATGACGAGGATGTATACTCGGCTCATTGCCTTGACAATTGCCTCCAGAGCAAGGGCCCTGACCGCGTCGGTGGCTTGGGCAAGAAGCTGGCTTTGAGTGCCCGCAATGGCACCATGCAGCTGGGCATCTGAATATCCATATCCTGCCAGAGCGCTCTGGAGATATTGGAACGCAAGGTTCTGGAATACAGTTCCAGAGATAGCCAGAGCGTGAACAGCGGCTCCGATTTGCGCCATGTTAATGAAACCAATTGCGTCGGGAATCATTTGTGGTCCGAATCGCGGATCCATTGCCACCTTTACAGGGGTAACAGAGTATGCGGCCTGGTTCGCCACGCCTGTTCCAATGGCCAAGATGACGCTGTATCCGTATACCTTGGATGTTGCCGTAGTAGAATCGACTGTAAACATCAAAGCTCCGCCGATAGTAATCATTATTCCTCCAAAGATATACCACGGTTGGTAGTATCCGAATTTTGGCATAAGCGTGCCGTTGAACATGATGCAGAAGATTGTAACACAGATAAAAGGAAGCAGTCGTACAGCGGCTGAAATGGCGCCATCGTCTCTCGTGAACTGGAAGAAGAGTGGGATGTAATACACTGGCGCGAAGATTGTTGTTGTAGTGCAGGCCGTAGCGAAATGCTGCAATACCAATGATCGTGATTCCAGGAAACCTGCTGGGAAGATTCGCTGTGCTTTAGTAGTGAATATCTTGAAGCGCTGCTGCAGTCCAAAGAGTATGATGAGAACTCCGCAAGTAACAAAACAAGCAATGGTTCGGCCATCATCCCAAGCCCACTCAGCACCGCCAAAGGTGAGGGCTAAAACCCAAACAGCATAAATTGCAGCATTGAGAACAGTTCCAAGCCAGTCCACCGCAGCCAGCCTTTGGAAAAGCTTGAGTGTCGGCTGGGGGTCAAGCGACGGGATGGCGAAGATGTAAACGGGACAAGTCACAGCGAAAATAACCAAATTAATATAGAATGCCTTCTAGGGTGTTAGCAATGGTTTTAACAGACAAGTTAGTTTGAAATCTTACCCAGCGCCAGGTGGCAGAACTCTCCGCGAAGGCTCCCCCAATGATTGGGCCAAGAATGGTTCCAACACCCCAAGACACTCCTGTTCCTGCAATGTAGAGAGGACGTTCACGTGGGGAAGACAATAAAGACAAGATATTTAGTCCTCTATAAAAGGTGTTAGCTTAGGAAAGTGAAAAAAAGATTGAGATCTACCATCACTTACCCCAGATATATACCAGCTCCTCCGGCACCAGCAATAACTCTTCCGATGATGAGTGCCTATCCTATTGTCAGCGGATTAGATAGAAAGGCTGCTGGGGTTATTCAAGAACTAACGTTCATATTAGGCGCAGCGCCACAAATTGCACTGCCCACTTCAAACATCACAGCCGTTGCAAAGAATAGCCATTTCACATCAAAAATGCCATATGCTTTTCCCCTGAAAGATGTTAGTTTGTCGACAGTAACCAAGTGCGGTATGGCCTATCTCACATTGACAAGATAACGGCAACACTACCCAATGGAAATCCGACTCCAATCCAGGCCAGCTTTTCCGGCTCACCGAATTGTTCAAGAACAGTTCCTTGAACATCTGCGGCAACGGTCGTATCAAGTCCATATAGAGCGCCGGTCACGTATACGGTAATCAGAGTTAATACCCACTACATGAATAAGGACAAGCCCGAGATGTTAGTGCTTCTGTCAAATTCAATTTCAGAGTTGCATTATTCGTACCTTCCAGGTCGAGACACCTTTAGCTTTTCGGACGTCTGTGACAACTTCCTCTGTCGATTCTAATGGGTTCTTCTCCAGATTCCGAAGCGAGCCGTCATTATCGGATGGTGACTGCTGTTTGGAGTTGTGGCCGGAGATGGTACTCTGGGTCTCCGGCGATGACGAGTCGCTGGGGTTCTTAGCGTAGTCCATAACTACCGGTATGTGCCTATTCAGCAACGGGACACAAGACCAGGTGGTAATGGAGTGTAAGTTCTTCACGCTATACAAATTACAGAGCACCATGGCTATATAGGTTTTCCTCTTTCACTCGGAAAACATAAAGAAATTTCATATTCTAGCGCTGACACGATTCACCCATCTTGCAGCTGAATCCTGCCAAAAATTGGTCCCGGCCACTCGGTGATCACTCCGCGATACTTCCAAAAGAATAAGAGGTTTGCCGAAATGTCCGCGCGCTAGCGTTGATTTGGCAGAGATGGCCCGATAAACAGATAAAGATCTTTTAAGTACATGTATTTATACAATTTATACAAGGGGTCGATTTCGCTGGAGTTGCTAATCTGTTGTATCGCGCATCTGACATCGCCGCGCGGGCCGCGGCGGGCCGCGATCATGCGGGCGGTGTGAGACATATCAACAGGGTTGTTCTTCACCCTACTTCTTGATAGGCGATTCCAGAGCAATGCCTTTGTATGAATACAAACTACTTTAGGTCCGTGTATTATTCCGTTGCCGACTTGCCGATCTCACTCCTGCTTTAGTGAATTATTCCACGTTGCCCAATAGTTGTCAAATGCTATGGCATTCTCGGCCCCGGGTCCGACGCAAGTGATGATAGAAATATGCGATAACTCCGAAAGGTTATAACAGTTGCTTCAGAAAACTTGCAATGGAATTAAGAAAAGAAATACAAGAGGGTAGATAAACAGTTACAGGCTGAGGTAGCCCATATCTTAGTAGGTCAATACGAGGTCGGGATGAGTAATAGATTCGACTTGATATCAAACTCGTCTCCGTCCACGAGAATAAATTGCTTCCATGATTGCAATATTGCCGTAACAACTGCGGAGAATTTTCGCATATTGAACTAACTTGTCAACGTAGCCCATCTACCAACTATCACAACGGCAGATGCAAATCTCGCCATAGACCTCTGTAAGGGTGCAACTGCCGTCTTTTCAGGGCCCATTCGGCTCCATTTGTCTAAGAGGCTTGTTCATGCCATGACAGAAAAGAATGGACCTAAAAATGCGATTGTTGGTCGCATTGTTAGTGCTTCGACGGGATATTTAGCCAGCCTACGGCGAGCGGCGTATAGCACCCCGGCAGGAGGTCCTCTATCATTCCGAGCTGCATGCCTAGTAGTCGGCACCTTACTCCGTAGTTGTAAGCTATCACGGTAGCATTGAGGCCCCATAAGTTTAGCGTGGCGGATGCTTTCAACTGATGATGAATTATGAGACCAACTGTGGTCATTCCAATATCTGTGGATTGTCTGACGGCTACAGTACTCTCTTAAGGTATGGTATTTCACGAGAATCCACACCACGTTGCAGTCAATGTCTGTACTCAGTCCGAGTCAACCCTGGAGATTTTGATAGCGACAATTCTGTAAATATCAAGTGTTTTTGGGATTATTCGGCATGGCCCAACTAGCGGCTTTGATAAGTAGACAGGGTTTTGAGCAAAACGAATGGTATAGCGGACGGCAAGTGCTCATTGATGGAGATGTTTGCGACAATGTATGAGTATTCCAATTTGCTCTGAGCCATTCAATCTTTTACTCAGAGAATCGATGGCCAAAAGTTCCGTCTTCTTTCCATACTTTCAGCATCAGCCATTCTAGAGGAGTCTTTCAATTTCTTCATTTCTATATAATTATATCAATAATCAATGACTAACAATGTGAATGGAACACGGGGGGTTAAATGAAAGAGCTGCTTATTGGAAATATGAAGAATCATTTGTGAGAATCTTAGCCGCCTTATGAAGTGGTCGAACATGCCAAACACTTGTAGAGCGGCGAGCGTTGTTAGTCAGCAGCCTCCGCAAACATTGAATATTGGACTTTCCTCAAGCTCGTCTATAATTTGATAGATTCTATAACATGTTGGATACTCAAGTATGACAAATTCATATCATGATATAGCTTGGTTCATCTAGGAGCGCAATATATCATCTTTCTTGAGCGGGAAGAACATATATTGGCCATGCTGGCGGGAACCGCAAGATTGATAAGCTTCATCTCAGCCTTAGTTTGAGATCCACCATACTCCGTAGAGTAAGACAGCATCAAATGGTTCCACAGATCGCCCTAACAGGTCGAAAATCTCCACATATGTCAAAGACAAGGCGCAAGCAAAGGCGTCGTCAACTGTAGAGAGAATACAATGAACATTATATAAAGATGTCTTCATATGAACACCGCTGGCGGTAGTTCAAGGCTTCGATACATCTCTAGTGGCCACCACCGAGCCATAGTACCTGTATTCAATGTCTCGAACTACACAGCTTACTTCCCTCAGCAGGGACCACGATCTGGAGAGTTCGGTAACAACTTCAATCCAGCTTCAGCCGCTCCCACAAAGCGAGATTCAGCAGCGCGACACACACCGTCATGAAGCCTCTGATAGGGAGCTACTGGAAATAGATCCGGTACTGGAAGCCTCTCGCGCTGCAGACAATGATGTGCCGGATGGTGGTTACGCCTGGGTCGTCATCTTCGCTTCCGCCATTGTATGTTTTTGGTTCACTGGCAATGGCAACTATACCTGGGGTGTCATACAAAATGCTCTGCTTGAGCAGAAGCTAGCATCGGCAGCTACGTTATCCTTCATTGGGTCTCTCTCCCCGACTATTATGGCTGCCTTGGCCATTGTCAACGCCCGCGTGATCCGTTGGCTGGGTATTCGCTTGAGCGCCATAATCGGAATTGTCCTCCTTGGAGTCGCCCAATTGACGAGCGGATTTTCCACGCATAGTGTGGCTGGGCAGTTTATTACACGCGGCGTTGGTGTCGGCCTTGGTATGAGTCTGTGCTTCATGGTGACCTCTACCATCCCAGCGCAATACTTCAGCCGGAAGCGCGGCCTTGCCAACGGGATTGTCTCTGCTGGTGGTGGTCTGGGGGCAGCTGTCCTCAGCTATGTTCTAGATGCCTTAATCCAAAGGTTTGGTGTTCAATGGGCCTATAGGATTGTAGGAATCATGACTTTGGTCACCGGGCTTCCTGCCGCCTGGATCATGAAAGAGCGCACAACTCTCCCAAGAGTTAGCTTTATTGAGTGGCGATTATTCAAGGACCTGAAGTTCGTACTGATCTTCGTTGCAGGAGCTATTGCAACTTTCCCACTTCTTGTACCAGCTTTCTTCCTCCCATTTTATAGCAGTTCTATTAAGCTCCCGTCAAGCACTGGTGCTGCTCTCTTGTCTGGTTACAACTTTTCGTCGGCCATCGGTCGCATCCTCGGAGGCTTCTGTTCAGATAACCTAGGGCCTCTGAACACGCTCATCGTCTCATTAATTCTCAGCGCCGTAAGCATGCTTGCACTATGGCCGGCTTCCACCACCTTGGTCCCGTTGGCCTTTTTCGCAGTCATCAACGGTGCTTCAAACGGCATGTATTTTGCCACAGTGCCAACTGCCGTGGGCAACATCTTTGGATCTGCCAGGGTGTCTGTTGCTTTGGGCATGATTGTGACTGGCTGGGGAGCGGGTTATCTGATGGTTAGTAGTTCCAGTGTAGTAACTATCTTGGAATCCGGAGCTGATATGCAAATCACAGGGAGCCCCAATCGCGGGTTATATACTGGACGAGCATGGAGGATCAGAAGCCGGTCTCAGGGCCTTTCGACCAGCCATGTTCTACGCCGGTTCGCTCGCCATGGGAGCGACTGGCTTTCTTATACTTATGAGATCTCGGATAAGCCCATCGCTCTTAGCCAAGCTCTAAAAGCCTTATGGTAATTCTCAGTAAATATTTAGGAGGGGATAGAAAGGCACATTTGATGACAGCAAATAATGCAGTGAAAGCCAGCGATGACCTGCAATTTGAGAGGACCAAGTCTGGAGATTCTCCTGGTTATCTGCCATTAAAGTCCCCTTTTTGACTTCATCTTCTTTGAGTAAATAATAAAGAGAACAGCGCAACATATTAGTCCATACATGTAAGTGCCTAACCTACATGTAGGCATCTACCTACTTGTCGGCCCGGGCTCAACACCCCTACCCCACCTTTTCACTCCGTCGTCTATATTCTTCCAGCGATTCTTCTGAAGACCAAAGAAAGTTGCTTGCGGCCATCACGAAACATGCCGGAAACCGTGAATAAGAGTCACCACTGGGACGTTGCTCTCTGGGAGACACATGCAACAGAAGACGATTGCACACTCGTCATCAGAACCGACAATGGGCGTGCATTTTACTGCCAAATCTCGCCATCACGGTTCCATCAATCGCCCACCATTGAAGATCAATACTTCAGGTGTCTCAATTTATTACGCTCGGGTGATGAGGAAGATGACTTCTATATGGAAGATGCGTGCGACTGGCTTTCGAAGCCCTTTGAGCCTCTCATCACGCGTCTGGCACCTTGCACGCTAAAACGTCCGGGAGATGAGCTGCCGACATTGGCCGAGTATCTCTTTCTCCCATATTTCGTGTGCTCGCTGTCTGCTACAGATGAGAAGCTAGAAGCATTTGAGATGGATTCTAAGAATCTTGATTGGGGCAGTCCTGTCATATATGTGAAGCAAGATTTCTTGGACGACCTAGACCGTTAGACACAATCTTATCACCCAAATGAAGTAGCCATATGCTATGATAATCCACGGGATATTCTTATCAAACCTCCAAACCGTGTATTGATCAGTGGTAAGGATGGCAGTCGGGTTGAATGCTTCTTCAAGCGGTTTGAAACCTCATTTGGTCTGAAGCATGCGAAAATGGAGCTTGACACTCACAAAAAAATTGCCCAAGCGCAGTTACCCCCTCCTCCCAAGACATTCATCTGTCACCTACACGGTGTTGTCAGGGATGGAAACCAATTGGTTGGCATGCTATTTACTTGGATCAACACTAAAGGCGTGCTGTCTAAAGCCAGAGCAGACCAGAGTACATTTCAGTTGAAAGCACGTTGGGCAACGCAGATCAAGGGTACACTCGAGATGCTTCACCATCGCAACACTATCTGGGGTGACGCCAAAGCTGAGAATATCTTGATCGACATGGACGATAATGCATGGATTGTTGATTTTGGAGGGAGCTATACTGTGGGATGGGTTGATGAAGAGAAAGCTGGGACGTTGGAAGGCGACGCGCAAGGTTTAGCTCGGATTCTTGATATCCTTTCTTGATACACATGAAACCATTTTTAAGACGACTTGAGTTCTTGGTGAGAAATATGTTGAAAGATAGGACCATAGTCACCAACATGCCTATCAGGTTGAAGCTGCATATAAAATTCTACACATCTTCGGGCCTCTAGGGTAAAGCCTCATAATGTAAAAAAAGATCAAGTGCATCCAACGAGCCGCCTGAGCTCAACCGGCAGTTGGTGATTGGTTCAAAAGACCAGGTCACATGACTTGGCCCGGTTAGCTCAATCGGTAGAGCGTGAGACTCTTATGAGTGACACGTTCTGATGTTGCGATATCTCAAGGTTGCGGGTTCGACCCCCGCATCGGGCTCTTCCTATAAATAATACACCGGTTGAGATATCAGGCGGCAATTCTTTTTTTTTCTGCTTTTTCTATTTCTTCACTACCTGCTCTTTGTCTTTTCTTCGCTCCTGCCCCTCTCAAGTCTAGCTAGGGTAACAGGAGGGAGCCACGCATCTTGGAAGCATCACTCTGTATCCGGCAGTGAAACGAATCAACGCAGAGTTCTAAATACTTAGATGGTCGTAAGGCTTTGAAACAATCCATACTGTTGTACTATTCTGATTTATTGCATCTTTTTACTACCTAGGTACTTTCATTCATTTGAGAATACAATACAGCACAGCTTCTACCCAAAGCTCCTCTTACACTAGCATACAGCCTCATATTTTCGCTTGTCCAACCAGCCAATTCAGCCGTGTTCCAACTGCCTAGTCCACGCCCTTTCGTATCTGCGTTCCTGTCGCAGCCCTGTAGCAAAAAGAGTAAACGCCGAATTCTTTCCGTTCCTAATAATACACGGTGTACGGTCATGATCCCTCTGCGCCAAGTTTCCTGCCTGACTAGTGTTCGCTTTTGCCATTTGGCCAACACTTTCCATGTTCCAACTTTCCTTCATTACTTAGACATTAAAGATTGATGATTTACAGCATCCAGGCTGTGAGATAGACAAAAGAAACATATTCGTATCATATAAGCGTTAGTGTCGTGAAGGTGATGGCGATGGCCATTGTAATGCAAGCCCTAGTGAGCCCGGATTCTGTTGCTTTGCTGCTGGCGACAAAGTCAAATGGGCTTCCGCCACCGCTGCCTGGCTGCGTATTGGGCCTGCGTGTTGGCTTCGAGTTCGCTTCACTTGTGGACGTGGGTTGCTCGTCAGCCGTCGCTTGAGAAGTGGCAGCGTTGGTGGCTTCGGTTGTAGACTCGCTCGTTGAGCTTGGTATTATCACTGATGTGAGGGTAGTAGGTATCGCACTTGTAATTGCCGTTGTAACTGTTGTAGAAGGGACAGACGATGTTGTCGATATTGGTTGGCTAGTTGTGCTGGTTGTGCTGGTTGTACTAGCTGTACTAGTTGTCCTCTGAGATTCTGATGATGTTTGAGGAGTCTTTTCTGGAGGAGGAGTGGGTGTTGATGCGGTGCTCTTTAGTGGCGCGTCCTTTTTGCAGAGAGCATCAATGATATGTCCTCCCTTGACCTCCACGAGAAGAGAATTTGAGGCTGCATTGATGTTGGTACAAAACCCTTGCACAGAAAACTGCACCGCTTGCAATCCAGCGATGCATCCCTCAGAGCACGTCGCGCCGCTACCAAAATCGCTGGGGCTGCATCCTCGAATGGGCAGATTGTAGGCGTAGAGGCATTGGACAGATACCGACGAAGTCAGGCTTTGGAAGTTGGACAGAGACAAGGAATTTGCTGAAGCTGCCCCTGCCAGGAAGACGAGGCTGGCGAGGCTGGGCCGCTGCACTGTATGTTTTCTCGCCATGGAGGTATGATTTGGGCGGGTGTGGATGTAGATGGTACGTCGATGAGATTGTAGTTTGGTCGTCGTTGTGGTTGGAAGAAGGAATACTGCTGAGACCGCCCTGTCCGAGCATCAACTGCTTTAACAAAGGAACAAAGGGAGGGAAAAAGTCCCAACCGGCAGTATATGGGAAATACGGATCATCAAGTAGCATTCCAGCTTGAGGCCCTGCTGTCATGGGAAACGACCGGATCGCTGGATCAGCGTGTGCACCGTGGCAGCGCGATGCGAGACACGGCTTGTCTCAGACTTAGAATATGACGCCAGCCACGCACGATAGCAAGAGCCATTGGCGTCCTTGTAACCGTTTATCGGACGAACTTCCCGCATCTGTCAGCATTGTCGTTTCTCGAATCACTTTTGACATGTTTCAATCAGGGGCTTATGTTCGGGCAAGCGCGTGGCAGACAGGGTGCCTATGACGAGTCTAAGATGGGGATGGAGATGACGATGGTGACACAGATAGAGTACGGGGCGGGAGGACAGGTACATGTACTTTGCAGAGCACGACATTTCCACCCTGGAACAGAGGTATTCAATACAAATGCAAAATTATTGGGATACAGGCTGGAACATACAAAGATTGCCCCGAAACGAATTCACATCGCTTGATTGAATAACGTGTTAAGAGTACCTACATGTAGGTATGTATGTATGAGCATTACGTAGAAAAAGAATCATGGTATCTTTTCCTTTTTTTTTCCCTCGTGAGAAGAACCAAGAGGCCTCGATTCTAATCTCCTTTTCAAGTGTGAAGACGCTTGCATGCAATTGGCCACTCAACTAAATAAAGTCTGACCATGTTGGATCAGAAGGGCGTGAGACTCCCGTTAAGCGTTGTCACCACTTTAGCCTGATCCTACGCTCCGGCGGGACACAACTTGTCTTGCTCATCTCAAACAATCGCATCATGGGACTTTCAACTGAAGACAGTGAGAAGATGGTATCGTCAAACTTGATAACTGACCGTTTCAAGGCGAACGTCGACAGTCTCCAAAGCCACGTTTGCCCCCGGCTCTCATCAATGCGAAACGAACTCAAGGGCGACTGAAACATGCTATCGACTGCTTAGCCAAAGCGAGAATGGTCCAGGTACCGCCACATATTTCTCACGCGATGCCCGCCATCCCGCCTGTCCACCCGCTTTGAGCTGAACTAGAGTTAGCCACTTCTCTCGGTAATAATAGCGCCTGTTCTGCCAATCAGAGCCCAATTCAGTCCAGCAAAAAGCGGTACTGGTGCAAGCTGCATCTCGCAGGAACACACCAAGGATGCGAATCCCAGACTCGGTACGGCAGACAAGGACCGCCAGGCAGAAGGCGAAAATGAATGACCGGCTTCTCATTCTTGCGATCGAAGATGGAACATCTTTCTTCTTCAGTCTCATCGTTCTACAACCTCCGTGAAATGAAGCCTTCGTGACGCTTCTGCGAAATCGACAAACATGTCCCACCCCGACGGATATGCAGACCCGGGGCTGCCAGGATCAACACCCCCGCGCCAGGGCGCGTATCACCAGCTCGTGTCCCTAAGGAGAAAACCTGTGCCGGCGAGAGCGGGGCCATATCACCAGAGTGTGTTTCCTGTCCTGGATTTGATACGACGTAGACGGGGGTTGGCTGACGGGGCTTAGCTGCGCAAAATGATGAGCAAGCAGAGATCGAGGACGAAGAAGAGGCTCTATCAGTTCCAACACTTTACGGGTCTCATGAGGGCATAGTGGCAAGCAGTGCAGGCTTTGACCAGCCTTCACTGGCGCCTCCCCCCAAATGGCCGCGGAATTCTCATTCGGCTCTCTGGGCGCCGATATGGCTCAGCAAGGTCACTCTCATCGCTTTTGCCATTACATTCCTATTAATGTTGTTGGCTACTGCTTTGCTTTTCCATTTTTCTGAAATTCACAACGGAATTAGCGTTCAGCGGGAGGCAAACCACTACGCCTGGACGTATGGCCCAACTGCGGGTAAGTTACTGCAGATGGCATCTCTCTTTTCGGGTGCTGATCATATATTCATCTAGTTCTTGTGGTGGTGGGAGCCCTATGGCGGCAAGTTGATTTCGCGAACAAGTTCCTGATGCCTTGGGAAGAGCTGAGAACAGGGCCTTCGTCGGCGAACAAGACATTGCTACTGGACTACATCTCGCCACTGCTTCCCGTTAGTCTGTGGATGGCTATTAAGAATCGACATTGGGCTGTTGCGTTGTCTCTAATTGGTCAACTGCTAATACTAGGCACTGTTCGTCTTTCCTCAAGCTTTTGCTCCTCCGTGGTCCTTCTCAGCTATATACTGATGCTTCACTAGACTATTTCCTCAACCGGCTTACTCATTCTAGAGCCAACTCAAATGTCCAAGGGCGACCAAAAGTTCGAACTATCGTCGAAATTCCAGCTAAACCAATCTGTTGATCCCCGAGTGGCCTGGGCGGTCGGCCCAGGTCCTGCACAGACTTACTATGGCATAAACTTCTATGGACTGCGCTATCCGCCCGGCACGGCACAAGACTTTATCGTCCCCGAGTTTCAAGTTCCATCGATGGCCGCTACTAATCTTGAATATACAATGAATACGGACGGCCTCAAAGTCAACTATGATTGCGAACTCCTTCCTCTGACTAATGGCTCAACGGCGTATATGCCATGGCGAAGCATAATGGCACCATTCATTGTTGCCAATGTCACTACCAAAGATTGCGACATCAAGGGGGTTACTCTGGCTGAGGGCCCCGATCACGGCTATTATCATAACCCAAACGCGACGCAGAACTATCAGGCTCAGTTTGCCGTCTACCCTTGCAACTACGACTTCGATTTCAGTAAAGAATATATTCCCCAAGGCAATTTATCCTTGGAATTACAAGTATATAACATCAGCAGAGATTTGCGTATGTTCATGTCCGTGGTAGATGTCCGCATTTCGGCGCGCGATCAGTCTCCTGAATACATGTACCTCCACAAAGTCACATCTGCTCTTTGCAAACCCTCTTATCAGGTCGGTCATTTTGATGTTGGCGTCCCAAACTCCGTCAATGGATCTGCTCATGCTCGTTTCTCGTCGCCGGCAGATACGCTAAATGCTGTGAAGAATTTTACTCAGGGATCACTCGCCTTGGGCGTTGTGTCTTCGAGCAATTCTTGGGAGCTGAGCAACGGAGGAGTTGACTATGTTATTTCAGCGACTGTACCGACATTCTTCCAACTCTTGTCAAAGAAGGCTGGGGTGGAATCTATCGGAAGTTTTATGGATCCGCACCTTCTTGTGAATACGGCATCCGATGTTTTCAAGGGAATTGGGACTCAAGTTTTGAACCAAGTCAACGTTCAGCCGGCGAATCGTACTGCCACTGGAAGCATTACCTATGTGGAACAGAGGCTGCACGTTAAAGGTCTTTCGACCGGCTTCATGTGTAGCTTTCTAGGACTGTTGGCCATCTTATCTGTGGGAATGGTATTTGTCAGACCAGCCTTTACGGCTCCAGACCGTCCAGGGACGGCTCTCTCGATGGCTACGCTACTCGTCTCAAGCTTTCATCTCAACAGAATCTTGTCACCGATGGGTGCTTTGAGCAACGAAATGCTACAACAGCGCCTTGCGGAATACCAATTCCGAACAGCTAATGTTTCTGATAACGGCGCGTTTGTCTCTATTGAACCAATTCAGCGGAATGAAGGACAAACCATAAGCCATCCTCTTGAAAAGGTTCAAGGAACGGTACCGTCATGGAGGCCCATGGCTAGTACGACCTGGTTTCTTGCTCTTGCGATATGTTTGCCACTACTCGTCATTGCATGTCTGGAGATTGTTCAGCATTTTTCAGACATAAATAATGGATTTATGAGCATCGGTCAATCGAGTTCACTCGCGTTTGCTACCTACATCCCTTCAGCTGTCGCTCTAGGAGTGGCTGGTCTCTATAGCGCAATGGAAATGATGGTAGCCATTTTTGCTCCCTATGCTCCTCTCAAGCGTGGAAGAGCTAATGCGGAGAGAACCATTACGCTTAATCTTGTTGGCAAGCTGCTCCCTCGTGCCTTTTATTCGTCACTCAGAACGAAGAATTTCGCAGTAGCCATCGCGCTATTTGGCACCTTGACTGGAAGTTTTCTCTCCATTATTGTGTCAGGTCTGTATAGCGCAAATAGTGTCCAAATTGTCCAGAATATTACACTTTACCAAAACGACACATTCAACTTTAACAACGTCGACCTTTCACTAGATGATAACGAGGCCACTGCCATTGACAATTTGATCGAATATCTCGGCTTGAACAGTACAAAGTGGAGTACAGGAGACCTTGTCTTCAATATTCTCGATCAAGACGCCATCTCGACGACAAATTCGAGCGACAACATACCATTGACGATTAATGTACCTGCCGTAAGGCCATCATTAAACTGTACCTCGATACCAAATGAGGATAGAAAAGTGACAGTACTCAATCAGGACGACTCGGGGATGTTCATTATGCCTGGGCAAAGCAATTCCGTGAGTCCTTATGAGGGCTATGTTTGGGTGGGCTTGAATACAACGATGAGATATGCCGACTGGTGTGAGACTACGCCCAGAGGAGCGAAAAAAGAGGAGCCATGGATGCAATATTTCATGCTTCCCAATGATACTAGCATGGCATACGTCGGCAAGGGCTCAATCATTGCATGGAGCAACGACCTTGTTTATGGAGACGGAGCGTTGGATACAAACCCATCGTCTGGATCGGCGGGCAATGGAGTTCAGATAACAGACAATGGGTGTCCGACATTTGCCGTCACGTTTGGCCTCATGAAAGTGAAGAAATCAGGCAAAGGAGCCAAGGCCAAGATCACCGGTTTCGAGCAAGATCTCGCCACTCTTGTCTGTTATCAGAACATTGAGCGGGTCATGACGAATGTCACATTACAGCTTCCCCAGTTCAACTTCGATTCCACTCAACCGCCAATAACAGATGAGAGTACCGCGAAACTCTTAAAGACCAATCGCAGTAGTGAGAGGTTTCCCTTCTTGCCAAACGCGTGGCTGAATGGTCTAAGTGCTCCTCTGTTTAATCAGACGGTTCCTGGTCCGGATAATACCGATCCGATAAATAATCACATAGATACTTTCATTGAAGCTCTGGTTCTGAGTAAAAAAGGTCGACCAGCGAACGAGCTCGCAGGCGCTAAGAATATAGAGAACCTCAAGAATGCTACGCAGCGGTTCTATAGCGTGTACATGGCTCAAGCTATATCTCTAAACATGCGCGACAACGGTACCGTCGGCAGCGAGAGCTCTCTACCTACATACAATGGCGTGGTGACCACAACTGGTCATCGACGGCTGCAGCAGAACCGCGGACCCAAGATTGCGCTCCAGGTCGTTCTCGGAGTCATGGTTGTGTGCGGCATCGCAACGAGATTGCTTTTACCGGTGCGAGATGTATTGCCGCATAATCCGTGCTCGATTGCCGGGACGGCAACGTTGATGGCAGGCGGAGAAGTGGTGTCTCAGCTGGCTGACCAAGCTATAATATCCAGTGGACATTTGAGTGCAAAAAGCCTGCCGGTGCATGGACTATATAGTTTGAAGTGGTGGCGGGATGAGAAGGGCGGAGAGCGATATGGCATTGATCTGGAGCCTGGCGTGCAGGTCTTGAACTAATAATGAACACTGATCTTATATAAATAGTTTTGAAATAAGCACAAAGAACAAAAATATAAATTTTTAAACAAACGATTGTTCTTCCTTTCACCCATGTATCATGTTGAAAGCAGATTGAGCGCGATGTTCGCAAATGATTGGCCGCTGCGTGGTGTTTCATCCCTTGGGCGGCGCTTAGACTCAGTGCGTGTAGGCAAATCAAGTGGTGGATGAAAGAGGCAAGACAGGCAGGGGCAGAAATCAGGCCGTCTTTAAAAACGAGGCGAAATGCTTGAGCTGAGATTTTAGCTCACTTGTGTTCCCTCGGCGTTGTTTCCTTCTTTCCGCTACTTTTTGAATTGTGCTGTATGTTGGGCTCTCTTTTCGGTGGTGCTTGCATGCGTGTTTTCCTGTAGTCTATGCGCGTCTTCCATTCAAGAGCGCTTACACAACACCACAAAAACTTCCTATGATCATCATGAGACTACTACTATTCATATATACGCTTATTACTTTCATCAAATTCTCTTCCTCCACGGTCGTCGTCACAATCACCGCCGCCCCAGCCATCCCCTCTGGCGAACCATCCTATTCCAACCCTACATCTTTTACTTCTGCGATGCTTAATTCGACTAATACCTACCGCCGCGAATACAACGCCACTTCATTATACTGGAATACCACTCTAGAGAAGTTCGCTACTGCATATCTTCAATCGGATACAACCTGCCGTTTCGCCCATTCAGGCGGTCCATACGGTGAGAACATCGCAATTGGATACGCGAACGCGACAGCGACGGTAGAGGCTTGGGGTAATGAGGACCAAAAATATAATTTCGACCATCCTGGTTTCACGGAAGAGACGGGGCATTTTTCTCAGCTGGTCTGGAAAGCAACGAGGGGTGTTGGGTGCGGGAGGAAGTTGTGTGGTACGAGAGGCTGGTTCGTGGTGTGTGAGTATTGGCCGAGGGGGAATGTAGGGGGCCAATATGGGGAAGAAGTCAACAGAAAACTTGGAGGATCGGGAGGAGGGACGAGACTGAGCGGTGCTGTTGTTGCTGCTATTGCAGTAGTAGTGAGTTTGCTGCAGTGCTGTGTAGTGGTTGTGGTATTTTGGTGGTTTGGGACTATGATGATGTGACTGGGGACATTCTGATGTTCGGGTACTGTGCATGGGTTTTCATTAAAGTATTTTTTTTTTTTTAGGCATTTGGTTAACAGCATTCGAGACTAAGGCATAAAGTAATGTTCATAATCGACTTCCCGTTACTGTCCGTTGATACTGTCCGTTGATGACATGCTACATCTGGTGATAGTTCACATGAATCACTAAAGAAGAGCTATCAATAAATTGGTAGGCATCAACTTGAATAAACCGTATGGATGTTTAGCTTTCATTAACATCTGACTGGTTACTTCATAAATTTGATCTCCATCAGCGTTTCTGCCAGTACTGAGAAAGTTTAGGCGAGCCAATGCTAGCAAACTCGATTTTTTCCAAGGTGAACCAAAAAGAAGGCTATGTACACATGAGCATTGCAGCATCTCAAATCAGTTTGCTGTAGTATACTCTCCTCCACTTGTATTTGTGTATTTTTCGTGCTTTTCCACCTTGTCAGAATTACGTACCTGTTTACACACACATATCCAATGGGCTGCCATCGAGTCAATCAAACAAGTAATACCCTTCAGCTAAAGCCGCTAATGGAGAAGTTCTATTTCTATTAGGGCCTCGCGGTCTGATCTCTAAATGAACATCTTAATAGAGAAGACAAGCGTGCTGGCAATACTATTATCGCTGGAATATTGACACTTCTGCTTGCAGATGTAGGCTACTAGGCAGGATGCGGGGCCCTCGTGAAATCCGAGATTTGCGACAAAACCGAGATGTGCGACCAAGGCCGCAATAATTTGTAATTCTAGACATTTTACAAATCGAATTCGTATATGAGCTCGGAAATCAATTGATAAAAGGACACAATGCATAAAAACTCAGGAGCTCGCTCAAAAATGAAGAAGCGTTGGATCTCTTATTGTCCACATCTCCGCGCGCTGTCTCCGCTGGACTACTAGTAGTCAAGGTTGGCCCTCCAGGATGTCGCAACTTCATTTAAAAGAAAGTGATACTTTCAACGATGATGTGGGAAGAAACACCGATGATTCAAAGCCCATCAATGCGAATACGCCATTCGATAGCAGCTCGGAACCGATGGCAGACATTGAGAAATCCGCCGCAAAGGATACTCATGCTACGAATACAGATAAGCATCGATTTCCAGAAACAAATCTCAGCGAAGGCATCGTTGGCTGGGATGGGCAAGATGACCCTGAGAACCCCCAAAACTTTCCCTCAAGTCGCAAATGGGGGTTGTTGGCGTTGATGGCTGGCATCACTTTCGTCTCGCCGCTCGCGTCAAGTATGCTGTCGCCCGCTATTGGATACGTCGGAGCCGACTTCGGGGTCTCCAACGAGGCTATACTTTCCCTTACCGTGAGCATTTATTTGCTGGGCTACTCAGTAAGTATCGCCACACCAAAACATTCCAAGACCAGCATACACATATACTGATTCAATATGTAGTTTGGCCCCCTCTTACTAGCGCCTCTAAGCGAGATCTACGGTCGTCGAATAGTCCTTAGTTGTGCAAACTGGTTTTTTGTTATATCGCAGATTGGATGTGCCAAAGCCCCGAATATTGCAAGTCTGATTGTGTTCCGGCTGCTCTGTGGTGTGGGCGGTTCTGGCTGTTTGACTCTAGGAGCCGGCGTGATCGCCGACCTGTTCCCCATTGAGAGGCGTGGCTTTGCAACGTCTCTCTGGAGTATGGGGCCCCTGCTGGGCCCTGTTGTCGGACCAATTTGTGGAGGATTCGTTAGCGAGACTGTGGGCTGGCGTTGGGTGTTTTGGGTTCTCCTGATAGTTGGAGGGATCACCTCCGCTGGCATTGAGATGCTCAATCGCGAGACTTACGCCCCTGTTCTCATTGAATGGAAAAGTAGGCGCCTCGCAAAGGAGCTTGGAAGAGACGATCTCCACAGTGTTTACACAAGGGCTGGAGCCGATGGGTCAATTTTGTCAAAGCTAAGAACAGGTATGGTACGACCGATTCTGTTGTTCTGCAAATCTCCCATCGTCTTTCTCCTTTCAACATATCTGGCTCTTGAGTATGGACTGCTCTATCTCTTCTTCACTACAATTCCTTCCGTGTTCAAAGACAAGTATGGCTTCTCAACCGGGTTATCGGGTTTGGCCTATCTGGGAATTGGCATCGGCTTCATGGGTGGATTGGTATTGACGGCCCTCACCAACGATCGGATCATGGCAAAAATGGCGCAACGCAACGGCGGAAAATTTGAACCGGAGATGAGGCTGCCCATGATGATTTTCTACGCCGCAATTTGTCCCATCAGCTTCTTCTGGTACGGTTGGACGACCGATAAAGGTGTTCATTGGATTGTCCCAATCATCGGCATGGTACCGTTTGGCTTCGGTTTGATGGGCTTATACCTTCCCATTCAGACATATATCATCGACTCATACCCGGCTCATGCGGCATCAGGCAGTGCTGCCCTCGTCGCCTCTCGATCTCTATTAGGCGCTCTGCTACCGCTTGCCGGCCCAAGGCTCTTCGCATCACTCGGCCTGGGATGGGGAAATTCCTTGCTAGGCTTCATTTCACTGGCATTCATTCCCGTTCCCATTTTATTCTCCAGATACGGAAGAGCCATCCGGGAGAGATATCCAGTGCATCTCTAAAGTGACTGCATTTTGCGAACCGACGGGCTGCGAGGCCATGCGCCAAATTAGAGGAGTTGCTTAATCTCCATGTAAGTCACAACTCCTAGGTCTAATCGAAGGGGCTGCCGAATGTCTGTCTGTTGGATGAGATATTTAATTACCTATATATAGCCATTTTTCTACCCTTTTTACAAAAGCTTCTACTTAGGTGCACTGATAGTGAATTATAGAGCAGCGAGATATTCATGATGTTTGTATTTCAATTATGTATTTACAATCATCTTCTATGGATCCCTTCTAGTCGGCTTGCTGGGCTTTCAAAATCTCTCAGTTATCTTATAAGCTCAATCATATATTCTGGTCTCAAGGAGATGCATCTCGTGATCCCAAAGAGTCTATGATTCAATTGTTAGCTGGTTTATTATGTCGTCATTATGCAAATTGAACATTCGAATTCAAGCTGTGAAGAATTGCTTACCCAGTCAAATAAATCTTCCATCGTATCAATGCTAAGCAGCTCATAGATGGCATTTTGTGAAGAGGGGAAATCATCTTCCACATCGTGTGTAGGACAAGGTTCTTGAAGCATTACGTCTGAGCTATAGAACTCCATTTGCTTAGATGAACTGGCCTCATCCAAACTTCGATTTTGCTTGCAGATTCCCAGTCGACGTAACATCACGACCAGAATCTTCG
This sequence comes from Trichoderma afroharzianum, assembly GCA_037893235.1. Taxonomy (NCBI): domain Eukaryota; kingdom Fungi; phylum Ascomycota; class Sordariomycetes; order Hypocreales; family Hypocreaceae; genus Trichoderma; species Trichoderma afroharzianum. The sequence goes on from JBBLXW010000006.1 coordinate 1,343,147, forward strand.
TAGCTGCATCAAACTCGAAAGAGATTCTTGGCGCGCTTTTCCAGCTTGCATATAAGCTTTTCAGTAGCTGAACCAAGCGATCAGAGTCCACAGGACTTGTTGATCCCTCTGCTTCTCTCCGATACACTAGCTCTAGGCATACTACCATTGCAGCAGTGAGCCCGTCAGAAACACAGCGAGAAGCTTGGAACCAAATTTTATGGCGGTTCGAAGTTTTACGCGAATATACCTGGAAGATCTCGTTTTCTAATTCCAGTATTCTTTCTGCTGCAGAAACGCACGTCTCTCCAAAAGACTGCGTTTGGAAGTCCATGGTCCTCTTCGTCAAGAATGGTCGATGTAGGACACAACATGTGCGCTGATATGTCATCTCCAGATTAGATGTCCAAATGGCCATTTTCTCATCTCTAATGGACGACCCAGTCGATGCAATACGAAGGACCGTAGGGATACTATCTCTGATAGCATTCAATTGTTCGCATAGACTGGCGACTTTCTGAGGCTGAGATGCAAGATCAGGCGTTAAATCCGCAATATCAGCAGCCATGGACAATATCGCGTTCATCTTTTCCATATAAATAATCCTGTTGCAAGCCCTAGTCGCGATGCGAGCTGATGGCAGCTCTAGAGTGTAGGGGTCAAAGTCTTCATCCAGCAAATTCCGAGGGCGTTTCGCATCTCCCAGTCCGCTGGGAACCACCCGAGGCAGCCCAGTCTCATACGCTACGACACAATCCGTCACCAAAAGTGTGAGCCAAGCTCTTCGGCGCATTTCTGCCTCGAAAATGGTTATCTGGCTATGGATTTGAGTGTCACGATGATACCCACTCACAATGGCCAGCCGCGACACCAATCCCAGCAGAACAGAGACATCGGTTTTCAGATTATCAGTCCGTTCGTATTCCATTCCCAGATACACAACAGCTGCCTCAACCTTGTATTTTCCAGGAATGGCCATATCGGATTTCGCCAAGAAAGCTGCGCTCTGGATACGGTAAAACTCAAAATCACTTGGCAGACTCAAGCCTGCGACATTGGAGTCGGTGGTGTGATCCATCCATATACTGCAGCATAGAATCCCGTAAAGCAGAGACAGCCAGGCCGGGGGAAAGCTTTCAGGATTTTCCCAGAATTCCAAATACTGCCAATGGTTAGCAAGGCTGAGATTATACCTAGGCAGCAAGATCAATACCTCTTGTTTAAAGGTTGGAGCGTGTATAGTAACTATTCATGCTTGTAATTAGTTGAATCAATTTTTTTATCGTAGCTGGGAGTGACCTTACTCAGGAATGGTTCCATAGAGTCCAGACAGCGGTACACAAGCGCATCAGCGGTTTCTCGCGGTGGCAATTTTCCGAGGTGCTCCATGAATAGCGTGTCTTTGAAAAAGCCTGTGAGTAACGCTGGGCCTTGGCAAGTTCTTTGTTGCTTATTCCCGATACCATCTTCAACATTGATGTTACACCTCCCAAGCTCAGCAGTCTACAGACGAGTTAGATAATTCTAGGATTTGGGATGGCGAGTAAATGGATCCTCATTCACAAGACGTAACTGACAGCGTCATTCATGATGGCCGACCAATGACTTGCATTTGTGAAAAGCGTATCGTTATTTATCGGTCGTGACGCATCATGCAAAGAAGTCGAATCAAGCGAAGGCTTTGAACCCACTCGACAGGATACTGAATCGGAGCCATTACGCAGCGTCCTCGGACAAGGCAACTCAGAACCTCGCGATTCGGGCCCAGATGAAGTTTTCTTTGATAATTTATCTTCCAAATGCCGGAGTCGTCCGTCAAAGGAACGTAAACGGTCGTCAAACAACAGGCGCTCGTTAATTATTGCACTGCCTGTAATATTCGCTGGGGCCGGCCATTCACGGCCGTAGGTGCAAGATGCTTCCCGATGTCGTTTCACGCACGTTGCGCAGGGCTTTCTCCGGTCGCATTTCAACCTCGAGTAGTTTAACAGCGTGTTCAAAAAAGATGTAATGGGGAACAGAAAGGCTGTTTCATACTTGTCTTTTCTACAGGTATTGCAAGACAGGAGCACTCGTGGCTTTTGGTGTCTTCCTTTCCGAAGCTGTTGGGAACGCTGCGATGATTGAGGGTCCATTGGTTACAAGGTACAATACTTTCATGTAACATCCGGTTATAAGTGTCTAATTTCATTATTGTTTTATTCTTGCCAAGAGCCAGTTTTACTCATTGTACTACAAGTGGTTGTAATCTCTAAATCCACGACCCTTATTAGACTATCGGAAATCTCGGAGATCTCGGGTTTGGCTAGTATTTATCACTGTGCCACGGTGCGTCATTAGGCTTACACGAATAGACAGCGCCATACTAAAATTTCCACGCGTACAGTAAAACCTAGACAGAGGATCACCTCAAATAAGCATAGTATGAGTACGGCGACAGAAAGTCACCTAATTTTACTTTATTTCAGCGCAATTGGTCGACACTTTCCAAGCATATCTACAAGCGAGGTACACATGTAGCGTTATAATAAGTAACACAATAGTAAAAAAACGAGCAAAACATCAAGCTCAGCCCAACGAAATCAACGCTTCGAGTTTGCGGTTTCGTATCATCGCGAGATTCCACGTAACTCATCGCTGCATAACGAAGCATTAGAAAAAAATTTATTACACAAAGGCTTAGACCGCTACACTGTGAACCTCCACCGAACTTGCAGAAAAGATAGCTCAGGCTCTGGGTAATGAGAGGAGTGTAGGCCGAGCTAAAAACGTTATTTACTTCAGATTCCCTATGTGTTTGAAAAGGTACAGGAGCGAGTACTGGGCTGTATCCAGGGCATATCCATAAAATGCGCCTACGAACACGCTTCTTGCTCGCGCTGCTGGACACGTTGACTCATTCTTAGGAACGGCCGGGGGCGCACGGTAAGCGTGTTTGCGTGTCGAGATGGATTCATCCACGGGGGAGCTTGCTGAGATTTGGCTCACCCGGATTGCTAGGTGAGGTCTGAGTTTTATCACAAATGTAAGAGCAAAGCAAAGCCCACCGACGATGACAATGCAAGAGCGGCCTAGGTTTCAAATGTTTGTTGAAGGCTGAAAACTCTGAGGTAGCCATCGCAGCTATGGCCTCACTCGGGACTGACCGCACTGCTTATTTGTACGCTATTGCGAAAGCAAAGCAAACAAATCGGCACCTAAAATGCAATGCTATTGCTTTAGCAGCACTTGTTGGCGCGTAACGGCATTTGTCGGAGGCAGCCAATGCGCACAGGCATAAGCAACATGCTTGCTACATCCAAATGCATGGTATCTTGTGAGCATAACAGGTACTTCTTCTTCTACACTGTACATCTTCTTGGTCGCTTCTATACAGCTTAAATAACGCTGCACCGCTACCAAAAGACTGGCTCCCCCCCTCCAACCAAGGGTTTGTTGTGGGGGGGGGGGGGGGGGGGGGGGGAATACATCATCAACAGCGAGTACGAAATTTTTGAAACAACAGCACCAGGACAGATAAACCCTCCTGCTTCTGAGAGCAGAGGCCTCTGCTAGTAATTATGCTCCCTTGACCAGCATTGCTACGTATAGCTACATGTTGGCGACTACCAAATTGAAGCAGAGGTATAGCTTCCCAACGAAGCATAAGTTAGTAGAATATTACATCTAGTTATGGAAGCTCGTTGCTTAGTTCTATTGTATGCTGTCGATCATGGAATCGACTTCTCCATGTTGCGTCTTGGTCATACCGTGCGGGCGATCGGCCGGTAACTCTCACCGTTTCCGCGGGTTACTTGGCTCGCCTAATTGGAAGTTATCACAAATGACTTGAATCTGGCCGCGACTCCCACGAATAGCAGCTCAATCAGCTAACTAGATATTTGGTTAAGTAACTTGAATACATCGTAGCTTGGTAGTTTTGAGTTTATCCCCTGCATCAGTATCTTATATGAAGAAGCTTAATGAATGTCGATCACTACACCAGGAACTAGTCAGTGTCGATCACCGCGCTAGGGGCCTGTGATTGAATAGATTGAAAGTTCAAAAAAATAATTTACTGGTACTGCGATCAGGAATGTCCATTATAGCTCCAGGTCAGACAGTGGAAGAATATCGCCATGATTATCACGGGCATATCTTGCCAAATCTTTGCAATATAGCCGAATGGTTCACTACAATCAGCTTTCTAATCTGTTGTGAATATCCACGGTGTATTTCGGAGATGTTTTACACAAACAACTTTATAACAACTATAGGTTAGTGAATATGAGATTCATGTAGGATACAGGCGTAAATTGTAAGGTGACTGGGCTTAACTCATGCATGAGTTGCAAGCAACGGCATAATAATCGTTGGGATTATATCATTTCTCAAGCTACCCCTGCTAGAGTTTGAGCTTCAATCCGTGATCGCCAAATAATCCATCCGATTCAGGTAGCTAAGACAAAGTATAACATCATAAAGTTCTATAGCCCCTGTTCTCTTTGAAGTTTCGGCTGCGATCCAAGAGATTCTTGGGTACAGTCCAAGATATAAAAGGCAGCAATATTCCTACGATTCCCAACACATCATCCCATCAAATTCTATCAGTCTTTACTTCATAATCCAGTTACCATCGTTCAAGTCACAGTTTCTTATTTCTATTTAAACAATATGAAGTACACTACTGCTCTCCTTGCCCTGGCTGCCACTGCCATCGCCATGCCCACCACTGGTGGCAACAAAGGTAATGGCGGTGGTAAAGACAACAACGGTGGAGAAAGTACCTGCAACACCAACCAGATTGCAGTTTGCTGCAATGGTCTTCTAGGAGGCATACTCTGCAATATTGGTATCCTTGGAGACAGCTGCAGCAGCGGCTCCTATTGCTGTGATTCGAGCGCTGAACAGGTGAGCTACAGCTTGACTTATCTCAAATCTCCCTGAACTACCACTAATCCGAAAATATGATATCTAGGGCGGTCTTATCAACCTGAACCTTCTCAACTGTGTTGCTCTTTAATCAGGAACTGCCCAGAAAGCGGTCTATTTAGCCCGACTCTTGTAGTCAGCATAACGATACTACCTTATCTACTTCTACTAGACTCGATAAGAGTTAACATTCATCCTCATCGACTCGGACGCATCAACTGGAGATTTAAGTTCTCTTCGCTACGCTCATTTAGATAACTTGGATAGCTAGTTGTTAGCAAAGTATTCAATCGGTTTTGGTATTAAATATCGACTCTAATTGTGAAAAAGTGTTCCTTTGAGCATTGATAATTATCGTATTTCCTATCTAGAGGAACGTAGTTCGTCACACAATGTTAAATTATGATATAGCCTTGATCCAGTTTGGGCTAATCATTTGGCTCAAACTACCCCAAGTTTACGGAATGGATACTAGAATTAGTTACCACTGTATCTAGTACAACTAGCAGGCTAATACCGACGATGCTGTTCGGACTAGCTGGAGGACTATAACGTTTCCAAAGTGCTATATAGCACACAGCTTTTCATGTCGATTGCAGGGTAGAGTAGTAAATAGTGGCAATCTGATCTAGCAACGGAATACACTACATGGTGGAAACCCTTCACTCGCCTCTGTAGCCAAGGATAGAATACAATCGCGTTTCGCAACACTGTACAGGTCTTGGTAACTCTCTGTGCTACCAGTATCCTACGAGGCTGGATTAGATTAGAAGACTGCCCGTAAGGTTTATTGTCAGCGCTCTAGCTTAGTAGAGTACATAAAAGCACTGTCAGATATCAAATATTTGTTCGATTTTTTCATAACAGAGAGGAGGGAGAGGGAATCACTGGAGAACCAAGCCCCTTCCTTTGTCTTATTCAATCTGCTTCCTCGATTGGGCAATTGAACTTAAGACAATTTGTGTCGTTATCGACAACACATGAAGCTTATCCTCTGTGGCGCAATTGGCTAGCGCGTCTGACTGTTAATCAGGAGGTTGGAAGTTCGAGCCTTCCCGGAGGAGACTAGCATCCTTTTTTGTCCTTTTGACATTTTTCCTCCCGTAGAATATGTTATCAAAGGAGGTACTGTGGCATAATAATTCGGCAACATTGAACCATTATACATCTTGTGATATAAGCGCTTGCAGGGAGAGACTCTACTTTTACATGTATAAGCTCACTCTAGGCGTCAATGCGTCAGCAACAATGGCAGGTGACAATGCCGTGCTGAAGTAGGAAAATAATAAATGAAAAATCACACGCATCCGAGAATATGCATTGAGTCCCACTCTGCATGCCTTGGCAATTGTAACATGTGGCAATATTCTAACACCGAAGCCAAGAGATAATAGAGACAGAGCTATTGCCGATATGCCGAGTCTCCCTACAATGCAACGAGGCCGGCAAACATGAGCATTCTACTTGACGGGACATTCTGTTGCTAGGAAATTGTTAGGAAATAATTCGTCAACTTGTTAAGGTTGTGCTGGGTTGCCACAGCTGCTCCACAGTTGGCAAGGACGCTCCCTGGGATGTATCAAATCACATAATATGTAATAACCGACAATTCTGCCACAGTCATTCAACAGAGCAAGGCTATGGAGGAAGCTAAACTAATTGTGCTTTTCATTATATTCGACCTGAAACACCAACTCGTGGATAGTATGGTGGATGCAGTCGAGAACGCTGAGGAGGACCGAGCAACGACAAATCATGAGCACTGTAGCGGCATCGAAGTCACCCGAGCAGCGCTCTATGTACAAGGGCCCGGTGATGGGTGTCACGATCGATTGGGGTACTGACTCGCCAGAATGCAATGATCCACTCTTCACTGACTCAATCTGGGGTGTCTTGACCAACAGCATCAGCTACCAACAGCATCAGCTGGGGAAATTATACTTACAAAAAGGGCAACTTATCCGGTAGCTAGACTTCCCTGTACAAGTCCGTCGTTGTAAGATGCCATTCTTCAACATGTGAGTCCCAATGTGGGAGCCTCTTGCTCATTTTATATCTGATTTATTATTCCATTATTCCCGGGATATCTCTGTAGATTGAATCTTGAGGATTCTCCCTGCTGGTACTGCATTTACCTTGCCAATATTGTTATTAATTACATCCGGGCTTGCTGCATATGCTGACTGCCCCTTGTCCGCGTGCATTACGTCGAGTTCCCATCTCAGATTCTCCTCGCTCTCCGTAATCCGTTCAAAGTCCTTTCCCCTTCCTGATGCCAGTATCGAACGGTTATGGAGACTCTTTCGCAGCCCTGTATTTGCAGAGTCACCAGATATCAATCTATTGACAGGTGCGGAACCGTTTCGGGGCGTTTCGCGGGAGGAATTGCCAATGGAGAGCGAAAGCCACCGGCCTATGGTGCCGTCAAGTACCGGACGGAGGAGAGGCGCAGAGCAAACCATATTGGCGACGCAGAGTTGTATAACGCCGATAATGGTAAGGGGAATAGACGAGAACGAGATATCCGTGAAGTCAAGGTTGAAGACAAAGTATAGGCGGATCGCTGTGAATACGACAGTTCTAGCCAATTTGTCAGAGTCTAATCAAAACATTACGCCAGAATAAGTATCATTAACCGAACACTTACATGAGACCAAATCCGAACACGCACATCAGGGCTACCTTGTACGGTTTCCTCATCTGCAGGTTTGCAACTAATCTGAGCGGTAGGATTATGATAGCTAGATCGGTCACAATATCGACAATGCTGACTGCAGCAAAGGCATATGTCTGATTGCCACAATGACCTCGTGCAGTTGGATCCCAATTCATGGTGATAGGCCGACAGATTAGGATACCAGTAAGTATAGTTTGAGCCATCCAGGCGACATTGAGGCTCAGGATCAAGTATGCGATCCATGCATACTTCTGTGTGAAGAAGATGCGCTTCAACATGCATACGAGGCTGTTCTTGGTGAATCCCAGAGCGAGGGCATACAGCACCTGTGCGGCGAAGGTCGTTTGCGAGAATCGTTTAACTTGAATGGGCTGGAGTTGGCGAAGATGGTAGCCGCCGCCACCAATAACGACCACTATAGCACGTCTATCAGCATCATAATCGTAGAGTATATACTTATTAGAGTTTGGATGCGGAGTGCCAACTTACTGCAGATGTAATTGATACCAACGCCCCAAAATACAAGCTGTATTAACCGGCTTGGTCAATCGTTGATTCAAGGTCCAAGCATTTACCATTGAGGCAACTCACCAGACCAAGATAACAGAGAATATCCTCCAAGAGAAACGGCGAGATACCTCTGAGCCGTCGAGTCCAAACTCTCAATCCCGTCCACCCAGTCGCAACCAGAGGCATCAATACACTGACGATCAGTACACCGACCCCCGCGCTTGTGATGGGCGGGAACTCGGCCTCAACAATCTGCGACGATGCATCCCCACTGCGCTCGTCGCGAAACCATGGAGTCTGCTCGTGTAACATTAATGTATTTCGATGATTGTGTAGAGCTCAGGCCCGGATCTGCGTCAAGCATTCGGCGGACAAAGGAAAGCAGTTGGTTGCCTATATGTGAACTTGAGTACACGCATATGCATAGTCGGTTAAGGTGGGAATAGCCGTCAGCGTTTCGTTGATAGCTGCTGTAATATTTATTGCGAAGACTACATGTACGTGCACCTGTATGCTGCTCCTCGATTCATGCGAAATTCATCAGGGCCTGCAGAATCTGCAGGTGGCCGGATTTTCTCATTTCAAGGGAGAATTGAAACCCAACCAACACCCCGAGGCTGACGTGATTCCCGGAGAAGAATCAACAACAGCTGAGAATTCTTCGGCGGAATCCATGTCCTGTGAGAAATTGGGATGTTGTACAAGGAAACTGTGCAGACACTGCCCAATTCGGTAGGCAATTCGGTCGCACTAATTTAACGAGCCGGGAACTAGGCAGATCTACAAGCCGGTCTTTGCGCTTTAATTTTGGTGAGTTTTGCGTGGCAAGACGGAAAGCCGCCGAATGGCAGACCACGTTTTGACAGCATTAACCTCATCGATATGCTCGCCGGCTCAACTCGATGGCCGGGGTGAAGCGAGGTCCATACGATCACCATGGGGGGGTTTCATTACCAATGGTGCAAAATCGCGCAACAACCTGGAAGAACACTCCAGTTTTACGGCCCAAAAGAGCATTCTTACTAGGGGGTTGCAGATGGAGGCTGACGTGCTGACAATGGCTTCAGGTACTTTGCAGATGCGAAAGCCGATCCCTGCTTCCTAGTATTATAATGCTTGAATACTAAAGATGGCACCATCCATCCCTGTTTGTCTGTTGGTTCACTGGGAATGAATCCTACCCAAACACTTGGCTTAGATGTACTTGGAGTAACATCAATCCTGCAAATAGAATGTTGGGTGATGATTATAATAATCCAACTGGATGCCCTTGTGGCTGATACTCTGAAACCTTGTCGGTATCAAAAGACGGAAGCTTCTTTTACATCGATTGACAAGTTCCAGGACTCAGATTTGAAAGAAAGATTTCCCGTTCAAGGCCCAAGAAAGGAGCTCCGCTAGTGTTTCTGGAACGAGCTAGCTGGCCCGCAGAAGCCAGCCTCCCCCGGATAGTTCGCAGGACTCTATCGAATTTTGTCGAAATTGACAAAGGAGTCATATTGGTTGTTGGTTGTGTTAGTTGCCGGGTTCCTGGAAACCTGAGACTGCTAAGGATCCGATATTCCGGCCGCCTGCATCAGGTAGATTTTGCGATTTCTCTTATATCTAGCTTGTTTTACCTTCTCGGGTGATGATGGCCGAGCAGAGTAGCACTCCTTTCCATACATCGGCAAAGGAAGCGTCCGCCATGCTTTGGGATTACATCTTTGTCGGCGGTGGCCTTTCGGCTTCGGTTGTTTCTAGCCGTCTCCATCACCTTGACCCAGCACTCAAGATCCTCGTTATTGAAGCTGGAGGCAACGCCAACAATGACCCCAGTGTAGTTTACCCCAACTCTACAAACCTCATTGGAGGGGAGTATGATTGGAAGTATGAGACGATTCCGCAAGTGAATTTGGACAATCGCCAGGTTGACCTGCCATGTGGCAAAGGTCTCGGAGGTGGCACTGTCATCAACTCAGGTAAACAAGAATTTCTTCTCTAATACATACACTGGCGAGTCCACGTGAAAATGATGCAGCTTAGGTGTGCTGCAGTTGAGGGAGAGCGCAAAGTTCGGAGAGCACCGTTGCGCTGTATTTGAGGACTCTGGACTAATGCGAGTTCACAGGTGGCTGGATTCGTGGTGACAAGTTTGACTTCGACCTGTGGGGTGATACAGTTGGAGACCACCGTTGGTCTTATGCTGGTCTGCTCCCATATATGAAGTTGACCGAGACTGCTCCTGCTCCTGTCAAAAACACTGCTGAGCATGGCACAGATGGCCCTATGCAGATCCAGGGCATTGTGTCGACTCACAGAGAATTCCCTTTGCGCAACCAGACCCTTCAATCATGGCAAGCGGTTGGCGTCCATCCTCTTCCTAACAACGATGGCAATGCCGGTAACCCTCTTGGTATTGGCGACCTCTTCGAAAACAAGAGCCAGGGTCGCCGTGAGATAGCCGATAATGTCTTCAAGTTGACCGGCATAACTGTTCTCACGGAAACTCTAGTCTCCAAGGTCCTTCTAAGCACCCCCAAATCGCATAACCAATCGCCTGAAGCCACTGGAGTTCAGCTCGCAAACGGCACCAAGATTCAAGGCAAGGAGATTATCCTCGCAGCTGGCGCTATCCGAACTGCCCAGCTCCTTATGCTCTCTGGAATTGGACCGTCTGATGAGTTGCACAAGTTTAAGATTCCCGTCGTTCTGAACCAGCCTGAAGTCGGCAAGAACTTTGCGGACCACGGTCTCTTTGGAGCACTTTGGGCTCTGAAAGATCCCTCCGCTGGATATGCTATTGGATCTGCTAACCCGCTCTTCAACGAGCCTCAATATGGCTGGGGCACTCCAGCTGATTTCCTTGTCTCCACCGGTATCACCGACAAGGCGGGACTGGCTGCTGCTATCGAGAAGGATGAGGGTAAGAAGCCTGATCCTAAGAAGCACCCACTGCTGAAGCAGGATCGCACATTCAACGAGCATGTATTCCAGTATGCTGGTACTCCAGATGGCTCAGCCGTCACCTTTGCTCTGATCAATCTCTTGCCCACATCCAGGGGTAGCGTCACTCTCAAATCCGCGAACATCAATGATGTGCCCAACATTGATCCCAATTATCACTCAACTGAGGTTGACAAGTTTGTTGCTCGCGAGGGTATTCGCCTGCAAATTGCATTTGCCAACTCCAACCGTACCGCTATTGGTCGTGATATTATTGCCGGCGAGCTTGGCGCTCCAGGTTTCAATGAAACATTTAATACAGCGTCAACAGATGCTTACATTGATGCTCGTATTGCTGCTGGTCTTGGGTAAGTACATGTGCTCTATGTCATACCACCGAATCGCAGACTAACAGTTTGACAGATCTACGTTCCACCCCATGGGAACTGCAGCTATGGGCAAAGTTGTTGACACCAACCTTAAAGTTAAGGGTATCAGCAAGCTTCGTATTGTTGATACCTCTGTTTTCCCTGTTGTCATTACGGCTCATCTTCAAGTTGCTACATATGCGACAGCATACCAGGCAGCGGATATTATTTATAATAGCCTTAAGTGTTCCAAATAGATTACAAAGGATATAACGTTGTTTAGTCAACGGAGGTAGATTAATATAATTCGAGGGGTAATAGAGGGTTTAGAATAATGCATTCTGTGCCATGGAAACTTGAACTGTGATTGGCTAAGACAAGATCTATGAGCATCATGTTGTCGAGTAATTGGTCATGAATGTACCATTAATGGGAACTGGCACGGCCAATGTTAATGGCCAAGGCCTTATTAACTAAACAGGGACAATTAATATACGTTTATTCAAATTCTCCTCTGCTATTGAGAAATTCCTCAACTTAGTAAACATAGCGAAAGTTCGGATTCTCTCGATCAGTAAAATCTTGAAAAGCCAGATCAAGGCTGATCTCGGCGACCTGCGCTGCCTTGTGTCGGTTTCTTGCCAGAGGAACGATCCTTGTAACCCCTACCAAGAGCAGATACACTCCGTAAACGACAAGGTGCACAATAAAGCCCGGTAGATATCTAGGAGCATCCTTCTCCTGGAAGATCTGCGGGGCGATCAGGTTACCCACCGCTCAGCCAACAAAGACCAGAGTCATGGTAATGCCCTTCTTCGTCTGCCCAGCTATGTTACGTGTGACGAGAGAAATGATCATGTTACCCTGAGCAAGGAAGAACTGTGTGCAGTAGAAAGCAATAAGCATCCCACCAGTATTTGATGTATTTGGAGCTACAACGAGGATGACAGTCGTGCCGACAATAGCTGGGATAGTCCAAAGCTGTATTGTCACAACACTGTTAGTAAAATTCACCACATTAGGAAAATTGTATGTTTGCACGGAATAGGGCGAGAGCTTACTAGCAAAATGAGACATGTCTGTCCTGATTTTTGAGATGCTCATGCCGAGGAGACCATGACAACTATCGTCAACCCACCCTGGGCAATATTGAGAAGCTGTGTCTGGAGCAAGGTAAAGCCAAATTGTTCAATAATAAGGTTGGAGAAAACACCAAGCCCGCTAATGACTAAATTTGCAACTGTAATTAGCAGGACATAACACTAGACAAGAGGATCCGTGAGTGCCTCGATAATCTGATACTTTCGTATTTCTTGTTTTGGATTCCGGTTTCGTTGTGACGCACACGTTCGACCATAAGACGTTTATCTTCTTCATTGTAGCACTTGGCTTTCATAGGATATCAGAGGAAAATGACATGGAGGAAAAGGTACAGCAAATAGCACGGCAAATAGCGTCAATAGCTTCAATGACTTTGTGGAGTCCCCGCAGTAGGAAATCGTGGGGTAGAGCGACGAGTATGGGGCGGAATCACATGATTGCAGGGGTAAGTTTTGCTCTGTGAGTCGATCAAAGACATGTTCGGATCATATCAAACCGATATACAAACTCGGAAAGGTCCAAAACTGCTAAACGAAGGTAATCTGCGTCACTAGGAAGCTTGTAAGCTCTCACGTGTGCAGGAGAGGCGGGATGCTCGGGGTGTCTCCGAGACTTGGCCCGAGATATACGCCGCCCAGAGAGCCTATAAGCGTGCCAATAGTTAATTCAATTTGTGAACCCTCGGCTTAGAGGCTACGATTAGAGTCTTCCTCAACAACTAATACTAGATGTGTAATGGATGCCATTAACGAATCTCACAGGGCATCTCGGCGGGGTAAGTGTGGGAAGACCGGGGTTCTTCAGCAGCATTGTTGTATGATCAGGATAGCATCAATGTGTGACTTGCTACGTGCTCAATGTACATAGTGAAATCCCTACAAGTGATTCTCTCAGTTCTTAAGCTCATGGCATGCTTTCGCAGCTGGATCCATGTTGACGTCGGCCCAATCTGCAAAGACATACCCTCCCAATGTAATGTCACCCTTGGAAATAGGTGCACTTCCGCCCTTGAAAGCTTCATAGCTCTCATATACAGATGCTTTGTGTGTTTTACCTAGCTCCAAATTCAGACCAGGAGCTGCGAGAGAGATATTTGAACCATCAAGAGGCCTATATCAAGTCAGCCAGTATTCTTCTCTTCTTCAGATGAGTAGATCAGGTTAGTTCAACTCACAATGGTTGGATGGCATTCTCAAAGACATCTTCAAGGACTGCAATAACGCCCTGGGCAAGTTGCTCGTCACTTAACTGAGGTTCAAGAGCCAACTTCACATTATCGACGCTGATCATGCCGTTGGGAGCTTTCTTGAGCACATGATCAAGATGGGCTTCAGCCTTACTGCCATATAAGTGAAAAGGCATGCGGTCTGGATAAGTTTGATCAAGCGCGTTGAAGAACATTGACTCCCGAACCACCACATGGATGTTAGTCAATTTAAAGGTCATGATAGGTTCTTTGCCATCTTTTGGTATGCCTTCATCAAGGCGCCATACGATATCAGCGCCATGTTTGACCATGTCTTCAAGGAGTTCTTTTTCCGTATTAGCCACAGTGTAGAATTTATCTGGGTTCTCCTTGCGGAGCTGCTGGTAACACTGTTTAGCATCTTCAGGAAAGTCAGCCGTAATAATGAGCTGCCAGCGGTGGTTCGCCATGTGAAACATGGGTATATGAACAAGATGAATTTGTTCGAGGCCTTGCATGACGAATCCGTGGAAATCGGTCTCGATCCTGTTGCGAATAATACATTTCTGTGGCCGACACTTAGTTCATCTCTGTTGTAGCTTAGACAGGCAAACTTACTTCAACTTCTTCATTCGCAACACGTCTGAAATCTTCAGCCAACTTATTGAGGAAATCCCTGTCGGTAGGCCAGGGACTCATCGTTACGTTGACTAAATACGATAGGTCGCCACGTGCAGGGTTTTCTCCATGGACAAGCTGTAGACGGCGCTTGTAAGTCTCGAGGCACTTTCCATATGTAGCCTCGCCAAAGGTTGACGAGGTCAAGAAAAGCGGTCGTTTGGCAACGACATCATCCATCGATGTGACAGACAGACGCTCAAAGATGCGCTGGTTGAGATAGTTGGCCTCGTTCTGTCGGAAACGCGCAGGAATCGGTCAGTAGCCATTCATGATCACGAGAGGCGGTATAGGAATCACTTACTACATCGTCGTTTACTTTTCCGTCAACCTTGAAGTTGCAAGCAAACGCATTGATCATCAAATCGCCACCTAATTCACTCAGAAAGTCCATGCTGTCTGGATCGTCAAAAAGCTGCTCGTTTGTAACGCTTAGAATCTTTTCTCGGATGCGTTGCTTCTCGCTCTCGATATCTCTTTCGGAGAGACCCTTCTTTTCACTAGGGAGTCGTATTAACGGACACACTATGAGGTCGTCTTCGGCTCTAGTCATGGTGGCCCAATGGCAATAAAGCTAAGATCACGCACGTTAGTCATTTATCCAAGAACACAGGTTATAGGACTCATATGACCAACAGACCTTGGTACAAGTAAAGACAGCTTCACCAAGCAGTCTACCATAGCCATTGGGTGTGAGCTTGAGCATTTTATGGGTCAGCCAAGTGGCAACTGCTGCTGCACCAGGTTTGCTGCCTTCAACACCATAGACGCCCATGCTCCCCTTCTCGTCATTCGCATGGAAGACAATAGGGCTAGTCCAGGTGATGAGATATTTCATACGCTCATCACGATAGCAGAGTCCGCCCGCAGGATAGTTTATGTATCCCGACCTAACGATGAATGTGAGATAAGAACGTCAATAATCTGACACCAAGTCAGACTCACTTATGAGGATCAATAGTGATGCTATCCGCAAATTCGAGGTACTGAAGCTGCTCCATGGTGTAGGGTTGAAGAGCCAATGCGGGAACAAGTGGGAGGAGGTCGTTTGGCGGAGAGCCTTTGACGGAATGGTCGATTAAGGAAGCAAAATATCCTCCCCAGGCGGCATCAGCATGGATCGCAAATGATAGGCCCTTAGCCTCATAGTCTCGTCTCAGCCGCACAAGGGCGGCGAGAGGATCGCAAGCACCATGCTCCGTCGACCCCATGATGGCAACACCGCCATATACTGGGATGCGGTTATGAATGCAGTTATCTAAGTGTTTTTGTAAGTCTTTAATATCCATGCGAGCATCTTCATCAACTGCAACATTGATGAAATTGTCAGACCCAATGCCCGAGATTGCTAAAATTTAAGAATTAGTTAGACAATTGTTTGATGCGCAGTCACGGTGAATTCCATCGAAAATGATATGATAATGACACTTACCACCGCCTTTAGGCCAGGAATAATGCTTTGTCGTGCTGAGGAAGAACTTGCCCGACGTCTCAATGTCAAAGCGGCGCTCCAAGTAGTCCTTTCCGACCGTCTGGATGAGATATGGCTTGAGAGCGTCTTGTAAGAACTGAGCTGTGATGGAGTACTCATTCGTGAGACGGGTAGGAAGCTCCAACACTGTGCTGGGCTTTAGGTTTAGTAGCTCCCATGTGTCAAGTCGAATAAAAGGCTTCTTTTCTCCTTTGCAATTTTCGACGAGAAATGGAGGATTGGCGTCAGCCAAAAATTGGAGCGGAGGGTCTATGCCTTTGCTTTCATTTTCCCCAATGGCAAGCTTCAAAGACAGCGGGTAGAATTTGAGGTTTCGGACTACAAAGTATTAGCGTAACGTCTTTAAATCTAAACGTAAAAATAGAGCGCAACGTACTTGCCCAGATAGCTTCAAGATTGGCTACTGAACCATCCTATTGCGACGATATCAAGATGGTAATTAGCAATGATCTCATCAATAAGAATTACGAAGCCACTTACACAAGTAATGTGGCCCCAGGGCGTAACATTTCCTCTCTGTCTGTAGCCTAGCATTTTGCAGAGGTCTTTCCCAACAGTCCTTTCCTTCTCTGTAGTCAAAGGGCTTGCTTCCGTTGCAACATTGTTGGGATTATACATCATCGTCGCCATGTCTAATCCAGTTAGCTACACTGCTCGTCATAAAGGAAAAGACGTCTTACACCCAATGATGCTTGGCAACGCGACATCCATGTTCATATGAGCGTTATATCGCGGCGACCAAAATGGGATCGAATGCAATGCAAGTTTCTCTGATAGCGTGTTAACATGGCCTCGAAGCTCGTCAATACTCTCTGTATACGTCGACGCTTGCATCATAGAAGACGTGATAAATTCAGGATCATCGTGGTAGAGATTTTGGCGCACTGTCCTCTGGTCTTCTAATACTTTACCCATGAGCTCACTCAGGATATGAAAGTTCTCAGCCTTGGGTCCTAAAAAGTAGGATCCAACTCTTGCATGCGCAAGTCTGTCTTTATGATGAGGATCATCGCCCATGGTTACTATTTTGCAAAGATCGCGCTTTGTACGTTGAATTCAGTACTTAATTTTTTTTTTTTTTTTTGCGAATGAAGAGCATCGCAAACATTCTTATGAGAGTTGGCCTTCTACTTTATATATCAGGCATTCTCAATAGCTGAGCTACCATCACGAACCTCCAGCTGAGCCACCTTCATGCTTCTAGCTCTTTCTGGTCGCCAAAATTCTCGAATTGGCGCGAAATATGCAGGGTAATGGCCAGTCACCGTCTCAGACATGTTTTGACCACATTATTGAATGTGATATGCAGTGTAGTAGGTGAGTTTCTGCAGACGCCTATAACTACACAAGGCATTTAAGCGAGCAACCTTTGCAAGCCTATAGAAAGAGGTGTATGGAGTATAAGCCGCTTCATCCCGCCTTGCATACGATAGCGCATTTCGTATCATAATGACAGCAAAATATCGAAACGCCATGCTATTTTGGTCTAAAAAGCGGCTATTAAACAAGCTCGTAGCCTAACCGATTGGCTGTAATATACCGAAGTCAAGTGGGCTTCAAGTATTGGCAATAGTTCCATGCTCCTTCAGCTTGTATCTTTCCTGCCACTAGTTCTGCACTCCGCCAGCTGATGCGATAATGCTCGACGCTCTTAGGATACTTAGGTTATTACAGCAAATCAATGGCATTCGGATTCATCTTATCACTAATACTGATAATAAGGTGCAACTAACATATTCAACTTCCATTATAGTCATATGGGACAGCAACACTATTTGGAAATGAGGAAAATTTATATTCCAGTGGCAGCAACCAGCAGAATACAACGTAGATCTTGATGTGTTCAATCAGGTTCATTCCTCGCGTGATGCATTGAAGCTTCGAACAAAGTATCCAACTAGTTCCCTTCAAATGTGGTGCTGGTGCCTTACATGCAAGTTCCAACCGGTTGTTCTTTATCCCAGATGTCGTGATCCGGGATGTTCTCTTCATAGTATGTCTCAGCGATTCTCTTGAACCCGACGACTGGCCCGTCATACGGCCAGGGCTCTCCAGGTTCTGTCGCAGAAATGGCAAATGACGCGCCCGAGAAAACAAAATAGTTTGCGGGAGCGAATGCCTGCCAAGACGAGGCAATCTCCGTTATATACTTTGGCTTAACCCCATTACCTAAACTGTACCCGAGCTGGTAAAGTAGCGGAGTGGCGCGAATGTGCAACACGAGGGGCTCAGTGTAGCCTCCGTAAAATGCAAAGTCTATAGTCACTGAGTATTTCACGAGCGACGAAATAATACCTGCGATGTTTGGTTCTGCCAAAGCTCCGTATATATGCAAAGCCCTGTGGTGTTCGCGCATGCGGTGACCCCAATGTCCTGGTGCTGAAACTCGGAGAGATACGAAGAGATTCCGACCTGGTTTTTGGTCCCAATGTCTTATTGAAGCTCAGCAACTCTGCGGAAAACGTCATATTGAGGGACTTCTGCTTTCGGAGGAGTGCCGCGGGCGTATCCCTGTCGCTAAGGCTGAACACATTTGGCCTCAACTCGATATTACCTTTGTGCACCTTGAAGTTCCGAGTATACGGAGTCCTCAGCTGGTACCACTCAGGATCTAGCGTTTGAGAAGAAAAGTTGTCTACGAAAGGAGGTGGAACGCGGCGCTTGCCAGTCACTGGGCCAACTTCTTCGCTCAGCAGAATCGGTTTCCCGTCGTTGAATACTGGCCATCCATCTTTCCAAGTGACACTTGTTAGAAAGGTTTCCCGTCCTAACACTGTTAAGTATTCTATTCATCATACCATAATGCCCAAGACCTACCTAGTGGAGAGCTTCCATTTATCTTCCTTCTAGCCAAGAAAGCTGCATACCATTCACCTGATGGGGTTTCTACCATTGTTGCATGTCCCGTAGATTGCACCGTTAAATTGTCGAAACCACACGCTCCATTGAATAGAAGAGGATTCTTTGGCCCAGAGGTTAATACCAGCCATCTTTAAATGTCATCTTTGGACTTTCTGGCCGAGCTGTAGCATTATGGGCCAAGGTACCGTTCCACAAACTACGATACTGCCCACTACAGCTCCCGTCTTTCAGACTGATCTCGCATTGGTAAATGCCCCAAAGACGATCTTGGTTGTTATTGGGCGCCATAAGATTCAGGTACGTCTTTTTCGAAACGGGATCTCTAAACACTTCCGGATTGATTCCCCACGGATCAGCCCAAGTAGGTTCAGACCAGTGAATTAAGTCTACAGACGACGCAAAGAACATGCGTGGCCACACTCGGGCGACTGGATCGTAAGTCCAACGCGTCATGAATGCAATCCAGAATTTTCCGTCAAAATGAGCCAATGAAGGTGCCCAGGCTCCTAACAATAGTCAATAATTCCATGAATCATGCTGATTCGGTATACGGACCTGCTCCTGTGGGCGTGCCATAGAGCTGTAGTTGGTCAGGCAGCGTAAAAGCGTGTGAGATTAGTGACCAATTGGACAGGTCATGACCTGCTCTCGAGTTAGATCATTCTACAAACGATTTGAGTCACTTCAACTACTAGGTAGTAGGGCTTCATACTTTTGTGGATGGGAATTCCCGGGAAATACTCGAAGCTAGCTGTAGCTATATAGTAATCATCTTGAGCCCGAAGAATCGAGGGGTCGGGATTCCATCCTGATATGATCGGATTGTGAATTGCGTTAGAGAGACTGGCTGCTGCAAGCCAAATTAGGAAGAAGATGTTAGTTCCCCACATGATTCGTGGTAATGGATGGAGTCAACACCCTCTGAGTTGTCATGGAAGTATCATGCTCGACAGTAGCCAATATAAATGTATGAGGGGTGACTTCTGCCGAATTAATTAAGAGCTAAACGTATGCAGCATGTTCTCACTATTCGGCTACGCAAGCAGATACTCCTTGACTCTTCTTCGACCTAATGTAGACTGATTGAAAAATGAGCAGTCTCCGGTACAAGTCTCGGGCCAACCTCCGGCGGTAGCTGTGACGTGGATAGACTACATGTATGTACAGGTAGTCGCTTCCTCCCTTGGCATACTCCACGCTGCTAGTTCGTCTCCAATTAGCCCAGATTTTCCAACTCCTTTAGGAAGTATACCAGCAGCTACCTTTAATTTCGGCCAGTTTCATTTAAAAAGTAGAGTAACAGATTGCTCACTAAAACTGGAACTATATTAGCCTCAAAGCAGTAGACCACAAGTCTCCACGCCACACAGATTCAGCTCTATATATGATGAAGCATCTCAAAAACCCTGTGCGTTTACTCTCCGCCAATCATTTCTTTGATCGGTAGCAATTTGACATCACCATCTTGTAAGACCGTCTTGATTGATGAACCATGGAAGAATTTTGACGCATGAACGAGGCATTGTCGTTGAAATATGACAAATTGCCACCCGTTTAGGATATTGGAGCAGTACTTAGCTCTTGTCGATTACATATTCTCTCCTTTCAGTCACACTGTCTTGTGCTGAGTGGCGTTTTATAAGTTTTTGGTAAGAATTACAAACTGAGATGAGTAAATCAATGAAGATCACTCCTATGGAGATGCTGCAAGAAATTCTAGGATAGTCTATACTTAGTGAATAGGTATCATTTGTGATTATTGATTGTACGTCAAGTTTATGAGTTGTTTATTAACAAAGTTTTAGTGAAGTCTATGATTAGTATAGCTAATATCTTCGTATTTGCTCACACTTGAGTAAGGCACCGCTCGGTATGAGAGTTCTATTGCAATTCGTCAGCCGTTTTGATTATGATGAGTAGTCCATACTAGTTGGTCTTTCTCCATCTAGAAACGCGAATGTTTTCTCATCTTCTCTCCAACTTTGCCAAGAGATTTGGTCCAAGCTCCTAATAATATGCTCCATAGCAGGTAAGCTGCATTCTTAGAACAACATGGTTTTCTCAAAGACCATATTTGCCCTTCTTTCTGATTTTTTCACCAAACACAAAAAGGATCCAGGGAATGGGAATCAACCCAATGGCGATGAAACCGAGTAGACTAGCGGCCCATTTAGTCGTCAATTTGTTGTACACTAGATAACGTAGAGTCAGTATCGTGTCAAGAATGGTAACTCCTCTCCGTATGGTCAACCTACTTTGTATGATAAAGAGCGGGAAGGCAGCAGCAAATACATAGCGTGTGAAGGCATTCGCTGATAGCGCCGAGGCGCCGTATCGTGCACCGTAGCAATCGATCATATAAGTAATGCTAGTGGCCTTGATCATGTACCTTCGTTAGTATATAGCGAGTAAATCAAGCTATGAGAGAACAACTCACGAATATGCAGAGATTTCCCCAGTTGAAGGGGATCAGAGCAAGTACCGGACTGATCCAGTGGATATCCGAGCGAGCTGTCCAGGCAAACGAGAAAAGGCCAACGGCGACTCCCAAACTTCCCATCATAGCTGGATAAAGGCGCTGCTCAGGTGGCAGATGGCCCACATCTCCCCTTTCGCGTGCTTCAATGGCCTTCCTCTGATAGATGAAGCGGTCACAAAGAACGTTGGTCATAGTTGCAATCAGTGTGCCAACACCCAGGGAGATAAAGACGAGCCCATTCTGGTGAGAATTGAAACCATACGTCTTTTGAAAGACCAAAGGAAGAGATGCAAAGAAGGCGTAGAGAACGGCAAAGTCGAAGCCAATGTACAAGCTCAAGAACAGGACGATGGGCTCAGTAAAGAGAAGATGCATAGGTCTCACCAGCGATTCGGTCACCCATTTGTGCACCGCGCTCCAGCTCAACGAGGGCATCTTCTTCTTGAAAAGCAGCTTCTCTTTGATCTTATCTTTATTGTCACGCTCGAGGATTTTCTTTTTGTATGTCTCCTTCATGCCGAGTGCAAAGACGCACGTGGCGACACTCCAGAAGACGGAGACCCATTCGAGCCACCGCCAGTTGAGTCTTTCCACGACAAAACCGCCGATTATTGGAGCTGGTGACAAGTTAGTGCCACGTCTTTTACCATACTTGATACAGCAATGAAGAATGATTTGGGGGGCATTGGCATATCAATACAGGGCCCCATAAAGGGGGCCATAACGAAGAGAGCCGTCGCCGGTCCACGTCGTGCAGGAGGCCACATATCTGCCATTGTACCTCCGCCAACGCTCAATGCAGGGCTTCCAAAGACGCCGGCGAAGAAGCGGCAAATGACCTCGGCGGCAATGTTCTTTGATGTAGCAGCACCTATGAGAAAGAGGGTGGCAATAGGCAGCCCCAGGCGGTACACAATCAATCGCCCTGCTGTCTCGCTAAGCGGTGCACCTATCATTGGTCCAAAGGCCAAACCGAGGCAAAAGAGTGAAATGCCGAGGAGGGAGACAGTTTCGGATACGTGAAATTGTTGTCCGGTTGCTTTTGCTCCTGGTGCGTAGGCTGAAGACATGTACGTGCTGATAGACCGCTAGATTAGCCACACTCTCATTGCAAGTGTATACGCGCTCTGTTGTCATGATATCTGTCGTTGTATACTTACACGGTAAACGCGTAGAGAGAAACACAGACGGTATGGTATAGTCGCTTTCCATCACTCCAATTGTATGGGTTGCGAGGATCGTCTTCCCAATCCAATCCATGACTGCTTCCGGGTGCGCTTTCTGTGTCACTAGCCGGAGACGAGTCCTCTTCTTTGTCGGTAGACAGTTCATTCTCCATTCTGTCTTCTATGGCGTCCATCTTGGCTTGTGACTGAAATGACGCCTTGTCCTTCAAATCAATCGCCAAACCACTACGTTAAATTGCCAAGACAGTAAGGCTATATATCCGCATTGGAGAAAAGGAGCAAACACGAGGGCAGAGATGGGGACCCCAAGTTTGTCCATCTACATTAGTAAGGCAAGATCGCGTCGCCTCCACCCTGGGATAAATGTGCCGAACCGCGGCATCTCCCGTCTGCTCATTGGGGAATGGATGATCCTTGGGAGGGGGTCACACTACTCGTATTCCCAGCTTTATTCCCCAAGACAACCGTGAAGGTTTCGGTTACGGTGACAAATCATTTCCCAGTCCGGCTACACTGACTTAAAGTGCGGAGTAAGGGATGTTTAGTCTTGTGTTGTTTGCCGTTGTCAAGATGCGTCTTTGGGCTTGTAATAACACTTTACAAGAATTTAGCAGCAGAAAGATGAGAATATCTTCATTCAGGCTCATACTGCTGTATACATGACCTTAGATTAACTCACAAATGGGCCTATTCCTTGTTAAACAAATGACGTACAAGAAAAGGTCCATCGTCCGCTATTAGTAAACCGGAGAGTTTCGATGAATCCTAATCCCCGATTGCCTCTTCTAGCTAGACTATGATTTTTCAATTGGTAATCAGCTTCCGAATTCGGCGGATGAGGTGAGCAAAGGGATAAAACCCGAACTTCTATAAATTCCCGACCATCCCACCCGTCGGACCAATGACGCCTAGCTGACCTTTTTCTTGGTAAGACGCACGACCCAAGTAGAGTTCAGCAACCATTTGCAGTTTGCGGCTTAGGGCAGAGGATCAATGCTTTTCTAGGGAGAATAACTCAGACTGTCTACAAGGGGGTTGGCCAGAGCGGATGACGTTGGCAATGGCCAAATAGTATATAGAGAGAGCCTGGCCTTGCGCGCGGCTCGTATGTAATACAAACGCTGGACCAGCAAAAAGGAGTTCAATGAGCTGAACAGGGTTCGGTGATCGCAAATCAAGCTGCCTGACGCGAAATCCCGAGGACAAATCATTCATCCCACTTGGACCAGATTCCGCTGCTGAGATCAGAAACTAGCACCGATTCGTACAGACATGGAATCATGGGCTTGCTAGCTGCAACTATTCGGAATCTATGACCCAGCCGGGCAAGGCGATCCACTGGCGATCTGCGAAATACTTAAGGCGCGGAGCCCAACTCTTTGCGCTGAATCCAGCCGTTTTCGCATATTACTTAGTTATTACTTATCACGATTATTCTTCTCAAGTGCTATTAGCCGTCACGTGACCGGAGAATCCGGCCATTTGGATCCTATTAATAATCTCCGTTTGCCATGGTCGCGTGGTAGCACAACAATATAATTCTTCCCCTGGAATATCGCGACCCGGAGCTTCGCGCAAACACTCCTCCGATTGTAGAAGGTCTAGCGCCTCATAGAGAAACTGCACAAGCTATCGTGCGTAGCCTCGATCCGCTGAGAGCTCCTCGTATAAGGCTTCTAGCCCCCAGCACAATCATGTCAGAAACACCACCAAGAGGGAAGAGGCGGCGGACTGAAGAGTCGGATACCGAGGGCACCGGCTCAGTGATTGAAGTTGGCAGGTCAATCACTGCAAAGCCGCTGCCCGTAAGTGAGGATACGAATGGGAGACCCGAGCCAATGACTGACGCTGGTGAGTTGAGTGTGCGGCACTGTATGAACTCTGTATGAGATGGTTCTGACGAGACTTCGTTTGTACAGAAAAGAGATATCGAGCTTGGCGTAGTGAGTTTTGCCCAGTCTCGTTTCTTTGACACTTGCCTCAACCTAACCGGTAAATGCAGAAAATGGCTCTCCTCACGATGCCTTCTGTTTCATCTGCAAGCGAGAGATGGACCTGCTGGACTGTTACACATGCCGAAGGGCCTACCACCAGAATTGTCTAGATACACCTGTCGATCAGCTCACACACAGTGACAACTTCTTCTGTCGAGTCTGTGTCAATCGCCAATGGCACGAGCATCTGCCTCCGCCGAGCCCGCCGCCATCTCCACCGCTTGAGAGACAGAGGGTGGCCTTGCCCAGTCACAGGCCGAGCACGCAGCCCAGCGTTGAAGTGCATGCGCCTTCGACATCAGCTTCGACTTCACCAGCTCCTTCAGCCCCAACCCAGAACGCCCAGGGTTCGGGCCCGACATCCTTCACGTGGCTATCGCAGAATCAGTTTACGACTCCTCTAACGCGCTCCAGTGCGGTTCCAAGCCCCCGGGCTGCAACACCTCTCTCGGGCGTCATTAACCTCAACGGTCCTGGTCGGGGGATCGTGGCTGGTCCACGCGGTCCCCGTTCACGCTTTTCTACCCTATCGGCTGAAGTGGATGATGCCGTTTCATTAATTCTCAGAGAGCTGGAATACCTAGGAGACGCCAGGCAGAAAATCACGCAACTGGAGGATGTTATTGTGAGGCTACAGCAAGATGTCCGAATCAACGAGAATGCCCTCATTTTGGCGCAGCGCAACGCCGCTTCCTCAAACCAGCGCAATTCAGAAAGCCTCCGTGTGGAAAACGAACGGCTAAAGAAGGAAATGGACGACATGAGCCGATCACTAGCAGACGAGAAATCACGATCACAGTACTACAAGGCTGATGCGGACCACTGGAGAGCACAGGCACAGAGCCGGCAGGGAGAATTGGAAGAGCTAAGGGGGAAGCTGAAGGGTTTGCTTGGCGGGTGATTACGGGAGAATGGTACGACTAGTTTGCTAATGTATTGTATGTACGGAGTATAAGCCGGAGTACGTGGATCAGGGATACCAGTTTGGATTACATGTTGCTCTGTATTTTGGATTTGTTGCTATTTCGCTGCTTATTTCATCAACCTGCAGTTGGCATGGGTTATTAGGCCTGTGTCATGAAATCATCTTACATCTTCCCGATCATGTACGGTGGAGACGTGTAATATAAGCATAAGTACAACGTCCTCGTAAGCAACAAGCCTGGGCTAGATTTCCATGCAGTTTACGGAGTACATCTCTCGGCATTGCAGGGTAATATACAAATTAAATTCTTTTCAGATAAAGAGATGAGAAATCCAATGGCTGACTCTGCTTGAACAGGCAGAGTTAGGCGTCTGTTAGTCCATGCAGTCGGTGACAGTTGATTCCTGTTTTTGTGAACGGTGTTTGTCTTATTTGTCTGCATAGCGCCGTTCCTGGTCTGAATGTAGACATTGAACTCGCTTAGACACGCCAATTGAGATGGCATCCGGTTCTATTGTCGGTCTCGGCTCGCAAGCTTCCGCCAAGTATTGGGGGCTAGAAGAATTCGTGTTCTTTGTCATTCGTAAGACTCTAAATTTGGCAACTGACAAACCGTCGGCTGGCTTCATTTGATCGGATATCGCTTGCGAATTCCGTCATCAAATGGTCAATTGCGCTAGCCAGGGTTTGTATGTTGCTCCTAGGTACGATGAGGAGAGATTCATGCAATTTATATATAGGTATTGATGGATCTTCTGTTCATCTTATCCGGCTATGGCTTCACCGATACAAAGCTTCAGGGGTTTAACCAGCAACATTCTAGATCGATTATGTTATGTATAACGCAAGGAACGCAAACAAGCAACGCGAGTTCGTCTATAGAAAGCAACGCAAATTTCCATCTTGACCCCTTTTGGCCTTGAGCAAAACCCATTATGCCTCCTCAGAAGGCTCGCTCGTCGCTCTGTTCCACGACGTTCCGATAGCTCCCCAGTACTCTCCATTAAACATTTGCATGTGGCGCACATGGCCGCTTCCCTTGAACATGTGATTATCAGACTTGTATCCCCTTTTCCGTGCTTGTGCAATGTGCTCTTCAATTTCCTGATACGGGATGAGATCATCATCTTCGCTGTAGATATACAAGTGTCGCGTATCCTTGGTCTCGTAGTATGGGTTAATCACCGCTTTAACGCTGAACACCGGCGCGGGCTCCTTGCCAATGACCCATTCGATGAAGCGGTTTCCGCAGAGGAATCCAGCCCAAAGCGTCTGTGTGACGGCAAATGGCCAAGGGAACCAGTTTGCAGTGCCCAGGGCCATGGCGCGTGACCAGCGGCCCAAGTTCTCGCGGGTCAAGATGGCGCTTCCGGGTGTAGAATCGAGAACCAGCAAGTGATGCGGCATCGGCTTATCGTGAACAAGGCGGTAGGCATTCAACGTCGCCGCATAGTTGATACCTCCAGTGTTGGACATGATGTGAGCCAGCACGCGGTCCTCGACCTTTTGAGAGTCCTTGTCATCTTCCGATTCCTTCGGGAAGATGGCGTCGATGACAGGTCTCATGGATTGCGTGCGCTGGTCGAGGTTTGACCACATGGCCTTTGAGATGGGGGCCAGCACGACGATCTGCGTTGAGCAGGGGAAGAGATTCCGGTATCCGTCGGCATACTTGACCACGTTCTTTGGCTGTCCATCGCCCCAGGAATAGATGAGGACGGCCCGAGGATCGGTAGGGCGCTTCACAGCCTCATTTTGTTCGTCGGGGTGGCGGATATAGACTTGCTCAGACAAGGCGCTGAAGCCCGGGAAAAAGTCTTTCTTTTCCTCAATCATTGTCGAATAGGTGCCACTCGCGCGCGAAAATAACACTGTGTGACAATGACAGCAAGTACTGATGGAAGAGGTTGAATCTTCTAGTCGCTGGCCTGCAACCAAAACTGCGTATTCACCGGTCGTCTCGGCCTTGATAAAGATTGTCGAAAAAGATACAAGTCAATGTTTGTCTGGCTTTGTTGGGATGCTGGCCTTGTTGTTGGGCATAGTGTTGACCCGCCCCGTCGGCGAAATGAACATATTTGTAAATCCTTCTCCGTGCCTCGGTTCAGTGGCGATACAGTGAGAGTTTGGGAAACTAGAGAGTATTTGCGACCAGTTGCTTGTCGATGAAGCAGAGACAGACACCAGGACAAACAGACGAAGAAGATGAAAGCTACTCCTAAAAAGACACGCTAAAAACAATTGCCATTTAGTTACTACTCTTCAATGCAACAGGTGGCGCTCAGGCGTTGAACAAAAGACCCCAGATCGATCTGAATTGATCGCTTTCACATGCTTTGACAGCTGATGGAGTGGCCCACTTGCAAAGGATCCACTAAGTGACAGGGCCTTAATTCAGTCCTACGAAGGGTCCGTTCTGTGATGAGAGATGGAGGTGCCAGTTGGGTATTAGTGCTGGGAATAATGAGAAAATGCAGTGACATATCACGAATTGTATGCATCTCATGCCTTGATCTGGACACTGGTGGATCCCTGTCTTGGCCTGAAGTACCGAGATATAAAGGCCCAAACATTTGTGAGGTTTCATTCAAGCTTACAGAGGATGAGGCCTGCTTACTATTGATTTCATAGTTCATCCTTCGGGTTAAATTATCAGTAAGCAGAAAGCCTCCTGATATATTAGTCCAAGGGCCACTTTCTTCTCAACTTCTATTATGTTTGACCTCAACATCAATCCATGAGCAACGTAATGGAACACTAATCATGCTTAGTCAGGTATCCAGGAAGACACTGGCTGTCGAGATGAATTGCCTCACTGGCTAGGAGGATGGAGAGAATATGCCCTCTGAGAACCAAAACGTCTGTCATCTGCCAATCCCTCTTTTACTTCTGAAACTCGGGCCTAACCTTGATCTCTTCAACAACCTGTGCCGCATCAGGATCGCCCTCTGCCGCCAAACGCTTCAACTCATCCGTGTTATCCTTCACCCACTGCTCAAAGCCACCAGGCTACACAATGTTAGTAATTATAATCGCTATTTCGTATTTCAAACTTACCTGAGGGAGATGGAATCCTGATTCTTTTGCAACGTCCAATTCTCTCTTGATGAAAATTTGCCTGAGTTGCGTCGCAATGGAGCCTTTGCCGACGGCCTCATTCCAGAGATCCTCTAGCTTGTCGGCCATGCCCTCTAGCTGTTCTTGAGTACGGCCACCACCACTGCGGAGACTGACAAAAAGGCGGTTTACTTGTCTCTGTTCGCCGCCAATGTAGGTATCCGTCAAGTTGGCTTGGACCGCGTCCATAAAACGAACGTTGACAATGAACCGCGGTGATCTAAACGTGGTTGCGTGCCAGTCTGTGATTTTGTTGACCAAAGCCAGCTTCTGGGTTTGGCTAAGCTTAATAGCAAGTTCAAAATGGTACATAGGCATCTTGAAGGTTTGTTGATGGTAAAAAGGATGCAATGCTTGAGAAGATGGCGGGGTTGATGTTCAGTGACGGCTAATTGCGTATGCTTGCGGTGGCTGTATATTGTTACTCTCTTACTATACTAATATACCTCTTAAGTCCATCGATGATACCGATATCGGCTTTCCTACTTGCATTCCTCCGTTTATCCATTTGGAATCAGCTTCGCGATAGTTATTGAAACCCCACCTAAGAGATTGGTCATCATCCCGAAGGAGAATAGATCAATGGAGATGCATGCAGAATCGATGATTCTCGGCGGATATTGTCGGGTGAGAGAGAAACAGGGGCTAGTTGGTAGTAACATTGGAGACAAGAATAGTTGAAGGGCGCGATGATTTGGAATTGATGACTCATTTACTTTACCTAACCATTCTAACCTACCTGGGAAGTTAGAGGAGAATCAAAAAGGCAGCCTTTAAAAGCCAGAATCATGCAGTACAATAACGTCGGCGTTCCTCCTTGTTTCTTTGTAAGCGAAACGGTGGTGTCGATCTTCCCTTCTCTCTTTTTCTGCTCTCGTACTGTCGGACTTTACAATTCATAACAGCCGAAGTGTCTTCTAAGACAAACATCCCCATCTGTATCATTAGGAAGGCAACTGCAGCTGAACAAAGTAACCTAAAATATGTAGTTGCGAATATCACTCTTAAATACAAAAATATTTCTCTGGTCTACGATGACATTAATCATCACGCTATATCAATTTATGGCTATTCACTCCGTCTCATTGCTTGAAGATTGATATCAGTAAGGGAGTGGAGAACACATCAGGCATCTGCTTCGGCATTCACTCCATACACGCGAGACATGCAGATGACATAATTCGAGCTTCAGCCTATCGAGTTGTATGAAAAGCTGTCTAGTAGCATTCGTGCGGCCGGTTGCGGTCTATTCTGGTAGTTATGCGGAATCTCCATGGAGAGAATCGGACTTGTTAGGGTTATAGCGGATGATCCAGAGGGTTTCTATAACACCGCAAAATGCCGTAACACCGCAACACTGTAATAAACGCAACACCGCAGCACCGCAACACCGACAAGGTGCGTGTCTACTCCGTAGAGTCTGACATATTACGATGACAAAGCCTTGAGTTAGGAGTAGAATACCAACCTCGGTTACCTAGTTACAAAGCTCATAGTCTAGTTGTCCAAGCTATCGGTTTTAGGAAAAGGATTCCGTCCAACTATACCGCATTTTTATCGAAAAAAGTTAATTTTCAGCCTTGACCCTCATTGTGTATATAACCTCAGCTGGAGTTCCGTCATGTTTTGCAACTCCATCTCATACAGTTTGATCTCATCATCAATTCAACACAATCTTCAATCGCATCTATCACAATTGCCAAAATGCAGGAGAAAACAGCAGTTCTGCTCATTGACCCTCTCAATGACTTTTTACACCCTGAAGGAAAACTCTTCCCTGCTCTAAAGGAGAGCATCGATGCCACCGACACAGTGGACAACCTTCAGAAGTTTGTCAAAGTTGCCCGGAGCAAGAAAATTCCCATACTGTACTGCCAGCACAAGCTATATGAAGAAGGCCAGTTCGAACACTGGAACCACATGTCCAAGAGTCATTACTCTATCCAGCAATTGAAGGCTTTCGAAGCAAGAAGCTTCGGAGCAGAGATTCACAAGGGACTTGAGCCGGATCGAAGCAACGGCGATGCGATTGTGTCACGTCACTGGAACAGCAGGTAATTTACTTTTTACGATCACATCTTTAATTGTGCTGATTTAAGTATGGCTAATGATTGTATGCAGCTCCTTTGCCAATACCGACCTTGACTATCACCTTCGTCAGCGAGATATTACGCACGTTGTCTGCGCTGGAATGGTCGCCAATACCTGTCTGGAAGCCACGGCCCGCTGGGCTGTCGAGATGTGAGCATTGATACATGTACTCCCGCTATGCGTAGAATCTACTAACGAATGCACCAATTCAGGGGATATCACGTCACAATTATGTACGTATACTCATAACTCATAGAAACCCAAGGTATCAACTGTGCTAACTCTTTTAATAGAAGCGATGCAACTGCCGGATTTTCCACTCAGTTGAAGGATGCCGCCGTTAACATTATCTGGCCTACTGTTGTGAACGAAGTGCTGAGCTTGGATGCGTGGACCGAGAAGCTTAACAAGACAGCCTAAGAGCAGACGCTAAACTAACTGCCAAGCATGCTCAATGACTCATGAAAGAGTAAGGATGATATTTCAATCAGAAGTTAGATATAATGAAATTCTCTATACTTTTACATACTCTCTTCTAAGAACCCTTTCGCATAATTCCTTCAGCGCTTTAGCGCCATACTCAAAGTCATTGAGCTCAAGATATACCTGAGCTGAGAATCTTGCCCACAAAGACCCGGAAATAAATCCTAGATTAACAAACGTATTGTAGTCTTGAGCAAGATGCTGCAAAATGAAGTTGATGACATTTGAAACGTCTTCCAAAGGGATCGAATACTCATTCTCTCCTGTGCTAGATGAGGAGATATTAAGAGGAAGCTGGACATTGGCAAAGGCAACCCGCTTCGTCTCCAGCATGGGCAATGTTCGGGTCTGCAGTATCTCAACCGCCAACTTCTCACCATCTCGGGCCAAGTCTTGGCAATAAGCATGAATGGCTTCTTCACCCCCACAAATGTCCTTTCGAAAATCCAGAGCTGCAGGAATGCATAAAGGAGGCCCGTTATCGATTGTCCCAGTGTAACTGAACTGAAAGACGAATGGATTTTTAGAGGCTGGAAGTTCATAGGGACTCGTGTATGTTTTCTTTTCCAGAATCTCAGGCAGCGGCTGAAAGCCGTGAGATGTCGGAAGGGAGGTCCGCATGAGCTTTTGGTTCTTTGATGCGACGTATAAAATGGCGCATGTATGCGGCACAAAGAGCCATCTAAACACAAGGTCAGAATCTGAGGTGTTTCCAAATGAGGTGTTATTATGAAAAGGCTCACTTGTGACAGTTGGAGGTGAGAAAGTCGGCACCTAACTTCTCTAGATCAAGATCGATCATGCCGATACCGTGAGCTCCGTCGATGGCGCTTAGCACACCGAATTCTCGACAAATTTCCGTCAGCCGCTCAAATGGCATCCTTAGTCCTGGCATACTCTGGACGGTATCGAAAATAGCCACCCGAATGCGGCCTTGATGTTCTTGCAACACAGACCGAAGCGCTCCAACAAGCGTATCGTCATCATCCGTAGTAGGATCAAAGGGGACACGAACACTCTCTACAGGTGTACTTTCGACCAAATAATCCACAGTCTTCTCGATTGCCCCGTAAGTCCCTTGTATGTAGGCAATCAAGTCTCCCGGCTCATACCTCAAGTTGCGAAGCACGGTATTCAGCGCCAATGTTGCATTTGGGACGAGCACAATTTCATCCGTACTGGCAGCGTGAACAAGATTTGCAACAAGTTCACGAATTTCATCAAGCCTTTCCGGATATTTGTATCGAACGAAGCTATCTGGCTCAGCCTGCACTGCATCCTGGACAGAGCGCAGAGCATCTCGCACAGGACGAGGATACCCACCATATGACCCTGAATATGCCATTAATTAGCTACCTCATAAGATCTATTTCACTCTCTTCTCATTCCACAGAATATGCAACTCACCTTGGTTCAAATGGATGAAACCTGGTTTGAACATGAAGTATTTCTCCCGAAATGCTCGCCCGAATGGGGGAGGATTGGCATTATCCATTGACTCAGCCATCGCTATTGCGGAATATTCTCTATAGCCTATTGAAATAGAAGAGTTTGTATATGGCTGTTGATGTGTAAAGTAAAGAGAGTCGAGCAAGTATGAACAGAGGGTGAGATCTCCGAACCCAAGATTGTCCCAATTCGATCATCTCAGCTAATATATCTGACTGTACATCTGCCCCCACTGTCACACCGATCACTGTATCGCAAGTTCAGCTCTTCGCCGTGATCGGCTTCCTATCAATGAGTGTCATCACACCATCAAAAAGATCAGCACCACCGGGGGAAAGGATCGAAGGATATTCGCGGCATTGCTGATTCAGCGGTATGACAAAGCCTCTTAGGTCCTTATCAACTGGCGCCAATAACGCCTCCAATATTCCATAAACCGATCCTACTAAAGGCTTACATGGAATCAATGGCGCTACCACGCCCTCCGAGGCGGGGTTGACATTGACATCGGAGCTCTGGGACCATGGATTGATAGCAACACAAAATAAGCTTGAAAGTTCTTGAAGATAAAAGTACGAAGCGCTCATCATAAACTGAAACAATAAGCAAACTCTTATTCTTCAAATCTCTTCAGATACTGTAACCAGACAGAACCACCAGACTCTTCACAACAGCCAAGATGCCTTCTCCGCAACCAGTTTCGACAGACGCCGCTCCAGCGCCCGTTTCTCTCTTCTCTCAGGCTCAAATCTACAACGGTCTCGTATATTGTTCTGGAAACATTGGCATCGACCCAAAGACCGGTAAACAAGTTGAGGGAACAGTAACAGATCGCACTGTAAGAGACCATATGCATTTATTACAGGAAAAGAATCCATCAACCGCTAACTAATCTATAGGAACAAACGATTCGCAATATCTCCGCCACCTTGGAGGCCGCTGGTTCGTCTCTCAAGCGAATCATTAAAGTCAATGTTTACTTGACCACAATGGACAACTTTGGCCCAATGAATGAGGGTTACGCAAAGTTCTTTTCGGCCCCTTTCCCTGTAAGTTTACCAACTTCATCATAAGAAGCGGGAAAGTTTTAACACAGTGTAGGCCAGGACTTGCGTCAGCGTCGCAGGCCTGCCCCTGGGCTCTGATGTCGAGATCGAGTGCGTTGCGGCATTGAACGAATAGATCCGCTGAGGAATATGCTTCACATTTGTACCTTCAATTGAGCTTATCAACCTTGTATGGCAGCGTTCAGAGCCTTTAGATGCAGGGATTTTTGGATTGACATGGACCACAAGGGTTTTCTTCGACTGTAAGCGGGCACATTTGTATACAGTATCTGCGCAAAGATAAAAAGCCGCCAATCCTGTTGGTAGATTGTGCCAGATAGTTGTAAAGTAAAGTCAGAGAAGCTCCATGATAGTCTGCAGCAGCTCGTGTAAGACTTAAGTGAAAAGGATGCATTGCCGGTGGAACTGCCGGAAAAGTGTAAGATGAAAGTGGGAATGCTATCGGCAAATACATAATTCTCCCGGCGGTTTAGACATTGCCCGCGCAATAACAGCGGCATATTCTCCGACGGCGTATACAGAGAATGAATCATCCACCACATGCCGCCTAAGTTCCGCTTTAAATCCCGCTCTCATGCCGCTGCCATAAAGCCGACTCGAAGTTCGCTTGATCGCCTAGGTTTGCTCAGAATGTGTCTTAGGAGAGGCGAATTAGCCCCTCGAAATCAGTATTGGAGGGGTGTTTGACGACCTGTCCTATCCTCTGTGCTGGTACCTTAACGTTTCAGATCTAAAAAGATCGATGTCGTACCAAATTATAGATGACCATCTCGTTTCAGTGGCTCAAGAAGCGCAAAATATGACTGGTTGCTCATCTAACTCGCCTATTGAGTTGATGAAACTCCATTCGGCATTTGAAGAGGCGGTAAGCCGCATGCATTATTGTATACAGTAAGTCATGCAGTATCACGATAGCCCCCAAGAATTGGAAGAAAACGAAGAATTTTGATCCCAATGAATCAAACTGAGAAAATTATTCAAATAAATGAACAGTTTTCCCATATATTTTTACCAGTAGTGGATGGTTGCTTATAGTTGCGCGCTCACTGAATTCTAGTGGTTATATTGATAAGCTCTCTACACCCTCAGCCCCCTCACTGCCTCCGCAGACACTTCAATAGTGGACTACAAATGCCTATTTAAGCCCTTTAATCTAAATGGTAACCCATCATTCGTTGGAGGATATTTGTCCATATGTATGATTACTCTGCATGCTCCGTGAGTTACTCTGTATTTAGTAAATATATGAACAAGACCGCTGTATTGCCCAAGTAGGAAATTGTACATATCCCGGTAGAATGGCCCGCCAACAACCACCTACGATAAGATAACCTTTATACGGAGTTGGCTTTACATCTATTTCGTCTTCTTCTGTACACAATTTTCCCAGACCTTTCCGCAAGATAGGATTCAGTTGTCGGATATACAATGGGCGATGCAACTGGATGCCCGAGCGGTGGACCTGCTTACTTGTTAACGCACCGAGTGATTACATCTTATGCATAACCTCGAACAATCAACCGCTTCGTATCAAGTGCTATATAGTAGAATAAGCACCGAACGTGCGGAACCCTGTTTGCTGGAAAGTCAGTGTACTCCCCGCCACACTATACGTTATACTTGATAGAGGCGGACGTGAATATATAGGAAGGTCAGCGTTTGCGGGCTTATGGCTTCTCACACCATACTTTCTTCCTGGCTCTCATCTCCCACTATTCCCTCCAAGAGCTCACAATGTCTCTTATGGAAACTCTTCTCGGCGTACTGGCGAACCTTACTGCCCCAACCACTGGTGTTGGTTCATTTACTTGCCAGCCAGGCCACTCCTGTTGGCCCAGTCTTTCAGGAATGGGACGCATTCAACCAAACAGTGTCAGGACGCCTCAAGGTTCCAGTTATACTATCCAGTCCT
Organism: Trichoderma afroharzianum; assembly: GCA_037893235.1. NCBI lineage: Eukaryota > Fungi > Ascomycota > Sordariomycetes > Hypocreales > Hypocreaceae > Trichoderma > Trichoderma afroharzianum. Next base: position 1,378,540 of record JBBLXW010000006.1, read on the forward strand.
TGTTTGCCCAGTTCACCAAACTTTAACGAAGACTGTGCCAGTGTATTGGGCAGCTACGGAGACGGTTTCTTTCGACAATCAATACATGGGGCATTACAGAACACTGCTTGGGAGGGCTGTGGTAACGATAACTGCTTTCCGGGTATTGTGCCACCTCAAGGGCCAACATGCTCTCTTGGAAGACTGTCCCCCATCTATGTTGACGTCGAGACGCCTGATGACATCGCCGCCACCTTTGCTTTTTCTAAGAAGCATGATATTCGCATTGTGATCAAGAACACTGGACATGACTATTTTGGGCGCAGCGCTTCTGCAAACTCTTTAGCGATGCGAACCAACAACTTAAAAAATATGGCCTTCGAACCGGAATTTACCGCCCATAACCGTCCTTCTGCTAATAAAAAGAACATTGGCATCATCGGAGCTGGCGTCAACGCAGCGCAGGCAATTGGCTTCTTCAGCAAACATAGCATGTCGGTTACAACTAGAGCCTGTCCTACTGTTGGCATAGCCGGTGGATTTGGGTTGGGTGGCAGTCATGGTCCGCTTACACCAACTCACCGTCTGATGGTGGACCAGGCTGTCGAGTTCGATGTTGTTACAACCGACGGTGTCTTCCGAACTATCAACGAGTGCAACTAGCCTGATCTCTTATGGGCGATGCGTGGTGGCGGTGGTGGTTCGTTTGATGTTCTTGTTAATTACAAGTTCCAGCTTCATCCAGAAGTAAAATGGGCTACGTGGCGAATCGAAGCCACGCTGAGCCCAGACGGCCCTGATGTCACAGAGAATACTGTTCTAAGAGAGATTCTTACGTCTGCATCCAACGAGCAATATGAGTGGTCCAAGAACCGTGTTACAGGTTATGATACGGTGTCGCATACCTTTGTCACCTTCTTTCAGATTCTGCCCGACTCGGGAGATGCATTGGCAAAACTTAAGAAAGCTACAGCCAACTTCCACTCATTCATGACAACCCATCCAGGAATAAAGGTCACGACAGACCTTTACCAAGTCTTTGACAGCCAACCGGAGTTTTATGCCGGCGAGGCAAAAGGTATCGCTGCCGGTTCCATAGTTGGCGCTTCCATCTTGACCCCCAGCCGACTTATCACTATTGACGACGTCGAAACGCCTGAAAAGATTAGCGCTCTTGTCTCTGCTTTTCTACAGGGCATGGAGACCGTTCGGCAATAGCTTGGAGAACTAGCAGCCGGAGTAGGATTCTTCCTCCTCAAAACAGGAGCAATCAACACTCCCGACAAAGAGCAGGCCACGAGCGTCAATCCCGCCTGGAGGAAAACATCATGGCATGTAATCGTCATTGCGGCTTGGCCTCCTGGCGTTCCAAGGGAAGTCAGCGATAAAATTTCTGCCACTGCGTGAGATGCTATAGATGTGATCAAGGCACCTCTGAGCGTGCAGGCTGCCTATTTCAATGAAGCCGATCCAGCTGAACCTGATTGGGAAAACGTCTTCTTTGGCGAATCTTACCAGAAGCTACTCGCCATCAAGAAGAAATGGGATCCTGATACCGTGCTCAACTGTGCGAAGTGTGTTGGGTATCTAGGGGAACAAGATCCTATGTACTCTTGCGATAGCAAGAATCCCATTCCCTCGGTCCCATACCCATTCGATCTAGCGGAATCTGCCATCATGGATTATGGCAACTTTATAATTGATATGCACAAAGAACTGTGACACAACAGGAGGGCTTAATTCCGGCGGAGTTGATTGCAAGAGTTGTGTTAGTTAGCTCTAGGGGATTTGGTAGGTCGATTGAAGTACTGGCAAAACAGCATAATCTTAAGAATACGTATTAGTTGATGAAACCGAATCTATAAGCAAGTAATTCCTGAGTCCACAGATATGCATACACTGCCAACTAAGTCACCCATGAATAACACAAGCTTCATTCTTACATACCCAGTTGCTACGTAAGAGGGTACATGTATTCACGCATCATTATCATCAACATATCGCAAAAGTATGATAATTCTTGCTCTATACTTTTACGTCCATTATTTGAGAGACACAAAATTCACTTTTTCAAAACGTCAAGGACTTCATATCCAAGTTAGGCTAACCGTATTCCACTCATTCTACAGCATGGGTTAATAATCCCCAGATACATATGTGCAGCGGTAAAACCACTATGTAGACAAATATTTACATCAAAGTTTCCTTCATCTCCAACAATCCGTAATCTTCTTAAACAGCGGGGAGGACCCAGGTGGTGACAGAGTTGGTAGGGACGTTGCCGCTCCACTCCTGGCCACTGGAGGTGCTCAGGTGGATGTAAACGTCGTTGCCAAAGGTGTTCTCGATGACGACCGTGCGGGTGCCATCGGGGTTGAGAGAAGCAACAGACTGGATACCGCCGCTGCCGGAGTAAGTGTAGCTGCCGGTGCCGCTCAGGACGGTGGCTCCAACGGGCATGAACTTGGAGAACTGGGCCATCATGTAGTAAGCGGTCTGGAAGGTGTACTGGCCGTTGTTGATGGTGACGAGACCAGTGCAAGTGCCGCAGCCACCGCTAGACAGGTGAGGGCCGTCCTGGGCAGTGGTGCCGAGGGTCCAGGCAGCAACACCACGGGCCCAGTTCTGGAGAGGGCCCATGGTGAAGGAGGCGGCCTGGTTCCAAGCACCAGTGGAGGGGGTCCAGCACTCAGTCATGTACTGGTCAGTGTTGGGGTAGGAGTTGTGGAAGTTGGTCAGAACAGTCCAGTCCAGGTTGGTGGCATAGCAGTGCCATGCAACGGCAGAGACATCGTCTGCGGCGATGCCCATGACCTGCTCGGGGAAATCAGGTTGGTCTGCGAACAGTTATGTCAGCTACATGAATCACGGTCTGTAAGTAATGAGGATCGAAACATACCAGTGTTGTGGTCGTAAGCCCAGATCTTGGTGCTCAGACCGGCCGCCTTCAAGGCTGGGGCGACGTAGTTCTGGATCAGGTCTCCCTGCTCGTACGAGAACATGTACATGGTGGGATAGCCAGCCTGGCTGTTCAGGGGCTCGTTCTGGAGGGTAATGGCATTGATGGTGGCGCCGTGCGACTCGAATGCCTGGATGTACTTGACAAAGTACTGGGCAAAAGCAGCCGAGTACTGAGCACCGTTGCCGGTGAGGTAACCATCGTTCAGGTTGTTGTTGTTGGTGTTGCCGTCAATGGCGTTGTTCAGCTTCATCCATCCAGGAGCACTCCAGGGAGATCCAAAGATCTGGAGGTTGGAGTTGAGGCCCTTCATCTGAGCCAGCATGGTGGCCATGGCAGTACCACGGTCTCCGAGGTTGAAGCCAGTCATGCCTGGGTCAGCGTTGCCGCCGTTGTCGTCATAAGTGTAGGCTGGGTCGCCAGACAAGTCAGAGGCACCGATGGTGTGGCGCATGAGAGAGAAGCTGGCACCAGCACCAGTCATGAGCTCGTTGAGCAGCTGGCTGAGGGTGCTGGCAGACAGCTCGTTGAAGGCAGTGACGGTGGCATCAGTCACGGCAGCACCGAAACCGACGATCGTCTGCTTGTAGCCATTGCTGGAGTCGTCGATGGACAGGTTCCAAGTAGATGAGCCAGGGCTTCCATTGCCTTGAACGGGAGCAGCAATGGAGGTGAGCTGGTAGTTACCAGCCTGGTTGGATGCGTAGGCCTGGGCACCGGCAGCACGAGGGCTGTGAGCGGGCTCCGAAGGCATAGCAACGCTGATGGCGGCTTGGCCAAGCATGGAAGCGATGAGAGCGTAACGCATTTTGGCGGTTTGGGAACTTGAAAGTGTCTTTGGCTTGTAGCTTACAACCTTTGAAGAGCTTGAGCTGTCAATCTTCAAGATTTCTAAACTCAACTCAACAACGCCTTCTTATAGGAATCTCTCAGCTCCCTTAAACACCCCAAGCGCCTCCTCATCCCCTTACAACGCATGTCAATCACGACCCAGAAAGATATAATCACCATCCTTCTTTGTCCTAGTAGAATCGACAAGGAAGACTAGAAGCCACCCGCGAACAAGGAACATCATCAGAGGCGGAAGAGCAGGCTGAGGAGCGGCACCTCGCTGTCAACCCAATGAACAGGGAAGTTTCCAAGAAAACGGTCCCATTGAGCATTTCATCCAACTGTTGCTCTTTAAAAAATCAACAAAGACCTGCCGTTTAGATCTTTGAATCTCGGGGCATCATTAATGCTGTTTTGAGCATACACGCAATCTAAGTGCCGAAATACCCGTCCACATGGGTGCCGAACTTCCGCAGTAGACCGTTTTACACTGGCAGCACCACAACCCCATTCATAAAAGGCCCGAAGTCTTGTAAAAGTAAAAAAATTAAGATGCATTGAATCATTGAGTGAAAGCTACGTTGTATCGCCCGAATAGCGAGAATGTGCGCTTTGTGCGGGCGTATCTGGCGGCAATTGAGTATGGAGAGAAAATCGGAATGGAACAAGGCCACGATCAAGTTCGGATCCGAAACGGGCATTGATGAACAGCGCATCATCGCCGTTGCGGGGCCAGATTTCAGCAACACGAATGATGGGACTGCTTGTTTCAGAAACAAACAAAGTCCTTGATGAGAAGTTGCAGCGGAGATTTGGTGAGAAAATAGCTTCACTGGTCGAAAGACCGTGATCCGTCATAGCCGTTTCTCCTTTACAATGCCTTTACTTCCCAAGAGATTTAGGAAGCTGGATGTAATGTATGACGTGCCCAAGTGCGTAGTTATCAAAGTTGTGATACTATTTCCTACACATTCATGAACTGATCCAACAGAGTCATATTTGGTAAACAATGAGCCATCCTTTGCAAATCTGGGGGCGGCAACGAGGCATGGCTCAGACAAAATAGGCTCAGCGGATTTAAGGTTATCCAAAGAGCCTAAGCAACGTTATGCCATAGGCAAATACTATCCCAAAGGATGCAACTCCTACAAGTTGAGTGGATAAAAGACAAATCTTAGCTTCAAGCACGTGTCTTGTCGGCTGTGATCCTACGCGCCCGTATCTTATATGCCGTGTATAGTCTCACCCCAGATCTAGCGTTGCAATCAGTGGGCGATCAGTTAAGCGCTGTGTCTGCTACGATAAAGGAACAGATTGCTCCGCTTTCGAAATCTGGCTATATTGTCTAGTTGCCGTTGATGGCATGTATACTCCGTAGTAAGCTCTATTCATGCGCTGATAGGAAGGCAGTAATTGTTCATACTCCCAAGTAGGTAGCTCGTGGAGTCTTTACAATAGCATGAAACCCTACTATGTCGAATACTATCTTCCAATGCCCTGCTAGTGCGAACCTCGAAATCGAACAGTTCAGGGTAAACCCTAGATATTTCTCAATCATATGTCATCATCGCAAATGAGTAACCAGCAAAATCTCCTTCCGTATTAGCATCCTTGAAGAATGTCAGAATATTCTTCCGAGAGTCATTCGGCCCTTGTTTTTCGTACGAGAGGACGGGTTGACGGAATAATACGGCACATTGAGGATTCTCTGCTGCCCCTGGCCCTGTTCTAGACCACCAATCGAAAGAGGTCTTGACTCAGGAAGAAGCACACATCATATGATCGTGTCAATATGACGCCTGAGTTTCTTTGCTCTACGGATAATGATATACTTTGTCAATTTGTTACTTCCACTTCATGTGGTGTAAACTGATGCGATGCAAGGTTTCTGGCGAAAGATCCAGGGCTTTGTCACAAAGATGCCATAAACAATGCATATAGGGTAGCGAGATTAACAGATAATACTGCACCTTGAGTCAATTCAAGACGTATTACTGAAACAATCCCCAACACAAGTTGCTTATTCAGGCTTCATTCTTCAAAGAGGTTTTCCGTCTTGTTTCCGTCCCGCTCCATGACCAGATCTATAGAAAGCGGCCCATGCTGAAGTGCACAGACCGCCCGAGATGCCGTTTTGAACAAGCAATTATACCCAACGTTTTCGTCATCGCTATTAGCAGTTTCCTAATTCGCAAAACTAATTCATTAACCATCTTACATGGAGACTTTATCAACGTCCAGAAGAGTTTCTGGCAGCGAAGCACAAAAAGCTCGTTGCCTACCAAAGACAGGGCAGGGCTAGCCAGTTGGACGATTCATGTCCCATGGACTGTCCTGGAGATGGTATTCCTAAGTAGCTTGAGATATCTGCCCTGTCGTTCCATTAGCCGCTCGCTTACTCGCACATCTCAGCATTTTGACGCAGTCCAATCCGGGAGGGCAGGTACTCGTATATACCACTTCCAGCCAAGATGGAAATACCTCAATTCGCCCGATCCAGTCAATTGCTCGTGCCTATTCAGGCCAAACTGTCCGAGGTCATCCAAAGCAGCAAGTCAACAATAGACTTACATGTAATCAACCAAACGACATCACCAGGCAACAATGAAATGCCCCCCCAGAGCAGAGCCCAACCAGCACGCAATACGATAGGATTGGGGCCATTCATTCTTCTGCTCTTCTGCTCTTCTGCTGGCTGCCCGTTGGTCCGCTTGCCCGCTCCAGCCGCGTGGACCACGATTGCGGTTTTGCTGTTAGGCCCGAAGTGCGAGTGGAACCAGCAATCACATTCACGGCACAATTGGCACTGACCAGGGCCGTTCGCTCGGTCGTAGTGGTATCCGTACTCATGCTCCTTACCTCCCCTAGCTTCTGAGGCTACATGGATGATGCCATTCCCGGTTTTCTGCAATGACGCCGCCGCCGAGAAGCGCGCCGAGAAGCGGCAAGTAAGACCGCCGATCGTCACGGAAAACACACAACCATTGGCAATAAAACCGACGAGAAACCACGAAACAGCAGAAAATCATTGCAACGAACCTCGCAAGATTGGGGACGGGAATGCCCCTGGACGCCACCATCGATAGCACCACAGGCCGTTGTGGGCCGGACTTGCTACGGGTCTCTCTCTTTTGGATTAATATCGCAGCGTTGGCCTCTTTTGCATTATCCAGCTGCTCCATGGTGCAATCTCGCGGCCGTCCCGTCTATAATTAGGGGAGACGGGAACACACCTCGTGGCTGGCTGACAACCAACTCTGTTGAACAAAACGAACATTCAAGAGACCAGCTCCCGGAGCTGTACCCGAGCACGTGGGACATTTTTGGCGTGGCAGGATTCAGACCTAACTTGCTGCTCTCTGGCCTGGGTCCTAGGTTCATGCAGCTTGCTCCGAAGCTCCAGGCGCCAATGCGAAAGCTCGCCCCAATGACGCCAAAGGAACAGTGATGCCGTCTTTGGAGTCAAGTTGGGTGTGTCCATCTTGTGCGAGATGTGACGCCGAGGTGAGGCTCCATTTGCCGTTGGTCGTAAGTCCATTCTTGATGCGCGCCCTTTTTGTCCACAATGAGGATTGGTAGCTTCCCACTGTGAAGGCGAAGCAAAAGCGCCTTTCTCATTAGCTGCACTAGTTATTGATGAACCTCAACATCTCTCTTCGGTAAAGCTCTTGCTCGCGCTTGTAGACCAATTCCCTTTTTTGTTAACAAAGCAGCTAAACCAATAGCCGAGGCTTCGACTCTAATACGGCTACGGAGTACTAATTCATAGTATGAATTGATTGGGACCTAAAAGTAATGAGACCCAGTGTGAAATGAGTACGAAGGCCTCTAGAAAATCTGGAGAATGCCTCAATGGCTGCTACCGCAAAGCAGCTAATGCCGGCTTCCATGTCCGAAGTTCGCCGGCTAACTCGGGGAGCTCTGGAGATGTGTTTGACCGGCGGTTGAAGTGGATATTCACATGTAGTAAGAGTTGTTATCGTCAGGCAATGACTGGTCTACCATTTGTTTCCCGTCCAGCTGGAACAAGGATTGCCTGTGCAAGCAGCTTGACCTAGAGTAACGGTGCTTCCAGGGCCGGTAATTCCGGGCAGCTGACTACATGTATGTACGAGAGCACAGTCTTTACTCTACGACTGATCTCTGGGGCATATGTGATGGGAAATGACATCTCCCCGAACGAAAAAAAAAAAAAAAAAAGAAAACGAGGTGCCACACCACCCAAACGAATCGCGAGCTCCAGGAAAAAAAATCCCACAAACGGCTCGTCGCCTGTCCCATTTCCAACTTTGCATGGCCGTGGAGCCCGAAGAGCTAGTCGAAGAATCTGGGGAAACAGGGGTATCACGATGGTGTCCCAAGTGCGCTACCACAGACCGCCCGCGCCCACCCCAAGGGTTCCTGGTCAGCAGAGCGACTTGAGCCCGATTGAGGTTCAGAATCCGGGGGAGTCGCAGAAGAAATGGCCGGGGGCCCCGCCGTGGGAGGAGGAGTTGGGGTAAACCGAGGGGCGGGCAGGATTTTTCGAAGATTGGGGTTCAGATTTTTTTGGGGTCGTGTGTGTAGGTAAGGGAGAGAAGAAGGATGGATGGGTACCTGTCAAATAAGAAGTTGGTAATCATAATCATTCCTCTTGGACCCTGCTTTTCTGTTTAGAAAAATTGGTTTCAGCACGCCGCGTGTGGGCAAAGCAAGCAAGCCCGTGAGAAATAAGCGTCTTTTCATGTAGATTGACTCGTGCCTGGCAACGGGAAGCGCAAGTGACACCAGGCCAGGGATGCTGCGATGAGAGAGAGAGAGAGAGAGAGAACAATGGGCAGATGTGCGTCCCCGGCTGCTGGAAAGGGACTGAGGAAAGAAAGCCAGCAAATGCAAGAATCAAGAATACCAGCCAATTCAATCACATGGGCGGCCTCCCACGCACAGGACTAGTGTGCATAAAGGCAACCCTTGCGAAATGCAAAAGAGCAAAAGGAATTAGACCGGCAGCAGGTCGAATGGAGACCCAGACGAGAAAAACCCGTGCTCCAGTTCCAAGGTCGAGAATGGGAAAATCCTCGAGCCTCCAAATCATCGTCTGTGACTCAAAAAAAATGCACGTTAGCAGCATGTCGGTCAGTGAACGTGCATGGCCAGACGGGCGAATCAGCGAATGGCAGAGCCGCTCTGCCGACTCGCATTCCGAAGACTTGATGCATCAACTGTGACGCTTCTGCCCACTCTAGGCCGTAAAGAAGCTGTGGGCCCTGGACGACGTTGTGCACCTGACCTCGTTTGATATGGGTCCAGGAACAACGTCCTTCAAGGGGGTCTGAGGAACTGGCCCTTGGGGGAAGAGTCTGGGGTCGGTCAAGCGAGGGTTGGATGGCCGATCAGATTGGAACAGAAGCTTGGTTCGGGGGTGGTGGCCGAGCTATTGCTTTTGCTTGCCAACAAGTGACGTGATGGTGCGTTTGGGTTTCTCTTGTCCAAGTAAACATGCCTTGTTTCCTCCTTCGCCTCGGTGACCTCATGGGCTGGCCCTGTGTTTTCTTTTCCCGTCTGCTTCTTTTCTTTCTTGTCTGGCTTGGACCTGGAGCAGCGTTTCAAGTATATTGCTTTCGGCGGCTGGCGTTGCTAGTGTTGCCGCGGCGTGAAACTTACACCACGAGGGTTCCTAGATCTGTCTAGCAATGGAATGGAAATCTCACGCCGTCAAGCTATCATGGCCCATGGCTAGAAATGCAGAGATGCAGCCCGTCATGCCGTCATGGGGCCCTAGTTCGCAGAATGGATCAGAATGGATCAATGCTCGGAAAGGACCTGAGCAGGACCTCTTGGCTGCTTGCATAGCCGTTGAGGGCGTGTGTGACTGTGTCAGTAACACTGTAGCCGATCACAGCATGCAGACCCACAGCTAATTCATGAATTGATTGCCTAGCTGCGATACCTGATGGATACCAGGAGCTCGGGCATCATTACGGCATTGATTGGAGGCATCACTTCGATATCGGAGAGAGCATGTATAGGGGCAGTGGTGCTTGAGGCAGAGAGACGTCTCATACTATGGAGAGCTTCGCTATCGTAGCATGAAGCTGGAAGCTGGACAGCTGGTGAGCCGAGGTCTAGAAATAGCTGCTGGGACTAGCTCTTGATGATCAACGCCTCTGTGTTATTCTGGCTCAACAATCTTCAGGCACGGGTGAGCGTCGCCGATCTGGTGTCGGGAGCTACGAAGATCTAAAGCACGGATGGAAACAACAGCTGTTTCTCGGTGCCAATGGGCTGGTGATGGCCAATGGAAGTCAAAGAGAGCAATTGTCCACAATGGGCAGAGACGGCTGTGGCATGTTTGCTTGCTAGAGCAGACGGGCGAGTGCGCGGTGTCAATGGCAAGGTCGCATTGGCTTTATTTTGACGAGGATCAAAGCTCAAAGCTGGAGAAGATCTGGAAGAATTCATCTTTTGTTTTTCTGTCGTAATTCGTTTCGATTTGGGCTGATGTTCGATCGAAGTAGCATTCAAGATGCTGACGGGAGCTTATCTGCGATGTCAGACATAATTAGAAACAGCATCATGTCGGGTTGTTGAACTAGCCGTGCACCAAAATTGAAGATTTTTTTTTTCATGATAAAAAAAGTTTTCAGTTTGCGTTTTCAGACAAGACAAATTCCATGTTTCTCATAAATGCCAAGTGGCGATTTTCTTTCTCGCTCCATGGAGGAAAACAGGCCACCATCATACGTGCTCCAAAAAGATGCTTGTATGAGGCAATTGATAATTCGAGACAACACGCCGCATAACTGCATGTATCCTGCAGGTTTATTCACTTGGTACGATTACCATGTGATGTGGAGAGGGCCAAGGGCCAAGCAAAAAACGACCTTTGCAGCTTTATTTGCAGCATCCTGCACTGCTTGCATCCTGCATGCATTATGAAGCTCGGCAAGAGCCAGACGAATAGATTAAAAGGCCATCCATCCACAAACACACACACACACACGCCCCCAATCCGCCGTGATATCGCTTATAGTACTACTACCAAGCAGGTCACAGCTGGTTAGTCTTCTCTCTCGACGCACGCACAAAGGCTTCAGGTCTAACTGGCCGGACAGGGTCACATCGATCAGGAGATTGGAGAGCTCAACACGACACAGCCACAGCAGAAGCATCCGAAACGAGAGAGCTGCCGGGCTGCAGTGGGACCGGTGAAGATCATCTAGTTGCTTGGGTTAAGCGAGCGTTGTTGAGCGGTAGTGGTATTGCGAGGGTATCGGAGTGTACTCGTACTTTGCACAGTGTAAGGCTTTTGAGGATCATTAGTATACCAGAGGTAGGTATGTAATATTGCCTTGGCTGTATTTTCAAGCATGGACGCTCTACTCTACTCATGGACGTGCTCCTATTGCCTCATACTGGACCATACGAGTACAGTCCTACCAACAGCAAACTTAAAAACTCCTGAAAACCAAAGACCTGGACCTGGAATTACTAATTCATTATGAGTTTGTCGAGATGACAATTAGCATCTTGGGCAGGATGAAGCAGTGGCTGATACTAATTCAAGCCGGCTTCGACATCGCCTCATCGGCGTTGCTTCTTCCATAATGCAATCCAGGTTCCGTGCTCCGATCCCGTTAGTACCAGAAACCAGATCCATGCTATCTGAAGCACTAACACCACACGGCCGATACCACCGGGTACCTTTGTTATCGGTATGTCTTCAGTCTTGGCCGTATCATTTCGTATCGTACTCGTACTCATACGAGTAAACGACGAACAAGTTGCGCAGTATGGCGTTGATCTTGTCGTGTTCTGTCGTCTCTGAGTATTTAAGTATTACAACGCTTTCCATGCTGAGACACCCGACCTTCGCACGCAGCACAGCACAACAGAAGTTCAACGAGCACCGCTGCTCATAGAGCACATGCTTACCAACGTGGTTAATGTTGGTGACACCCAGCACAGCACAGCGCAGCACAGTACGGTAGATGCAGTCTCTCGCAACTTTGGACCAGACCAAGCAGTACTTTCAACTGTTAGCCTCGTACCTGGCGTTAGGACGGCAAACACGCAGTATGGAGGCGCTCGCACCGTGCGCCGCTGCAGATGCCCTAAGGCTTCATGGAGTCAAGCGTGTGATGCGAAGCATTCAATCAGAGCGCGGCCTCATCATGGACCAGAACTTCTGTCTAGTCCTCGGCGGCTGCTAAATGGCTAAGCCTGCGGCTAGTCAGCTTTTGGGCACACAAGAGTAAGGCATCGAGTTCCGCTAATTCGAATCGCCATCAGCATTAGCAGCCCAGCCCAGCGTTGCGTTCTCCACGCCACTCTGCCTTGCTTGTGCTTGGTCTTGGGGGAGTTTCGCCGCTGCTGTGTTGAACCGACTCGACTCGACTCGACTCGACTCGACTCGACTCGACTCGATTCGATTCTGCGCCGCTGTGGAACCCTCGCCCACTGAAAAAAGATCCACGGATAGCTCCGTCCTCTCATGCGTGCGCTGCAGCGGCCAAGGCATTGGCTCTGGGTCATCCATGGCTCAGGATTCGCGAGGGGTGCGGTGCTGGAAAGATGGCGCTTGGCGTCTTGTAGATACAGTAGGTAGATGCGACTGGTGTGCTCGTAAGGCGCCTCAAAGGCACAGAGCAGCCCATGGCGTGCTGGTGCTGTATCTCGTACAGGACAGGACAGGACAGGACAGGACAGGACTCGTACTGTACAGTGCCGCGTGCCATCACGTACAGGAGGGTGGGCTTGCGATAAAACGGACAGCAGGATGGCACGCCAAACGGGATAATTGCCTCGTCGGAGTCTTCCCGGCATGTCGAAGTTGAGCCCAGTGGCCCCCGACCAGGATGTTCCATGTTTGCGCTGGACCGCGATGGAATTAGAGTAACATGGCAACGCAAACGTGGGAGTCAATTTCAACAGGAATACTAGTACGCAGCAGGCCCTGTTTTTAGTGGTCCAGGGCAACATTGAGCTTTGAGCCTCCAAGCCCGTGGCTTCACGCGGCACAAGGCCAGGCGATGTTTTGCCTCGAATCGGATGGTGAGCAGGCAGCCCGACGGCCCCATTAGTTGCATGCCTACCTTTGGCTTTACAAATTACAGGTACCGACCGCAAGAAGATGCCCGGACGAGTAAGAGTCCGGAGTGGAGATTGGCTGAACTCTGCAACGATGGCGACAAGGAGAAACGAGGTCATGATGGAACGAGACGAGAAAAGAGTGGAAATGGAAGCCTTCCGACAGGACTCGGGGCCGGAATCGGATAAGGTTAACGCAGCCAAAAGAACAAGTGCGAGGTAGAGCCTGAGTACCCGCGCTTGTTGCCCTGGGCGCGGAGGTACCTTGAACGTACATGCCGCCGTGGAAAATGCTGGGCTGGGCTGGGCTGGACTGACATCAACTCACTTAGTCAAAAGTTGGTAAAATGCCCGATTTAAGGCTAGCATCAAAATGCGATAAGCAGCACAGCATAGGATCAATCAGTCAATTGCATTTATTTCCCATGTTCCTTGCTTTGCTGACGGGATGTGGTGGGAAGCGTGATGTGATGTTGATGTGTTTTTATTTTAGCAGCTTGCGCATTATGCGAGGCACTCGATGGCGTGTAGTTTTTTTTTTTTTTTTTTTTTTTTTGTTCTTTGTGTGTGTGTGTGTGTGTGTGGCCGGTATTAACGGATTAAAATAGCCCAGCATGACGATGTGAAAATTCAAAGTTCAAACACAAACATAAAAATAAAAATTCAAGGTTCATCATCCATCAAACCAACCTCACCAATGCCCAACCGGTATTTTGTCTTCCAATAGCTGCTGAAACAGGCATCCGCGCCATCCGCGGGTACCCGTGGCTTTCCACTTGACTGCAACTACATGGAACTGCAACTACAGCACCGTACAAACAAGTACAGCATGTCACAGCATTTGATGTCACAGCACAGCACAGCACAGCACAGCACAGCACATGCGAGAGGCATTAATTAATATCCATTTCACTGCACATTTGATACTGATTCACAGATTGCATCGCCTTATGTACCTTGTGCGTCAAACCATCAGCCGACGAAATAACAGTCCAGTCCAGTCCAGTCCAGTCCAGTCCATCCGTTCGTTCGTTCGTTCGTTCGCTGTGGGAAGACAGAGGCCACACCCTGTTGCAGGTTACAGTGCAGCACCGTGCGAAAACCCGCCGGCAGACGACAGTGAGTCCATGCAGCCAGCACAGGGTCGCACCCAGCGCTCGCTCTAGCGCGGTGTGTACTCGTACCTCGCAGGTACTCGGCCGGACAGCCCACCAATGCCCAGCAGGATGAGCAGCTGATGCGTGCGACATGCCTCGTACATGAGAGAGACAGGACAGGGCAGGACAGGCATCCGGCCATGATACATATCCGTGGTGCTAGTTCCATAATAAATATTAATAGCACCGTACCTCCTGTACAGAGTGCATGTGTATTGCATGTACTGCACTGTACTTAGTAGTACCTATATTGCATGCCATCCATTGATCTCGTTTCTCTCTGCCTGCAGCAGCTTGCCCTGGCCCCTGCCGATTGGATGCGCTGCTGCAATAAACCTGCTGGGGCCCGCCGCTGTGGACCAACGCTCGTACAGTACTTGCACTTGCGCTGGTACTTGTACTAGTACCGGCTAGTACACGTCCGCAGAACCAAGCCGCAAAAATACTCGCCGCTACCTGGCCGGTACGTACCTCCGGTGCTGGGCCTCGCCGCCTGCACGGAGCTTTCCAGGTCGAATCGGGCGGTAGCACCTGGTACGAGTACAGGCGAGTATCGCTTGAGTACCCGTAGGTGCAGCCGTGCACCGTGCGAGCACCCGCGCAGGGCCCTGGCCGCCGGCGCTCCAGTGGGCAGAGGCGCCGTGTGCAGGCCCGCGAGTCACTGTGAGGCCCCGGTCAGTGCTAGCGGGCGCAGCAGAACAGGCTGGACCGCACAGTCTCGGCACTGTGTCGCCGCATACCTGCCTAGTAGTACCTTCTCGTCGCCCGTCGAGTCACCAAACCTCTTCCTTCTCACTCCGATTCACTCCAAGCAGCAACCCAATCTCTGCTTCGTCTATTGATGGCTTCATCTGCCTTGGTTTGAGCGACGCCAGAGACTCCCGAGCCGCTGTTTCTCTGCGCAAAGCCACCGCTTGGGATGCTTCACCCGCGCCGTCTCTAGTCCGTCTTTCATGGTATTTCTACTCGTTTCTTTCTTATCCGCGACCACAACCAAACCTTAAGTACTTTATCGAACCCCCCGCCAAATCCTAGCTATCGTGCGCCTGTCCTGTAGCTCGGCCCAGCACCCCGCGAAACCGCCCTGCCGAACGCTCTCACGGCCATTCCGCCCCTCGTCTCACTCGTCTCGCAAGACAAAACCGCCGCTCTGCTCATCCTCGCGGACGGTGGCTTTTGCGGCTTTGGCTTGCCATGGTAATGAATGATTCTGGCCACCGGGTGTCGCGCGCCTCCAACATGTCCAACTCGGCCGCAGCCGCCAGCGTTGGCAGCAACTCTGCAAACGCAGACGACTCTGGTGAGCGATTCTTTCTGACGCCAGCCTCTCTCTGCCCCTCGGGTTCCCCCCCCCCAAATACTCGCCCCGACCCGCACACAAAAGTCTAGTATCAATCAATCCCTTGCCTCTGATAGCTGACCCTTATCGCCCTGCGACTCAGCATCTACCATTACTGTCAATACCACACCCAAGGCTCCTCCCAACTTTCCTCCCCCAAAGACCGACAAGCCTCGCCCGCATGTCTGCGCGACTTGCCAGCGCTCCTTCGCCCGCCTCGAGCACCTGAAGCGCCATGAGCGCTCGCACACAAAGGAAAAGCCGTTTGAGTGCCCCGAGTGCTCGCGATGCTTTGCCCGCCGCGACCTGCTGCTTCGTCACCAGCAGAAACTGCACCAGACGTCGACGCCCTCTGCTCGCCCGCGAAACCGCCGAGAGTCGACCAGCGGCGTGCCCCCAGGCCAGAGCCGCGCTCGCAAAAACAGCGTCGTGGGCGCCAGCCATGCCGCGACGGCCCCCAACCCGGGTGCCGCCAACACGATGCGTCCGCGGGCAAACACCATCAGCCACGTCGATGGAGCTGCCATGCAGATGATTGCCACGGCCAATGCCAACGTCGCTAGAGGCATGCACGCCGGGCATAGCCGTCACCCCAGTCTTGCCGGCCTGCCCATACACAACTTCGACCCCGTGTTTGGTGGCATGTCCATGACCATGGGCCAGAGGGCGACGCTCGCGCACGGCCTCCCCAAGCTGGAGACGGGCCAGATCGGCGGTACCGATCTGGAAAATGCCCTGCGTACAGCACCTCCCCTCGCTGCCTTCAACCCCGAATTTGATTTTGAGAGCTACTTGTTCGCGCCGGGCACAACCATCAACCCCAACGCGCTTCACTATAATGATTCCCCGCCCTCGATGGTTATGGAGCAGGCCTCCCCGTTTGCGCAAGCCCTCAACGACATCCCGTCGAACCCGGCTTTTGACGACTCCTTTGACTGGCTCAGTGGATTTGAGCACCAAATGTCTTTTCAGACAAACGAAAATGTGGTGGACGAGTCGAGCCCGTCTGCTCTTAGCACGACGAGCCAGAGTGGCATCAGCGACGTCATGTTGGATGGATCAAATCACCCGGCGCCGGCTGGCACGAGTACCATGTGGCAACCCTCCGTGATGGGCCCCCCGCAGATGCCGAACCCGTTTGCTTTGGATCTGAATGGTTCAGTCTTTCCGGATCTCCTCAATGGAGCTCCTTTATCACCTCAGCCAGCTACTCAAAAGATCAATGACCCATACTTCTCCACGCCCCCACCATCGCTGAGCTCGTTGAGCCCTTCCGTCGTATCTGGACTGAACACGCAGAGCATTAACCAGACCCTTGGCTTCAACGCCGGCCCGGAAACCCCATCATCCCTCAACGGCGTTAACCATGGCGCTTCGCCCGTAACCACAATCACAGATGCCACCAGGAATGCCATCGTGACCATCCTCTCCCAGTGCCTGCCCTTTGGAGGCCGTAAATATCCCTTTACCTCGCCGCAGTCGCCGCAGTTCCAATCGCCCTCTCCGGCTCAGGCCGCCAACGTGCCCAGTACCCAGAATCTACAGCGTTATGTCTCAGCTTACATCTCATATTTCCATCCCCATTTTCCCTTCTTGCACCTGCCCACCCTGTCTTTTGACATGTCCACGTCCCCGAGCGGTCGCCAGAATGGTGTAGGCGGTAGTGGGTGTCTGGTGCTCGCCATGGCGGCCATTGGCGCCCTATATGAAATGGAGCAAGCCCAATCCAAGGACCTGTTCACCATGGCTAAGAAGATGATCTTTTACTACCTCGAGGAACGACGCAAGGCCGACGTTCGCAAAGCAGATGTCCGACGCAGCACCCACAGCGGCGACCCCGACCAGCCGTCGTCATCGTCACAAGGTAGGGATAGCTCAGCCCACACGCCCGTCTGGCTCGTCCAGGCGATGCTGCTCAACGTCGTCTACGGCCACAACTGCGGTGACAAGACCATCAGCGACATCGCCTCAACTCACTGCGCAGCGCTCGTCAGCTTGGCCCAGGCAGCCGACCTGCTACGGCCCGAGCAGGAGGATGGACAGGACACTCGCATGTTTGATGACTCAATGTGGAATAGGAAAAGTGAACTCGAACAACGACAGGAGTGGCTCCAGTGGAAGCGAAAGGAAGAGCGCAAGCGCACGCTGTACGCCGTCTTCATCATGTCCAGCCTCTTAGTCGCCGCTTACAACCACACCCCGGCTCTGACCAACTCTGAAATCCTGCTGGATCTCCCCTGCGACGAGGACTTCTTCGCCGCTGAATCGGCCACCCACTTCTTCGCCAAGGGCGGTCCCGACGCGGCCAACCACAACCGGCTCAAGTTCTGCGACGCCCTTGGAGAGCTCCTACGCACAAATGAGCGACAGCAGAAGCACATGGCGGCAATGAATGGCGGCCAGCACTCCCCGGCCGAGCTCCCTTCTACGAATCTCCGGCCCAGCACTTTCGGCTGCTTGATTCTCATCAACGCACTGCACAACTATATCTGGGAAACGCGACAAAGACACCATAACAAAGTCTGGACCAACGAGGAGACGGAGAAGATGCACCGGCATATCGAGCCAGCTTTGAAGGCATGGCAAGTGGCCTGGGCCAGCAACCCGAAACACACCGTGGAGCGTCCAAATCCGTACGGCATGGGTCCGCTTTCTGCCGACGCAATTCCCTTGCTTGACCTGGCATACGTGCGGCTGTTTGTCAATCTTTCTAGGTCCAAGGAAAAGTTTTGGCAGCGAGACTGGGACGGCATGGCTGAGGAACTAGCTCGAGGAACGGAGATTGTCCAGCATGCTGAGCACTCCCCAGGATCCAACGCAGAACCGATGGGCGATAATTTTGACAGCTCTCTCTTTACTGGTTCACCATCAGCTTCAGCAGCGGGCTCAGATCCATCGGGCAAATTCTCCAACGGCTCTCAGTTCGCCACTCGCTCCATTTCCCGCCGAGAGCGGCATCTACGGAAGGCCGCCTTTTATGCGGCCGATTCTTTAGCCATGTCGGACAAGCTTGGGGTCACCTTTGCTGACTTTACTAGTCGTGAGCTGCCCTTGCAGTCGGCCATGTGCGCATTCGACTGCGCGCAGGTCCTTGCCGAGTGGGTTGCCACCTTGCAAGATAGAGTCGGTCCATACTTGGGTATTTTGGGCCAGAAGCACATTGAACCTTCGCAGATGCCCGCCATCATGCTGTTGGAGGAAGACGACATCAAGCTGCTGGATAGGATACAAGAAGTCCTGTCTTCGGCGGAGATGAAGATTAGCCTGGACCTCATGGCTAGCTTGACCGCCACCGATGCCGGAACCCCAGATGATGGACAGGCTGGCTATGCAACCAAGATTCTTCGAGTTACGTCTCAAATGCTGGACAAAGCAGCCGTTTGGCCAGTTACGCATCTCATGGCCCGTTGCCTCAATAGTCACGCCACTCGGATGCGGGCCAGGACAGAAAAGTCCACCGCCTTGACCTCGGATTAAATTATACAGACAAATTTTAATGCCCGCTGGCTGTTAGCTCGGGGAAATTCAGCTTGACATAATCTTGCCCTGTCATGATCATACTGGTTTAAGTGGACAAAAAGAAAGAAAAAGAAAGAAAGAAAGAAAGATTGGTCGACGGGAACGACTATTAATCGGGTCGGCTGCTACTTCCTTCAACAGGAAATCAAATTTACAACCAGATTCCCACATAATCATACGGCAAGAGTGGTTCAACGGTGTCTGTCGGAAGTTTGCACCACTCTTTGCTAGTCGAGTAGGCAGGATCCGACAAAATAACTCGCATTGGGAGGCACGATAAGGCGATGGCTTTACTTTTAATACCAACATGGCTTCGACGGCTTACAATTCTCTTCTGGCTAAACTAGCAGCCGGGGACGCACGCTACTCTGAGAGCAGCGGTTGATTTTTAGTATTCACTATACACGGAGACGACGGACTGTAAGATATTTGGAAGATGGTTGGCCAGTTCTCAAACAATATGGACGTGAAATTGTTGAGCACGTGGGGTCCTGAATGGAAGTACATATCGCATCTATGAGTCGTGAGAGCTGGTGTACAAGTCAGAGCGGTGGATCAAGGCTTCAAATGAATCAACAAGGCTCGGCTGTAAGCCCAAGGTGTATGCAAGAGATTCAGAATCAAATGAGGGGTATATGGTGATGCGGCTTTGGAATTGGGGATGTGGAAAAGCGATCACTCATGTTAGATAGAGACGTGTGGATTTTGATTCCTGGGGTAAGTTTACAGCGGGAGTGCGGGATGCCTGTTTTTGGTAGGCACTTTATATTTGGGTGTGTTTTCCTAAAGATCTTGTTTCAGAGGTCGTGTTTCAGAGGGTCAAGGGGAGTTTGGGATTTGGTAATGTTTACATGTACTTATGGCGAAATGATTCAAGATTTAATGTCCTTGCGGTGCCTCTTTGGTAGTTGTGCAGATCTATGCTGACCATTGGCGTGATGGCCATTTGTGAAGTGAGTTCTCTTTCCCAATTCATGAAGAGAGGATAGTCGTTCATGTCCAAACCCGATTCTAGCCATTCAACCTTCGTATTATGAAGCAGAGCGCCTTGTGAGGCTGAGTGCTTCATCTTTTATCCAGAATGACTCAATGGGTGACCTGAAATCTGGGGTTTGATGCCAGCTGAGCTGTGCTGCCTGAATTCTGCGCCTAACAAAGAGCCTCAAGCCGCTAAAGAGGGACAAGGACACGGAGCTGAACCCGGTGGGCGGGACATGAAGATTGACAACTATCGCCTATTCGCATGCTCACTTCTCATCAAACTGAACTTGATACACCTCACAAAACACGATTCACAATATTCTCCAACATTAGAGGCACTGAACAAGCAAAACGTCATTTCATATTATTTCATACACAAAGAAGAATAAGAAAGAGAAGTGGGGGGAAGGAGAGAGAGATTAAAAGTCACCATGTCCGTCGTCAACACCGCAGTCGACACAAACTCCAAAGGCGGCCCCATCGCCGACTTCGCCTTTGACGAATCCCTCATCGAATGGACCGTCCCGAAATCCGACTGGCTCGAGATCCACGACAAGTCCTTTGACGGGGTGGCCACGTCGGCGTACATTTTCGATGCGCAGGGCCGGGTGCTGCTCGTGCAAAGGGCGGCGCACGACAGCATGCCGAATCTATGGGAAACGCCCGGCGGCGCGGTCGATGCAGGCGATGACTCTATCCTAGCGGGCTGTGCGAGGGAGGTTAGGGAGGAGGTTGGGCTTGTGGCGAGGCGGATGAAGAGGCTTGTTACGGAGGGGGAGGGGAGGGGGAAGTGGAGTGTGTTTACGAATAGGAGTGGGACGAGGGTGTTTTGCGGGTTTGCGTTTGAGGTTGAGGTTGAAGGGGGGATGGAGGTTGTGCTTGATCCGGAGGAGCATCAGGCGTTTTGTTGGGCGGGGGAGGAGGATGTTAGGAGGGGGGTTGTTGGGGGGAGGAGGATTGCGTTGAGTTGTTTGATGGTGAGGAATAGGTTGATGGAGGCGTTTCGGCTGAGGAGGGAGGAT
Source organism: Trichoderma afroharzianum (assembly GCA_037893235.1). Lineage (NCBI taxonomy): Eukaryota > Fungi > Ascomycota > Sordariomycetes > Hypocreales > Hypocreaceae > Trichoderma > Trichoderma afroharzianum. The sequence goes on from JBBLXW010000006.1 coordinate 1,399,396, forward strand.
GGGGAGTAATGGGGGAGAGGGTTATGAGATGGGATCGGAGGATGTGAGGTTTGAATGAGAGGAGGCTTGAATGAGGTGGTTGTGGTGGGCTGAGATGGAAATGTATCGGATTGAACAGAGGAGACTTGAATGGAGTGAGTCATGATGGTTTATATGGTGAGATTAGCACATGTGTGAGATATATAGTTAGAAGATAATGAGATAAGATATTCTTCTGTTACTGCAGAGTTTGTTTCTACCCAATGCCTTGTAAGGTGATTAAGAGAGGCTGATATCCTGACTCGTTGGTTGACTCGAGTGTGACTTTTACATAACTCTAAAAAGGTGATATTTTAACTAGCTGAAAGATGATACTAGTCATTTTGGCGTATGAAGAAGCAGTCCAGGAGGAGACGGGAGAAGGTGAAGAGATAATAGTATGGAAATACTGGAACCTGGAAACAAATTTGGCATGACAGACGAGGTGATGAGGATGTCATCATTCAACTTAACTAAATTCGGCGATACTCTGACAACAAGAAATTGAGATTATCTGCATGGATTGAACAATCTCAATGTGTAACCATTCTGCGAGGCGTGTTGAAACACGAGACGAAATGGATTTAGAACATTTGTTTATATAACTATAGAGATAACTTCGGCCCGAAGCTGAGCACGAGTGTTTAAGATTCTCGTGTGGCGGTCGTACCTGTATAAGGCGCCCCCTGGATGAATAACCTTATTTAACAGAGATGCCATGTGCTCGTGAACAATTCATGAATAAATAGCCTTGAAAGTTTATTCAACCTTTATGGATCGCTCGGGCTATCAGAAATATGCCATGTGCTAGTACGAGATGTATCAACTGAGTCGCCTGAGCCCCCATTTAGCTTCAATTAGCGAAGTACTCACACTTCATTTATTAAAGAGATCGTAGAATAATAACTGAACTTGATGCTTTCGCTTAATGCTCTCGGAATGGTGTTGGATATGTCGCGAATCTTAGGGTAAGTAAAATGAGACATGACTGGTGGTTACACGACGTAACCACAACGCCATTTTGTGCTACACTGCTAGCTATCGATCTCTTGCAATTGCATAACCTAGTGTGACATGTCATTTTTTCATGTCATAATGATAGTGAAGATCAGTGGCTCGTCTGGATAACCGAGGCGTTGATCGTCCATCACTGAAAGGTCAATTGATGCGACTCATCCTTCCGGGATACCCTTGTCAATAACTTTATACGAGTTTGTGAAAATAAGATTCGTGATGTGGAATCTTGACCCAATAATATTTTTGGCAGCTTCTGTTGGCACATATCAAATAAAGAAAGTTTACTATGCATTTACGGATACGCCACACTAAATCATGTACGTTCACCTCGGTCAAGAGAACGGATAACGACCACCCAACACTAGCATAGTGAAACAAGAACAACTTGAGGCGTAGTTACGCTTATAGATACGACGAGCTAATCCTCGAATCGAAGACATCATTGCCACAGCAAGGCATGCCTAGGCAAGTGGATCCACGCAACCACTCCCGCATCATACCACCTCTCGTCCCATGCGAGACCCTTAAGAGCCTTGGACCCATACACTGGCTTGATCGCCATCTCGATCGACGCCATCAGAAGGGTCAACGCCGGCCCGGATTCGGCCGGAGGGTCCGGTAGTCGGAGTGGATATGGGGCCAAAGGCGGAAGGGTCAACTTGTTCAAACTACGGTAGAGCAGGGATTTCCTGGGATAAGTTGCTCATGCAAGGTGAAAAATTCGATGCTGGAACATGGGGGGATATTGATGGAGACATTTTTTTTGTTTACTTGGACTAGTTGCCGGGCGAAGAGGTGCGGGACTCTTTTTTGCTGCATGGAACCGACCGGGTTGCAGCAGTTCACTGGGGAGGTGATATGACGTCCTTGTGCAGGTGGGCGTAAGAATTACAAACTATTTGATTGCCAGATAATCCGGACATCATTCACGATGGATAGTGTGGAGATGGAATTATTTGAGGATTTGTCTCAAAGGGAGGGGAAAGCTCAGACGGGAGAGCTATATGGACGCGTAATACGACTTTAAACTCGTTGCTTAAGGCGGGGAGATGAGCATTCTGTCACTGCTCAGTATCGACTGAGAGCTTAAACAATCATCTCTGGTGACTATGTGAGATCATCCGTAGGATTTGGAACCGAGGCGTCTAAGAGTTGATTGGCGGTATGGGTGGCGATACTGGGCTACTTGATTCAGAGGTTGGTCGTGTGAGTTCCAAATCGTTCAACTCCCCACGGAGCAAGGTATGTAGCAGCATGTATTTGCAATACAAAGTCGACGGGCAGATTCGACAAGCCGAGTACATCCGGGGGGCACTACAATATCACTCAGCATCACCATGATTTGATGCCGCGTCCCCGGTGGCTGAGCGGCCTGTCCAAAGTTTGGGGACCAGAAAAAAAAAAGTCACCTGGTGAGATCTAAATCTCCTGAGCCTCAGGGTCTATCCCGTTCTAGAACGGCGTTGTTGGATAGTTGCAGAGACGGAAAAAAAGATAGGGCGAGTTGTCTTTTGATTTGTGCCGAGAGAGTGGAAGAGGAGGGAGGGAAGCCGGCAGATCCGGAGGGTGTGAGGACCCGGCAGTGCCGGCCGCAAGGGCCGCCAAAACCCCGGGTCAGACAGAACGCACGATGCTGATTGATGCGTGAAATGAATCTAAATAAAAATAAATAAATAAATGATACTGGGCGGAAACCGTTAAACTTTGAATAAATAAATAAAAGAAAGATTATAAAGAAGAGCTGGCTTGTGCCCAAAAGGGAAAGGTATGGAGTTGAGGGCTTGAGGCGCGGTCTCGGTATTGAGTAGCTGGTGAGAGTTTGTTTCGGCAATATGGGGCTTCGGAGGGACGGTAACCGAGAGCCGAATCCGCAAATCTGGGCTGCTGGGGGCGTTGGTTGATTTTCCAAATACCAAGAAAGCTCCGAGCTGGGAAGAGGGCTGACAATGGAGAGCATGGCGATTTGGGGGGGGAGCTGAGACATTGTGGCCGGAAACGGGGAGAGCTGAGGGTATTTTATGGGGAAGAACAGGAACAACGGGAGCTTAGTTGTTCATGAGTGGTGTTGAAACAAGCAAAGCGAAATGCATCGTTTTGTCTCGTCTCAGGAGATTGAGTGGAATGTTGTGGTTGTGGTTATGGCATGAGGTGAGGGCCGAAATACGGACGGAATACGGCATGTATGGAAGTGTGCATATGCGTGTTGCCCAGTTTGGTGATGGTGGTTTTTGTTTTGGATTGCAGATGAGATGCGAGATGCGCCCGGAGCTAGCCGCGCAAATTTTCAAGAAAACTAGCAAGGGGTCGAGATTTGTTTTTTTGTTTTTTAATTATTCCTGGTGTTCTAGTGTTCTCCTTTTGTTTTTATTTTGCCCTCGTACATGTAGGCGATTTGTCAACGGGAAGACTGAAGCTGTTCTGTGGGTGTAAGTACCTGTAAGTGGTTGATTTGATGGGCAATGGACGGATGAGGTGGTGCAAAAATGAAACGTCAGATGGGCATCAGATCAGACCGGCGATTGCATGAGGCATGATGCATGATACATGATACATGACACATGAAGACAGTGTACCAGCAGGACTTGAGACACGCGCAATTGCATCGTGCAAGGGAACGTCGCGCACTTGCACTTGCGCGGAAATGCAGGCTCTGTCTGGTTGGGTTCGTGGGAAACGCGCACATCCTTGCGCTTTGTACTTGTAGTCCAAGCAGCGACCAGGGTGCCGGGACTGGTGACGTCGATCACGATGATGTTTTTCTCCTTCTCTTCGTCTTCGCTGTCACCCTTGATCCTTGGTTTCTGTTGCTAGTTATTGTTGACGCCGCTAGCTGTGTTTGAGGTAGATTGCTGGCATAAGGAATGCTCCATTCAATCAATCTGCCAAGGAAGATGGAAGCTGTGGGTTGCGTTGAGTTGTGTTGTGTTGCGTTGTGTTTTGCAACTGCGGGATGTTCCATGTTCCAGGTTGTTTTTGGAGCTTCTCCGGAAGCAAGTGGCCGTGCATGGATTGAGACTGAATTCCCTGATAGAGCGAGCACCTGCACCCATTCAACAAGGAGGAAATTCCCGCAGCCTCAGCCTGACAAAGCAACGGGCACCAAATCTGGGAATCTGTCACTGTAATTGTACTCACCTCGTGTGTGCTGCCCTGTAATAGGTACCTACTGTAATAATCCTCTCAGCAGAATCAATCAATCCTCGACGATGTTTTCGTGGTGACATCACCAGCCCTATCTACCTAGTACCTATGCTCCTCCTCCTCCTGCTTTACTGCCCCAACCGTACTAACCTCCCCCCTAACAACCCCCCCCTAACAGCGTCCAGTACTGTACTCGTAGAGCCCAGCAGAGGCCCAGCAGAGCCTAGCACAGGCCTAGCACAGCGCCTAGCTCCAGCGCCATGCCACTGCCAACAGCATTGATGGGACAGCCAAACTGGGCGCCCCCCCCCCAGAACCCGAGCCTAATCCGCCCGCTCGCATCAGCCCTGGAAATGACTGCCGAGCTGACCCCAAACAGGCAACGGGCGAGGGGCTAGAAAAGCGGTGCTAAGCCCGGCAAGGCAAGGAAAGCAGCAAAAGAGAGAAAAGAGCGAAAAAAAACAAGCCGGCCAAATCAAGGCCAGAAACACGACCGAGTGACGCATTACGTAGCCGATGCAGTTGGTTAAAGACGAGATGTCTGGCCATTGTTAAGTCACAGTCAGCGCTGCCTCATTTTGATGCTCAGTTCCCAATTCTTTTTTTTTTGCCGCTGCCACCGGAGTCTCTTTAACCCCTTTAACCTTTGGGACTATTCCGTTGCGAGCTGGTTTAAAGACTCGCGGCTTTTCTGGGGTTTCTGGTTATTATTGCGCGCGATTGTTTATCTCTCAGCTCAGCGTCTTGGTTCTTCTTCTCTTCATCCTCATCACATCATCTTTCTTACTCTTCTTTACTCTTCTCTCTTCTATCGCTCTCCAATCGCCTCTTCTCTTCTTCTTCTCCTCCTCCTCCTCCTCCTCTTCTTCTTCGAAACGAGCATCACGAATCTATTCTCCATACTCGCCAATCAACGCAGACCATCTTCCAATTGCTCAGCTCATTCCATACCATCCCATCCATACATGCCCTCGTCGCGATCCGCCATCGGTCCATCCGTCCTTTGTCCAGCGCCCTTCGCCTAGCATCGCATCGCATCGCATCGCATCGCATCCGCATAGAGCTGCGTCTCGCCTAGCTCTTGCTCCATTCGAGGTACGACAACTCGGCAGCGATCAGCAGGTTTTTTTTTTTTTTTTGGTCTGCCTGCATCCTCTTCCGATTCTTTGCCTTGTTCTCTTTCCTTCGACCAGGCTCCAATATTCTTCCGTAGGTGAGTCCGACTCTTGCTCTGCTCTGATCTTCCCATTGGCTCCCGAGGTTTGGCTATGCCTGGCTATGCCCTCTGTGTTGGCGTATCAAGACAAGGCTCAATATCATGCCGGCGATGCAATTTGCAATTTTTTTCACGGCTTCTTCCTGTTTCTTCAAACTGCAAGCCACAGCGGGCTCCTGCAAGCGCTCTGCAGCAAAACCTCCACCGGCTTCTGGCCTCCCATTGCCCATCATGCCGCCATTCGCTTCGCCCGTCAATGCTGCAACCCTGTTTCCTTGAGGCGAGTGCCTGAGCGTGACATTGCACCCTTGGACACCCTTGGCCAAGATGCCATTGGATCCTCGCCGAGCTTCAGTGGACTCGCGGTGGGCTCCCAGGTGGATGCGAGCTGCCCAACCGTCAACGTCACCACCCATCGACGTGTCCAGCCTGCATTTGTGGATGCTCTGTTGCAGGCTTCATGATTCTGCTCTTGGCTCTCAAAGGCCGCTCGCCTGCATCTGCCGCGCTCATGATGGATTCCTTTGGACTCGTTTGGGTTGACATCTGACTATCTTATCGCCGCCGTCTCGCCTCTCTCACATAATCACGAGCAACAGACGAGACGGGAGGAGAAAAACCTTGCCTCGCTGCCCAATGACAACACAATTGGTTTTTTTTTTCTTGCCATCCATCCTTGACTCGTTTTCGACTCACTCGCTGTCTCATCTCATCGCCCCTCTTATCGTCGTGTCTTGCCAGCCCGTCTTTTTCCCATTCGCCTGATCCTTTGCAAGTTGCCCTGAATCTAGACACAAAAGCACTCTAGTCCTCGAGATCGACACATTTTGCCCTCTTTGCTTTGCTGCCAGCTCGGCACAGCTACCCCTTCTCCTCTCCTCCCCTCTTCCACTACTCGTACTCAAACCACCCCCGCTGCATTAAGCTCTTACGATCCCGTCTCTCTCCTCTTTTCGTCAGCCCTGCATAGGCGCTCGCCTTTGCTGTTGCCCTCTTTGCCTATTCCTATTCACCGCCGCATATCAGATTGTGCCTCTCGCCCAGTCTGGCCTCCACCAGCGCTGCTTCGGCAGTTGATAATGGCGGTCTGAGTGGCTTGCTTTGGCTGCCCTTGATGGTCGTGGTCGAAGCTAGCAGCAGACCAGATATTCCCAATCCCGAGAGAAAGCCCCTCCACCCCCTCCCCCAGATTGCCAACATGCCGGCTGGAGCTGCAGTGCAGCCACCATCCTCATCCTCATCCTCGCGAGCCCATCGACGGGAGTCATACCGTAGCAATAACCTCAATGCCGGCGAGAACCAGCGCACTAATGACAATATGCCAGCTTCCCGCGAGTCTGACTCTCGCCATCGCAGGCGCCGCCGACGAGACGACTGGGTCCGCACCAGCAACGAGAACATCTTGTACCGCCTGGACGCCCCTGTCGCCGACGCTTCCGCCGCTGCCGTCCCTGTAACTGCCGCAGACGATTCGGCTGACCCCGTCTCGCGCATCCCAACGCCCCCCATTGGGCCCCGAAGGACGCGGCCGCACTCCATCCACGTCGTCAGCTATCCCTCGGGCTACGTGCCTCGTGAGCTTCGGACCAGAACCTCCCCTCGCTCGTCTAGGGCCCGGATCGAATCTGGCTCCAGCCCCGCGCCTAGCACTCCGAGATCTTCGAGGCTTACAACATCAGCCCACCCCAGCACCAGGACTGAGCTTCCCGTCCGCTTGGCCTTGACCCGATTGTTCCAATCACTGGCGACCAACTCTGTATCCTCAGTCGACGTTCCGCAACACAGCGCATTCCCTGTTGGTATCCAGATCCAAACCGTTCCGGTTACCGAACATCGTTCTGAGTCGACATCTCGCCGTAGTAGCCGAGCCAGTCAACCCCGTAGCAATCACTCGCACCATTCTCACGAGACAACCTCGTCGTCCTCTCGCAGGAGCCGTGAGCCAAAACAGCAGCAACAAAATTCATCTTCATCCAACAAAGATCGTGACGCTGCTCACAAACGAGAACATCGAGACCGTCGAGACCACCGTGATCACCAACCGCGGGACAAAACACGGCGCAGAGCAGCTTCGAGGTCCTCCAGGTCGAGGCATAGGCATCGTGCCAGAAGCAACAGCCATAGCCGCCACAACAGCCGCCAACCGGGACAGCAGACAACAGCCCGTCCCCGTCGCTCTTCTCAACAACGTCGCTACCCTCCCAACAGCATGGCTACCGCTAGAGCCGTAGTGCCCTTGGGCGGGTATCAACTCGGCCACCACAACAGCTTCACATCCATCCGCAGCTCAAAATCAAGCGTAAACGCCGTCGTCACCGAGGTGATTAAGCCTGTCGCCACCGGCAGCGGAGTCTCTTGCTCTATCCTCCTTGCCGAACCCAACCTCTTCCTTTCTGGCTTTGACCACAACGGCCATGAGCGCCGAACAGACCCCGCCGGTACTGCCCTCCTGAGAGGCAAGATGCAACTGACTATTAGCAAGAACGTCAAGATCAAGGCTGTCCAGCTGAAGCTAGTTGGCCGCGCACGCACAGAGTGGCCTGAGGGTATCCCGCCGCTCAAGCAAGACCTGTTTGAAGAGGAAAGCCTGCGAACCCAGGTCCTCACCTTTTTCAACGCCCTCAACGAGGGATGGGAGAGTGAATATGGTAACCAGTGCACTTACAAGCTCAAAGGTGGCTCCGCAAACTCAAGTAGCACCGGTCTCAACACTTCGCCTGGCGTCTCACCTGCGGCGTCAATGCGAAACAACCTGACGGCCAAGGAACTCAAGCGACTCTCCCTTCAGAACGTCCAGTCTCGCAGCTTTGGCAAGGGCGAGACCGGAGTGGTGACTCAAACCCAGGCCAAGGGATTCAAGGTCTTTTACCCCGGCGTCTACGATTATTCCTTTGAGCTCCCCATCGATCACCACCAGCTTGAGACCACCAAGCTGCAGTACGCTTCCGTCAAGTGGGAGCTTCACGCCACTATTGACCGTGCCGGTGCTTTCAAGCCCAACCTGCATGGTGTCAAGGAAGTCCCCATCATTCGACTGCCCGACCAGATGTCGCTCGAGATGTCTGAGCCTATTTCCATCAGTCGCCAGTGGGAAGACCAACTTCACTACGACATTATGGTTTCGGGAAAGAGCTTTCCCATCGGAGCCAAGATCCCCATTGCCTTCAAGCTCACTCCCCTGGCCAAGGTCCAGGTCCACAAGCTCAAGGTCTACATCACCGAGTCGGTCGAGTACTGGACCAGCGACAAGCGTGTGACGAGAAAGGACCCCGGCCGAAAGATTCTGCTGCTCGAGAAGACGGCAGGAAAGGAGCTCGCCCCAGAGTGGGCCACCTCCGAGGTTGTGACCATTCGTGGTGGTGAGCTCACAGAAGAGCAGCGTCGCGTTGCTCGTGAGACCGCCTCAAGAAGGCGAGCCCACGATGCCTTGAAGCAGCGCCGGGCTCCGGAGCCACTGCCGGCGCCGGTGGATAATCTCCTCGGCGACTTGGACCTGGGCCTCGAGAGCATGTGGGGGTCCACCGAGATTGAAGCCAGCGTCCAGATTCCGACTTGCGAAATGATGGCCAAGAACAAGTCTCTCAGACTACACCCCGATTGCAGCTGGAAGAACGTCAACGTCTTCCACTGGATCAAGGTAAGCTTTTCCCGCTGCATCCCTTAAAAGCCAGCTTTCAGTGCTAACTACTCTCAACTAGGTTGTTATGCGAATCAGCCGTTTGGATCACGATGATCCTTCAGGCACCAAGCGCCGCCATTTCGAGATTAGCATTGACTCTCCTCTCACCATCCTCAACTGCCGCGCTACCAGGGCAAACACATCTCTTCCCGCCTATACCGGGGAGATGAACCGACCGTCTCCGTATCAATCGGCTTGCGGTTGCCCCGATTCGGCCACGATTGCCATGGAGACGTCTCCCAGCTCCTCGACTGGCACTCTGCCAGACCCCGAGGCCCTAGCCGATAGCATGCCTGCCCCACCCCAAGCTGTTCATTTACACTCTGGAGCTCCCTCAGCAGGCCAAACAGCAACTGGCCGATCGAGTCCGACAACCTGGTCGCCCGAAGGACAGGGCCGGCCTATCCATTTGCTACGAGCACCCAGTTTTAACCCTCCCGCCTTTGACGACGACACGCCGCCGCCTCCAGCCAGCACTATTGTCGTTGACGGCACTCCTGCCGATATCCCTCCGATTATGACCCCGCCTCCGCAGTATGACGCCGTCGTTGGCACGCCCAGCGTCGATGGCCTCGCCGATTACTTTACCCGGTTGGCTGAATACGGACTTGGTGATGATCATGAGGGCTCCGGATCAGACGGCGACGAGTCACCAGCTCGAATCTTGGACCGAAATGGCCGCGTCAACGTGGCTCACCCTAGAACTCCCGGCGGCAGAAGGATGCCCAGCCGAAGCATGGAAATCGCCAGACCACCCATCGACCTCGACATCAATGCTTTACTTTCACGTACCAACTACGCACGCGAAGAAGCGCAAGTATAATGTTTTTTTTTACTACCAAATCCTGATTTCCTTTTCTTTTTTTTTTTTTTTTTTTACAAAATTTATCAACTTTCGCCCTTGGACCAAACGTCGAGGCAAGTCATGTAAATGCATCTGGTGTCATAGACGGTTTATCGGGGTAACACACACCCCCCCCCCCCCCCCCTTTCTTTTGTTGTTTTTGTTATCGGATAAAGGGATATTTTTTTGCACATGGGGACTGGCCATCTGTGAAGGTTATTTATGGGTTTGGCGTTTATGGATGGGATGAAAGACGCATCCGCGAGATGTTATTACACATACCCTGGGCTGGAATATGATGGTTTGAATGTGTGCATGGTTATGAACGTGGATATTAGAAGTTATTATTTATAGTGTTTTTAGTAATGATGCGACTTGTGCGCTTGAACGTACTTCATACATGGTCTTTGACATTTGTGACTCTTTGTAAACTAGTAGCTCTCAACAACACCGTGACTGGTAAGCTGTGATGAATCTCACAATTATTAACGATGAGACTCATCCAAACTTGCTTTAATTTGTCTTATAGAACAGCGCACCGGCTAACTTACTAGGTATAATTCCCATTCTTTTAGGCATCCAACCCATTTCCCCACATCATCTCACTCGCTCAAAGGTCCGATTCAGTATTCTCAACTCTAGCTCTAAACATTTCATCTCCCATCATGAATCTCCCGGTCAAATCTCCGTTTCATAAGCATCTTATCCAGATATCCCGTAGTGCATCCTGTTTTACGTTCCAACGTGCGGTTGCTGCCTGGTAACAGACATGTAAGCAACCCCTTCAATTCACCATTCTGCCTAATAAGCACAGTAAATCTTTATCTAAACAAGTCTTTACGTAGTACTATATAAATCCCTAACTCCAATCAAACCACAGCACTTAAAAAAAAAACATTTCCATTCCAAACCCATACTTATAATACATCCTCACACTCTCCAAAAATGTCCGAACCAACCTTCCAGCTTTGGGAATTCACCCTCCTCCACGGCAATGACATGCACTACCTCGTCCTCATCCAACTCACCCACAACGAAACCTCGCTCGCCAACCTAAAGCGAAACCTCAACAATGCAATTTCTCGTAAAGAAGTCATCGTTCATCCGCGGGTGTACACGCATCAAGACGTGATCAACATACAGACGAGTGCGATTGATGTTATCAGACTGTTTGAGAGCACGAATGATTGTGTGGATCTTATTGTTGTTAGTGGGGAAATGGATGTTAAGAAGGCGAGGCATAAGAGTAGAGAGAAGGAGGAAGAGTGGTTTGAGGATGTTTTTGGTGATTCCAAGTTTCCGAGATGGGAAGGGCTTGGGGGGAGAGTTGTTAGTTTGTTTGAGGGGAGGTATTGGCCTATGGATGGTGAAGAGGAAGCGAGTTGAGTGTATTTCTGAGTATTTATTCATTTTTGTGGTGGCTTTGAAGGGTATTTCGTGCTGAATGGTTCTGAATCAGAGTGTTATATGGTCTTGAGTCAGAGTATCATATGGGTCTGAATCAAAGTATTATATTATACTCATTCCAAATAATCCGACTCTCAGCCAAACTAATACATATATGTCACTGTAAATATAATTAATACTCTGGCTACCAAGGTGCTGATTTGAGGAGGTACTCTTCCAACGTAGTAGGTCTGTCGAATAGGAACTAAATTATCGTCAACGCTAACACATATGGAAAGATAAAGGATGGTGAATGTTGTGAATAGATACTGGAGTCCAAAAGCGGCTGATAGATGTTTGTCGACGTGTATGTTCGATGTTACCCAGTCAGCATCACTCTTGGTAATCAACTATACGGAGTATTATTGCTATTTTGTCAAGGACAGAGAACACCTTTTTGAATGGGCCTGACTAAGACACGAGCACTCAAATAGCAATCCAGCTGGTCAGGTTGTTACGAGGACCACGATTCGAGAGCATAGAGGCCTACCAACATAACCACGAAGTCCAGGGCGAGTTACTTCTATTATTTTATGTTTGATCAATGAAGTATCAAGACTACCAGCTGTAGAATAGTCTTTAATGTAGTCCTGTCATTGGCATTCATTGCATCTAAAGTCCATTTGTACTCATATTCAGTATGATGTAACAGCATCATCTGACGGCTTGTTAATTCAGCTTATACAGGTTGGAGATATGATTGTCACACAGGCTTATAATGTCACCAGTTACTTCATTCGCCTGCAAAAGGTGAGCACTCAGATCTGCATACTACGGCCAGCGCGCAAGTGCCAAGGGCACCTTGATCATTACTAAGGGAGATATATTATAGGAAGAGCCCTTGCCTAGTACCGTGTGCCCGGTATCTGGATAGAAGGCTGAATTGAAGGAAGGGAAAATGTGCGCCTGAGTTATTCTCAGGCTTTTATCTGCCATACCTCCAAGGTCAAGTCTTACGCATCATGCAATAATTGTAGGTCGTCGACGCCATACACGCACAAGGGCCCTATATCTTTCTTCAACTCTTGGCCACAGAGCGAGGGGTAGAGCTGAGAATGCTCGGGGAAACACTAGACTTCGACTACGTGGGGGCAAGAACCATCTCAATGCCTGATTACGCCCAGACACCGCGTGCGTTGGCGGTGTCCGGAATGAAAGAGTTTGTCGATCTTCTTGCTATTAGGGCCGAGAATTCTGGTTTCAAAGCTGGCTTCGACGGTGCGGAGGCTCACTGCGCCAATGCGTACATGATCGATCAATTCTTCTAGGACACTTCTAATCAACGAACAGATGAATCCGGAAGTCCTGTAGAAGATAGGGTTATATTGGCGCGAGCGAGTCTTGTTGCAGTTGTTGAGAGAATCGGTAAACGTAGGACTGGGGTGGGAGTTAGTCCCTGGTCGATACTCTGGGGTAAGTCTCCTTTCGAGGTGCACCATCTCGTTTACATGTGATCCGAGACTATCCAGTGCAAAAACTGGTCAATGAATAGGAATTAGAATGAAAGATCCCTTGCCAAAATTTACCAGTCTAGTCACCCGCGCCCATGACTTATATCCGGAATTTGCCCATCTCCATTTCGTCAAACCCTACGTGAAATGGACAGTCCAACCTAGCGAGACGAACGCATTCTTTCATAACATTTGGGGATTTATCCTATACTATCCACCGGGGGGTACAAGCGAAAGGATGCTATTGCTTCGACAGATAGAAAAAGGCAATCTGGTCGGCCAATCTTTTGCTGCCAATGTTTGTATCATCTTCATTCCGGGCGCAACTCATTTAGTTAGTTGTCACTGACTGTGTCAACAGTAAAAAGGGCTATGCTGATGGTCCTTTTGCGTTTGACGGCGTAGAATTTGGAATTGATATAGAGGACACATAAGTCTTCCATGGCATAAGTCCCAAAAGTGACAGGGTCGATGAGGGACAGGCGAGGCAACGTCCAATCAGAATTCCTTGAAACAGGATATATTCCTCAAGACGAGATATAATACCGCGAGAGTGTAAACGCATAAGAAATCCTTCTACTCCGTAATCCCGCTCAAAACCCAGGGTATTTGTGCCTGAGGCCTCTTTTCATCTTCCAAGTCTACCGCTTCTCGGTTATAAAGCGAGCAAAACAAACGCTAAAACCAGACGCTAGATGCTTGGCTGGTGTTTTGACATCCCGTACTCCGCCGAATATGTTATCAGGGCTATGGTACTAATATATCCGCAGACTCCAATAGTGCTGTGCCGTGGGACCGCTTGGCTGGTCAAGATCCATTATCCGTTGAGACTGTTCAGATTTCTTAGACTTGGTTAAAGACCTGTAATGATAATCACAAGTCTTGTGTTGCTGAATCTGCGCAACTACCAGCTCGTTTTTTGGACATATCTGATCCTGCTGATTCCACCCATGTTTTCTTTAAAGAGCTGCAAGACTTTAAACACAACACAGACGGCCGCTATGTTGCTCTCAGCCATTGCTGGGGCACAGGCCCGAATCTGTGTACAGTTCGGTCAACTTTGCAGAAGCACAAGCATGGAATCAAAGTATCCGAATTGCCGCCGACATTTAGGGATGCTGTGAATATAATATTGCGAGGAATCTGAACGTGCGATATCTATGGATCGACTCTCTGTGTATAATCCAGGATGACCCGCTCGACTGGCAGATAGAGTCAGCTAAGATGGCTTCAATATACCGAGACGCCTATTTCGTCCTTGGCGCTGCTTGCGGCGAGTCTGACGCTCTGGGTTTTCTTCACGAGCGCCACTGGTGTGGTTACACTTACACCGTCAGACAAAGATACGACTTTGGCCCTGCAACTCCTACCCACAGAGACGAATGAAGATCACGTCGATCCGGTTTCCCAGGAACCTCTGAGTAAGCGCGCTTGGTGCCTGCAGGAGAGATACCTGCCTCGAAGAATGCTGTTGTACGGATCCCAGCAAATCCTGTGAGAATGCCAGAAGATGAGCGCTAGCGAAGAGGACGGCATAACACTGCATGACGGCAGCCATCTAGAGCGGATCTGCAAGACGGCTAACATTCCCGCGTCTGTCCTTGCGCGTACATGTAGAGAGCGCTATATAGGATGTGAATTACGTCGACTGGTATAAAATGGTTGATGACTATACCGGACGATTCATCACAAAATCTTCTGATCGACTGCCTGCCCTAAGTGGTTTGGCCAAGGCTGTATCTCAATCATCCAAAGATGAATATCTCGCTGGTCTGTGGAAGAATGGCCTACTCGAGGGTCTAGCTTGGTGCGGGAGTCAAGGAGGAGAAAAATTAAAAGAGCCTGGAGAGTACATCGCTCCGTCATGGTCCTGGGCATCCGTCACTGGAACAGTGCGGTTTCTCATATACAGCTGGTACGAGCGAGCCCGCTGGTCAGCCAACATGTCCGATTTCGAGCCACTGGCGGAATACGTGAGCCATTAGTTAGACCTCCTGGACTTGCACCAACACGGACGTCTCAAGAGAGGATGGTTACGCATCAATGCGCCTCTGTTTCCAGTCATATCTCTAGAGCCTTGCCAGAGTTCACCAAGTCTCGTTTTATACTTTGGCGTAGCCCACAATGAGATCTCCCTTTGCAGACAAAACAATCGGAGTGCAGCGGGAGTCTTCATACGAAACAATAGAAGCTTGGCTAGAGGGCGGATTCGACAAACCGCACGACGGAAACGTCTCCCTTGACCAACTCTTCGTGGTCTTCCTAACCCGGCTACCATTGATCCTTGAACATGGCTTCATGGAACACCGATTCAGCCTCATAGTCGAAAAGACTGGAGAGGGTGAACAGTACCGGCGCGTTGGCTTCGTTGACGGGCTTGTTCTGCGGAAAGTGTATACTCCTTTGAAGAGGTGGGCTTTGAAAATTGCAGGTAATCCTGACGCAGAGGCATATGGAGTTGCGGGATTTCGACGACCTATACAGGATGGGGACATGCATGATTTGGACTAACGTCCAAAAAGACTAGCATTACGATGCGTTACGGCTTCGGGGAACCGATATTACTCTACTGTAATGGGACTATCAGTCCATTTTGCTTGATCAATATAATAAACAACGCTTGATTGTTACAAAACTGAGGAGGTCGTTTTGATTAGATAAACAAAACCTATTACTTGTGTTAAACAGCATTTAAGTTGCTCTCGTCCTTGCGCCAAGTAAACGCCGAGATTGGACATATTTATTGCTATTATAGTTAACCCTATATCGTTATTCCACAGCGCTTTATACCACATTTAATAAAATTATAGCCCATGAGCTATAAAGCAAGGGGAATGGTTTAATAGATACAGGGAGGCATCGTATGGCTAAGTAGATAGATAACACTTTAGGGTTAATATCAAGTAGAGCATTCTTCGACAAAGATGGCGTCGGTTTGCTCATGTCGAAATAATGTCTGATTAAACCACGGCTATGTAGTATAATAGTACAAGTGTGAAAGCGTAAAATTCTCGTCTCGTCTCCGATGTGTATCGTACAAGTATATTCGACTTAAAGTCGATATATCGATTAAATGGCGATTGAAGCAGAGTTGTATAATCCAAACAGTCAAAAAGATCGGGTAACGGTGGCGTATTAAAGAATTATATATCAAATTTGAGTCATGCAGCATAATGTCGTCGATGAGGCCCTGGAATCAGGACATAGGGGTGGAAATTATAATCCGCGTTGTGGCGTCGGGACTTTGGTCCAGTCTTTACAAAGACCAAATACTGTGCGGCAAAACTTGCCATACTCGACTAGCAGATCGAATTTCCGCCATGAGCCCAAGGCATGATGGACAAGCCGGGCATCTGGATCCGTAATAGGTTTCGAACCCATGTTTCCGTAGGATCCGCGACCGGGGCTGTAAAACGTGTCAGTCTCCACGACAAATGGCCAAGCGTAAACGCTATTTACCTGAAGCCAGTTATTGGCAAAATCAAAGCATCTGCCACGAGCTTCGTCTTGCCTCCGTCTTTCAGCCCAGTGAGGGCGTTCCACCTAAATCCATTGTCATACTCCAGCCACAAAAGAGTAGCCAGCGTCACAGCAGCAGGACCGGTTCGTGTGAGAGGGTCGGCCCTGTTGGGGTCATTCATAGTCGCATTCTTTTCCAGGTCCACCTCGTCATAAAGATTGTCCATGAACTGCTTCAGGGCCGGGTGCCCAGGAGCAGACGCCAGCGCCCATTGAGTAAGCTGGATCGGATACGTGTATCCCATCCGCCAATAGGTGTTTGTATTTGGATCTGTGTCAGCTTCAAGCCCCCAGATAAGGTTAACGGGCTGTTTGCCATTGGCGGAAGGCGAAGCAGCCTCCTCTTCGGGATTCTTGAAGCCGTAGCTTTTACCGGTGATATCATCAATCCATCGAGCAAGATCTGACGGGCCGACCCAATCCGCCGGGTGCCGGAGAGGTTCTGTGTCAATGTCGGCATACTACAGTGGGTTAGAGGCGACTGAATTTTCAAGATGGGAAGAATACGGCTCTTGGCCTCGTCAAGAGCAATACGTACAATTCCTCCAAAGTATAGACACGTCACGATGCGGAAGATGTCTGCCCTCTCGACGGGGGTGAAGATTGCGTTGAAGTCGTCGACAAACCCCTCATCAAACTTATCCATGAGCATGGCGATTCCCTCGTCATCCCAAAAGAAGTACGCCATAGGCTCACTATTGTCAGGAGACGTGGAATACTCAAGCCACCGCTCGACCCATGGGACGACATCAGGCTTCCAGGTGTTGACTTTGGACGAAGCTCCGGTCTGATGCATCAGAAGTGGAATGTTGGAAAAGGCCACCTGCCGTTCGCGTGCGAAAAGGGCGGCCGTGGACGCCAGACTTGCAGCCTCGACAATGTCTGTTGGCGGCGTCTGGTCGTCGGCGAGCCAGCTCGGAGGAATGTACCATGCTTGGCGTTGATGTCAGCAGCAAACTCTCGTAGAGAAGTTACAATTCTGTGGTTTTGAATTTGACTCGGGTTATGTCATGCCACCAGACCCGAACGCCACAAAGTTAACGGCGGCTTACCTCCTCCAACTCCATCGAATGAGTGAATGTGCTTCCATACTAAAGGATACTGTTGTTCCAGCAGCTGGGCGTCAAACTGGGGAATTTCCGTCCGCTGGCCGCCGGGGAGAAGCCAGAATGCCGCTGCAAAGGCCAGGGCGGACAGCAGCATGAGCCGCAGCCGCCGGCGCAACAGACTATGGGGGAGCATCATATGGCTTATGGTCACAAATCAAATGACCTGCGACGCGCGGGCATACGTCTACTAGGTAGGTTCGTAAAGACGCTGTAACTCCGAGCACAGCAAACTGGCGATGGTACGGTCCAGGCTCACAAGCACGTGGGCTCAATCGAGTTAGTCCCTTCGCGGGGGGGGATCCCGACAACTTGCAGCAGAGCAAGCAAGCACGAGATACGAGACAATTTACTCCGTAGACGACTGTCTGTTTTTGACAGGATGACACGCACAACCAGTAGCTCTGCTCTGTTCTGGAACAAACCGGCGAGGCTCAGACGGTGCTTTGACCAAGGCAAGGCAGAGCACAAGCCACGAGCCACAAGCCAGAGCCCAGAGAGAACAAGGCCAAAATCCAACACGTCGCAGATTTTTACAAGCACCGCCAAACACACAAGTAAAATCAGGGGCCAGACTGTGGTTCTCGGCCCTTGTCCGAGCTGGCAGGGGGGGGGGGCATTCATTCGGCTACTGGCACAGGTAAGCCCTGGATCGGGGGCCCGAAGCTGCGGCTGTCGTAGCAACTACACTACAGTAGTGTAGTGTGGGCGCCAACAGTGGCGCAGCCGAGCCCGGGCGCTGGAGAGGGAGAAGGTGAAGGACGGGCGGTACTTTGTACGTAAAGATGATGCGGGAATGGCATTTGGATGGAGTCCGAGGAGGAGGATGAAGAGGGAAAAAGGAAAAAGGAAAAGGGGAAAAGGGAAAAGGAGGAGAGACAAAAACGAGGCGCAAACTCGGGTACCTGGGTACCGTACACAGCGCCTGGTACTCGTACCTTCCGCTGGAAAACTCAGTCTGCCGCACCTTCCCTTCGGCCTGGGGCGTCCGCGGGAAGGAGCCTGGATGGCACCTGCGCGATGCCATTTGCTGGCGCGCGGGCTCGCCTAGTCCCGACCAGGCATCGATACGGCGACTAGCTCCTTCCCCCGGCGCAGGCCCAGGCAAGTGCTAATGTAGTGCTAAGGTAGCACCTCGTGTCGAGTATCCCACAAGGCACTTTCATGCCGAGTCCCGGCAGAGTCTCGACTTGCGAGTGACTTGTGTGCTTAGCTCCAGATTCGAAAAAGCTTGGCACTGCAGATCCAAAAAGCTTAGCCATGGCATGTATCTCGAGTCTCGTCTGAGTACCGGGTACCTGTGGTTTGCCTTTTGCTCTGGTCACTCTTTTTCCATGATTTGTATGGGCTCGATCTCCGTCGGAATTAACTACCTAGTAGTACTAATGCCATCCAATACTGAATCGATGAGATGACGAATCCCCAGTGTCTAAGTCGTGAATAGGATCTTGTGTCACTGTGAATTGGACTGTGGGAGGCTGAATTGGATAGAATTGAAACCAAAAAAAAAGAAAAATATTCCAAGGCTCTATTAACGGGTATTACTGAAATACAACTAATCAAACTATAGATGTACATGGTGAAACATGAGAAGAAATAAAAGAAACGAAAAAGAAAACGCGGGAGGTCCTTTCCTTCTGGACCCTACATAACCTCGCGTATGTTGTGCCTGTTGCCCTATGTGTGCACTTGTGTGCTGTGTGTCCGTGTTTTTTTGTGATTGTGAATATGAATGTGAATGTGAATGTGAATACGTTTGTTATACGAGTGACCGATCCCCCATGCAATTACACCATACCCGCCGCACAATTAATCTCCTCCTAACCAACAGTGCCACTGCGACGCCCACGCAAAAGAACACAACCTGGTGCAGTCTCCGGCCCAGCGACGTGATGAATCTAGCGTCGTACGAGTGCCAGGATGAGCTTCCCAAGTGCTCGAATATGGGGGTTGTTACCCGCCCGTTGAGGCTGTGCATCGGTCCGGGAAGGATCTTCAGGCTGCTCCGGTCAGGTTGGGCGGCGTGGATGACCGAGGCATAGTGGCAGCCCGTGCTGAACATGACAGTCGCGTAGGGGAGGCCCAGCCAGTGCTTGTTGTAAGTGGCCAGGTTGCTGACAATATCGCCGACGAAGCTGTTGCGCCTGCTGGACATCATGAAGCCAACGGAGAAGCCGACAGGATGAGCTTCAGGCGCCACGAAACTGAATCGTCGGAGAGGGCCGAGGGCGCGAGTGCATTTGAGGTCCATGTCCAGCACCACGCCGCCGTATTCATAGAGGAGCATGTAGCGGAGAGCGTCGATTCGTTCAACGGGGTATGTGTAGCTGTCCCACATCTCCTTGAGGTCGGGGAATTTGTCCTCGACGAATTGAGCGGCAGTGTCGTCTGTCCACACGTGAGTTTCCCAGCCGGGATGGATGTCGATGCAGCTCTGAACCGTCTCCTTCCACTCTGTCCTCCATTGGGTGCCATGTCTGCCGAGGGCGATGTGATGTAGAACGGGGGGCACGAGGTCCTCATAAGGGGAAGCCGAAAGCTGGTTTATACTGTAGTTGGAAAATGTGACGTCAAAGTCATCTCGTTCTTGTGAGAGGACGAAACTTTCGCGATGGGCCCTCCAGTGAAGTGGGAGGGCGGCCAGCGTCCATGAGGTGTAGAGGAGATGGCGGAAGCAGAAAATGGCTGAGAAGAAGCTCAGTATCGCTAGCCAAAGAAAGGCTCGCGCTCTTCTTTCGGTTTTGTCGTTGGCAGATCCAGAGTCGCGTAGTTTAATCATGATGCCAATGCTAGACAACTAGCGTTGGGAGATGGAGAGGAAAGAAAGGGGGGAAGAGACAAATGGATGAGTGACTGGAAATGTGTCTCGGTTCCAGGAAGAGAGCAAAGAAAGAAAAAAGAGCG
Source organism: Trichoderma afroharzianum (assembly GCA_037893235.1). NCBI lineage: Eukaryota > Fungi > Ascomycota > Sordariomycetes > Hypocreales > Hypocreaceae > Trichoderma > Trichoderma afroharzianum. The sequence continues at coordinate 1,419,737 of JBBLXW010000006.1, forward strand.
ATGGTGAGGTTTTTGTTCGAGTTGTAATACGCCAGGAAAAGAGAGAATTAGAAGAATAGGAGCATTGTTTGAACATTAAAGTTTAGTTGAACATGTTTTGTGTCAAGGCAGAGAGAGAGGCGTGTGGGTAAAAAAAGGAGGGAGTTGTTTTGGTTTTCAAACTGGAGTAGCGGCTTTGAATCTGAGGACGAAGAGCCCTCGCAACACCATTACTCGATTTAGTTCATCTAACCAAAGTCGGGGCCTCTCGTACTTCCGCTCTTATTCTGACATAGCCCCCGTTCCACTCGTTGAATCTCAGTAGCGCGTCATTGGACAATGCACACCTTGCAAAAAGGAGCTGGCGCCCACAGCCAAGACACCAAGTACGAAAGAGCTGGCGTGGATCGCTAACCGTACCCGTGATTACGGGCCAATCCTACACCCCTCCACTCCCTTTCCCCTGTACGGCGTCAATCCTGAGAAGAGTTCGACAAATTAATCCAGTGGCAGTACAGTACGTACTACTATTCGGGTTGAGAGAATTGAATGAGAGATGCTGAAACATGAGGTCACAGCTCACAGTATGAGCTGTCTCAACAGTGCTTACGGACTAAGAATATCTCGTCTACTTGGTTGACAAGTGTTGTCAGGGGACATACATGAGCGCTTCTACTAATCAAGAATATATTTTCGAACAGAGCGTGATCGCCAAGGCCTTTGTCTATTAGTTGACCATGGCTATTGGTGAGATAGAGAAGCTGAAGTGAGTCAGGGCGAAGAGTGTCAAGTCCTTGTGTCTTTTGTTCGACCCTATGCGCGCCACGATATGCCCATTCGTGGGATTGGCCCGTCAGAGTGACATGATGAAGCCACGCTAACCCCCATCGCATATTACCCATCAGCAGCTTAAATTTGCCCCCAAAAACGAGATGGCACTCTTGGTCTGGTCAAGGTAACAAGCCATGCGCATGAAAAAAAAAAACACTCGTTCGTTGTAGGGTTGCCAAATAAGCCCTAGCAAGCGAGCGGCGTGCCAAAACCACGCAAGGCGAGTCCGCCAAACAAGTGCCAGGTAAGGCCGTCGCAGCAATTACACGTACCGACCCGGGAAACGGACCCTCTTTCGTTCATCTCATGCAACATCATTGCCGAATTGGAGCCTGGAGCTGTGCAGATTTCGGCATCTCGGCATGGGGTGGTGGCTGTCTTGGCCGGAACGCAGGCTTGGCTTTCTTGGAATGAGAAGCTCGGCACATACCTTGTAGAGACGAGACGGGTACGGTGCTTGGGGCTCTCTGGCTGGATACGCTTCTAATACTCCGTACGATTGTTGATTTTAAAAAACGAACCACATGTCTTGGCGAGTTCGACCATGTGAAAGGGACATGGACGGCTTGTCTCAGGGTGTGGGGGGCGGCTGTGTCGTTGTATCGGCTTCAGCTTTGCAATATTGGTTACACGAGGAAGCCGTGCAAAAGAGCCGCAAGAGACTGGTACCCGAATACCTACTACTTGTACTTTTCAACGGGGTCCTTGTGTCCTTGTCATGCTAGTACGAAGCAGGTACAAATCCAATGGGACAAGTACCCGGTGCCTTTATATCAAGCCTGCAAGTGTCATCACTGGGTTGACAGGGATCGCGCGGGGCCCGGCGTTCCAAATGCCTTGCCTTACCACGCTCAAAGTTCCAAACTTCATTTGTCATTTGCTCATTCTGTTGCACTTTTGCGGTACAACGCCGGTGTGGCACGCCCCCCAGCGAATTGGCACGCTCTGAAATAGTGTAAGATCCCTGGGCTCTGTAACCCACAGCTCAGGATTGGGCCAAAGCTGCAGTCAAGCTTTTGTGGCGGCGAGCCACCCTGGTTCCAGAACGAATAAGCCATGAGGCGGTGCTTGTGTAGCTGTTTCCGGGTCCCAATGCGAATGCCACGTCGGCTCTGGCCCAGTTTGGCACAGTTTACTCATCAGTCTTACATCTTCAACCTGGGAGCTGGAACGTTTGGGCACTGACAAGCACATTTTCAACTCGCGAGTCCCGCTTTAAGCGGCTTAAACAGTCTCTTTTCTTGTTATCCCCCTTCCTTCTTCCTCTCGTTTCCCTCGTGACTTTTTGTGTTTTATTTTTGTCACAAGCACGTGCTGGCCATGGCGCGCAAAATCCGCGATACCAAAGTCTTCAAGGCTTGCTATTGGCTTGTGGGCACGCGAAGTCGACGCCGCGCCCTGCTTCGGGTAGCCATCGTCATACTCGTCATTCCTATTGTCTTACAATGGTTCCTCGCCTATATCGTTGGTAGTGATGCACGCCTGCTGCCGCCAGAACTGCTACGGTCAAAGAGCCTCCTGGTGGTGACGGCGCATCCCGACGATGAGTGCCTCTTTTTCTCGCCCACCATCCTGGGCATCCTCGATAGGAACCGTGCCATCAATGGCGGGTTGCTAGTCATGTCGACCGGTTAGTTTGTCCTTCCTCTTGGCTCCATTTTCCCCGCATTAGACGAGGCTATACTAAGACAGTCGTCATTTGCGACGTGTACCACTATTAGGAAACAATTATGGCAAAGGCGAGACGCGCAAGCAAGAGCTAAAAGGCTCATGTCTAGCCTTGGGTATCAGCCCATCGAGATGCGAGGCATTGAACCACCCTAGCCTCCAAGACAATCCTCGGGTGTGGTGGGATACAAATCTCATCCAGGCCATCGTGAGGGAGTATGTCAAGAAGTGGGAGGTTGACGCCGTAAGACCCCTTTGTCCCCTCTCTTTCACAAGCTTAGCTCGACGTACTGTGGGATGCTGACGTACATTAACCAACTGCATAGATAATTACCTTTGATGAAGGTGGTGTGTCTGGACACATTAACCACAGAGCTGTCAGTGCAGCTGTTAGGTACGCCACTTCCTTGCATTGTATCCTGAGCGATGTAACGCACTCCATCTACTTGAACTTGCACTGACTCCTCACCGTGTTGTAGTGAATATGTGTTGGGTGACAAAGATGCTCCTCCAGCATATAAGCTTGTCACCACGGCAGTTCTCAGGAAATATACTTTCTTGTTCGATCTGCCATTGACAGCGCTATCCTTCACATGGCGAATCATTTCTGCGATTTTTTATCCGTCCACACAAGCGAGCCCAGAGATTAGCTCAAAGGCTCTGTTGGCCAATTCGTGGCATCGTTATGTCATGACGCGCGGCGCCTTTGCCAGCCATGAAAGCCAGTATACGTGGGACCGCCACCTGTACATGATCCTCAGCCGATATGTGTGGTTCAATGATCTCAAGAGAATACCGACTCAAACAGCATCATCATAATAGTAATTAACATAATAAAAAGGTTTAGCTTGATCGCCGATCTAATTCCAATGACATGGTAAAATGCCGCAACCAGTCACTAATACGAGCAGGGGACTTTGAGACTTTGAGAGAGTGGCATGAGCTACCTAGTAGTGTGAAGACAGACAGTCTAGCAATCTGGCGTCAATTCGTTCATAGCAACTTTCTCTCGGCCCCAGCAGGCATCAAAGCCTTTCCTCTGTGGCGCAATTGGCTAGCGCGTCTGACTGTTAATCAGGAGGTTGGAAGTTCGAGCCTTCCCGGAGGAGACACAAACAAGCTGTTTCTTTTTGTCCTTTTCTTCTTTTTTTGTCTGATTCACTGGATGTTCAAGGATTTTGGTCGGTAAGAATAGCCTCAAGTTGTCCAGAGCCAACGCAAATGAAACGTGCAATGTTGTCATCTGTTAGCTCGGCAATAGTTTGAAGGAGGATTCGCTTGGCGGTCTGCATGAGCTATACAATGCAACCCTGCTCATTCACACAACTAGACTGCATCTTAGTTGCTCTTATCTTGGTTCTAGATCTTCTTATAGCCACTCCTCCAGAGAAGCACGCCATTGATGGAGCATGGATTAACTACCGGTTAGAACGTTCGCTAAAAAGTTCTTTATCCAAACAAGTTTTCTCCTTTGCCAAGCCTGGGCCAAAGTCCAGCGCAACTCCAGACCAAACAGCGGCATTCAGGTGAAGAAAATGCCAAGGGCAAAGCTTCTCTGGTCAAGCTTCTCCGGTCCTGCACTAGACAATAGGGCTGGGCCCACCTTGAAAACACAGAGAAAAAGTTGAAGCTGAACGAAGGGCTGATTCTTGGCTTTTGGGCTGGAGCCAGGGTTCGCAGCAAGCTAACGGAATACGACGGTAAGCCAATAAGCCAAATGACATGGTTAAAATGAGGGTTGTGGGCCTTGATTCAGCCCAACGCCAGTCGTCTTCAACAAAGGTCGAGCTGTCGCGACTTTATTTTCTCTAGTCTTTAACTCGGTTATTTTGGTAGTCTGGGGTGGGAAGACATTCGATTGATACAACCAAGCCAGGTTATGGCTGTCGGTAAATATAGTATCTTGGTGCTAGGCAAGGCTGAGAACCAAGGTGTAGACTGAGCGGACTTTTCCCGCACTACGTCCCCATCTGACCCCCATATTGTCAATGCACTTCTGACGCGATTGTAAAAAAGAATTTGTGACAGATGCGGCGATCCCAGATGCTAATGCCCCCAGAAATAGCAACGCCTCGAGAGGTACAGTGATAAGCAGCCTCCCCCTTGACAGTGACACGGGCATTTAGCTTCGAAAGTTGCGTCTCAAAAGATATAAGCCCCTGGCTCATAGGAGTTCGCCGCCCTACGAGCCTAAAAGGGGGGTCCCCTTGAGCCATAGGTTGTCAAGTTCTAGAAAACTTGGCTAAATTAGGAACATCAAAAGAGACTTAACAGGGTGCTAATTTTGGGTCTCAACCCCTGCAGTGATTGACGTGGTACTATGCCGAAAGGCAATGCCGAGCTGAGTTGGGGTGTCTTCTTATCAACTTCGAAATACACGATATAGTTTGATGATAGGGGCATGTGGATATTTCTCCGACGATCATATTCACACCATCTACAGGGAACTATGTGAATACGAAGATGGATTGGAAACCGTAGCATGAGACAATGCACTTGATCCGCGAGTCAAGAATTCTTAATATCAATAAAAACTGACTCGAAGCATCAGTGGTTTCGGCCTCCGTTGAAAGTATTATGGTTAGTTAACTGAGGTGTGAATTTGGAAAGCTGACCGGATACTTAGAGAGGGTACCTGCGTCGGAAGGACACCGTGCCTTGACGCGCTGCGGAATTCCGATATTGATCTCAGGGGAATGATACCTTTTAGACACGGATTTCCGCTGTGTATAGTTGTGGTATATACTTCTCAAGTGGTACAAGCGTACATGGCCCTTTAAACAAGACTATATGTGTAAAGGTTCAAGTATGATCTATCAGGGAACTCAAACCTGATCACAACGTAACTGTTGATAGGGTTGGGCTTCATCTTGGGTACTAAGCCTAGCATCAGCACCAGGGAATTTTATGTCCATCTACAGTAAAGCCTCTAAGTAAGTTTAGCTCTCGCTCTCCCCCACAGATGCAGAGCTGAAAGGTTATGATTATAGAGGTTGTGATAGTAAACGGGGACTTCTGTTCAGAATGGGGTAGACAAGATGCACCAGTACAAATTCAGAGTGGTAGGTTTGATGTACTCATTAAAGGGATTGCCTATTAAGACAGCCAACATGAGTAAAAGGTCTCACGTACCTATTGTCAAGATTTGTAAACATGAATAATAACTTGGGTGTACATCAGATCTTGGCGGCCTCTCAGCTCAATGATTATGGCTGATTGCATACCAAGCACGACTACAGACCGTGACTTGCCAACCAGAGAAAATGACGGTGCTCCAACGTGAATATGAAATCTTCCAGCACTTTCTGTGGGGTGGGCTATCCACAGTCTTGCAACGACTCGTCTACTTCTTATCACATGTTCTAGACGCACTAAGAATGCAGTTCTATCAACGATAAAAGCTACGCTTAGTAGAGTGCAGTCATGAAACTCTTGTTACCTTCTTAGTACAGTATTGTCTCTCGAGGACAACAACGCGCTCAATCAATACTAAACTTGGATAAATTGACGCTGCTGTGATATCAAAGGACGGCATCCCCGTCGTAACACTACAGGGAAGAGAAGAAGTTTGCAAATGTATGGTCAATGAATACAAATGGCTACATGAAGGATTCTGTCTTTTCGGACTTTTTGGACACTTTGCCTTTCTCTCTTCTCTACGTTCTTCTCTTCTATCCGTACTTTTCACATTCTATAGCTGGCTTACGGTATACTCACACCGACACTTCCGTAGTGCTTAGAAATGACTTTAATGTTCCTTTTATGCACCGTGATGAAGATAGCAGGTGGTGGAGGACAGGATACTTGCCAATTTTACAGAAACTCAAGTTAGTAGTCATTGTGCGCCTGATAGGGGTCATAGACTCGTGTGAAAATTATTCTACAGGTTTCAACTGAACATGATCAGCCGAATCAAGAGCACAAAGGTTCAATAGACAGACATTATACAACTATTCATTGTAAGAGCCTCGCATTACCGCCTAGCAGCTACATCCAATCGTTTGGAGTTGTAATAAGAATACGATTACGGGATACATAATAACCGTATACGCGTATCGGTCTATTGATGACTTGGCACAGGATGTCACACGTGCCATGGATCAGTAAGCGGCCATAGAAGGTCGTTATAGTGTGCTTATTGGTGAAGCAACTTGCAAAGAGGTCAGGCTTCGAGAGCTCAACACCAAGCTCAAGTTGTTGGATGGAGGAATTTCGGTCAGTAACCTCACTGAGGGAACACCATCAACAAAATTGAGGAATTTGATAGAGATAAGGAATTCTGTTGAAAATGATGGACTGCTCTTAAAGAGTAGAGCATGTAATAAAAGGACTCTTGGTTATCAATCTAGCAATTGCAGTGCGCGTATAGACAAGATGCATATGGGACTCGCTTCCAGGTATTTGAACATTACGCTGTCCCTTGTCTCTTAAACGTCATATTACTTATACTCCGATCTCTCCTCACAAAACAATCTAACAAGCACATAATATTCTTCATTCAAATGCAACCAATTTCTTCCTTATCTAGAATAATCCCAATTTTTCTATCATGGAGAACAAAAGAAAGATTCTAGGTTAGGCGGACTCGCGCAATTTTGGGTATCACGAACTACATAGCCACAGTTCAGCCACATAGCGGGGAGTTCATGTGGCTTAACTGCTATCGGCCGATAAGATTTTTTTGGATGGAATTTTTTTAGAGGGGCTCAAAAACTGTGCTGCTAAAGATTCGCAGCTTCAATTTTGCGATTCCGCACAGAGCCCAGATTCAACGTGAGTGAATGCGCGCATTGATTGACTTGCATGGAACATCTGACTGACATTAAGCTTCATCAGGTAATCTAGCAAATCTCTACATATTACGATAATCATGTCGAAGCGCACAGCGGACGATCATGGCGACCTGCCGCTCAAGGGTGGTGAGCGCCCCGAGCAGATGGATGTCGATATGGACAAGGAAATGGGCGAGTTCGAGGACGAGTTTGAAGATGAATTCGAGAGCGAAGATGAAATCATTGAGGCTGGTGTAGATGGACGGCCAGATGCCGAGAGAGAAGCCGAGGAGAAAGAGCGTAAGTGTCCCAACAACAGCGACGCTTTTTGCGGATTGCGCTGGGCTAGCTGGCAAGATTCAATTGGGGGCTGTAGCTGACGAAAATTGGTTGATACAGAGGCTATGGAGGTCGATCAAGGAACATTCATTGTCGGACGAAGCAAGCTAGAGCCTGGCCAGACGCTGGCGCCGGATTTGACGACGTACGAAATGTTGCACGGCCTCAACACGCCCTGGCCCTGCTTGTCCTTTGACATTGTCAGGGACTCCCTCGGCGACAACCGCAAGGCTTATCCTCACACCATGTACACCGTCACCGGAACACAGGCCGAGTCCTCAAAGGCTCACGAGAACGAGCTGCTGGTCGTCAAGTTCAGCGGCCTGAGCAAGATGGATCGCAACGGCGACGACTCCGATTCCGAGGACGACGATGACGAGGATGCCGATCCTATTCTGGAGAGCAAGTCGATTCCTCTCAACTCATGCACCAACCGTATCCGCACGCACCAGATCCCCAGCCAAGACCCTTCCAAGCCTCCCACGACGCTCACAGCCACCATGACCGAATCAGCACACGTCTTCATCCACGACGTTACACCCCACCTCACCTCGTTCGACGTCCCCGGCACCGTCATCACAGCGCAGCAGAACAAGCCCATCTCTACCATCAGGGCGCACAAGTCCGAGGGCTACGCCGTGGACTGGTCGCCGCTTGTCCCTGGCGGAAAGCTCCTCACTGGTGACAATGACGGCCTCATCTACATGACTTCGCGCACCGACGGAGGCGGCTGGGTCACCGACAACAGAGCGTTCCAGGGCCACACCAGCAGCGTCGAGGAGATCCAGTGGTCTCCCTCCGAGCAGTCCGTCTTCGCATCCGCCTCCAGCGACGGCACGATCCGCATCTGGGACGTCCGCTCCAAGTCTCGCAAGCCCGCCATCACGGTTCAAGTCTCCGACTACGACGTCAACGTCATGTCCTGGTCAAGACACCAAACCAACCTGCTCGCCTCAGGAGCCGACGACGGAACATGGGCCGTCTGGGACCTCAGGCAGTGGAAGGCCAACGCCAACAAGCCCCAGCCGCTGGCCAGCTTCAACTACCACAAGGAGCAAGTCTGCAGCATTGAGTGGCACCCGACGGACGACTCCATCGTCGCGCTGGCCTCCGCCGACAACACCGTCACGCTGTGGGATCTCGCCGTCGAGCTGGATGACGAGGAGAGCAAGGACACGGCCGGCGTCAAGGATGTGCCGCCTCAGCTGCTGTTCGTGCATTACCTCAAGGACGTCAGGGAGGTGCACTGGCACCCGCAGATCCCGGGCAGCTTGATTGCTACGGGTGAGGAGTTTAGCGTGTTCCGTACCATTAGTGTTTAAAGGAGGAAAACAAAAGTATGTTTCGGCTTTTTTCTTGTATATACCCGTTATGATTATGGGCATACTTCGCTGGTATAGATAGTGGGAGTGTGCAATAGATGGATGAATTATGACATGCTACATGGCCCACTGCTGAATGTTTTCTGATGGATGAACGAGCTGCATTATATTTAAAAAGGGGCGAATGAAGAGGTCGGGACTGATCTTGGGATTTAGACTTAGATTGATGTATAGAGCAGAGGTAAAGACTCATTATTCTTTCATTATTCGTAGGTAATACTATGTAAGTCATTTGAGGTCCTTTTCCGGACTGGTTGTCGGTGAATCTGAGCTATTTCCTTCATGGCTGCCTACTGGAACTCCCACTGTCGTAATTTCACCATCTTCTCCTGCACTCCTGACTGGTGGACCAGTGAAATTCTTGCGCGCATATGCAAAGTACCAGATAAAAGCAATGGCTCCAAAGCCAGCGAATACCACTGAGGCGTAGTTCATGGTCGTCGCATCAACGGGCAACGAGACAGGCATGCAGAAAATGACGACAGAGAAGACAATCCAGACGATGCAGATAACGTTAATGATGGGGCCTATAACTTTACCGAGAGGGTAGGGCGAGTGCTCTACAGCTTTACGGCGCTGAACGAGATTGACGAGAACGGGAACACCATATGACGTAGAGAGACAGATGGTGGCGACTCCAGTGAAGGAATTGAAGGCGGCGGAGGAGCCGAAATAGATGCAGCCGAGAATGCAGTCGACGACCGTGGACAGGACCAAAGCCCAGATGGGCACATCCAAGGACGTGTTGACCTTGCGCCACAACTTGTAACCAGGAATAGCACCGTCTCGCGCAAAGGCGTATGTGCATCGCGAAGCAGCCGTGAGAGCCCCAATACCGGCAAACATCAGGATTCCGAGAATGAGAAACAAGAGGCCAAAACCACCCGCCGCAGATCCCGTGACAATCTTGAAGAGCAAGCCGATGGGCTGAGAGTTTGCTACAGTGAGCAGCGTCTGAACGTCAGGGAGAACGAAGAGAAGCGGAATGAGATAGATGACGCCGGTGAAGCCAGCGGCTACGACAGAGAGGACAATGGCCTTGGGAACTTCGCGTTCGGGGTTCTGTACTTCTTCGCACATGGCGGCAACCATGCCGTAGCCGGTAAGGGTATAAGCAGCTATATGGGACAAAGAATCGATAATTAGTTGAATGTCCTGATGGAGAATGGGATAGGAAATGAGATAGCGTGAGAGCCTACCTTGGAGGAGCCCGACGAAGAAAGACCAGCCGGTTGGCCATCCGCTGCCTGATGCGTCATAGTGGGCAAAAACGAATTCGCCAGATCGTCGGTGGTCGGCCATTGTGAGCAGGGTAACCATGATGATTATGACACTAGCAGCCGTCCAGTATATACAAATCTTGTTGATGAGATCCAAATATCGCGAGCCGAAAGCATTGACTAGAGCGCAGACCAGCATGACGGCCCAGAAGCACAACACCGTCTGCCATGTATTTGCGACGAAGTCTTCGTTGAAAATAGAGATGGCGCTCAGAATCAGCTGCGCGCCGGAGAAATTGATGCTCAGAGTCACTGTCCAGTTGCCGACGAGGGTAAGCCATCCGTCCACGAAGCTGACCAGAGGCGCCCACTCGCGAGAACTCAGCATGGCGGACCAGTAGTAGACACCGCCGGCCGTGGGGAAGACGGCGCAGATTTCGGCGAGAGAAGCGGCGATGCAGATGGAGATGAGGGAGACGAGTACCCAGCCCCAGAGAACGGTGACGGACTGGCCATTGGTGAGAGTGATGTACATGGTGGTGCTGAGGCCAAAGGGAACAGCCATGATTGCGAATGAGAGGCCGAGGATGGACATCATGGAGAGATGACGGGGCAATTCGGCCTTGTAGCCCAGCGAGGCGAGGGCCTGGTCGGCCGTCTGGGCGCCGCTGCCAACAGAAGAGCGGCGGCGGCGAGAATCCATGGCTGAAAGAAGTTGTCGTCTATGTATGTGTGTATGTATGTGTCACAGGCACGCGATGCCAATCGGTGGTTGTCGGCGAGGAATTGCTTCCTAGGTAGTTCAGCGAGGGCGAGTCTAGGCAGGCGCCAATGTGTTGTCAATCTCAATGTCTAGCAAATTCCAGAGCCATGCAAAGCAGAGAAACAAAGAAAAGAAAAGGAAGAGGAAAAAGGAAAATATGAAGAGGAAGAAGAGACAGGTTGCAACTGGAGACATGGCCAGGGTTGTAGATAAGAAGCTCGTCAGATGCTATCTATCGCATGCCGCAGTGGTTCGTCCGATGACGACGGCCGAGGCTCCTCCATTCCATGCTCTTGATGCGCCCTCCGCAGCGTTGCTGTCGCGTGCTAGCAGCTGCTTAGCCTGGCCCCTAGTCGTGGCTTCATCTCGAACGAGTAACGGCGGTGCCGATTCTGGCCCAAGCATTCGCTGGCTGACGATAAGCTTGTTTTGCCCTGCTGCTTGCCGGCGTCGTGGTAAGCGATGCCGATGTCTTAGATTTCGATTCCCATGTGGCATCTGCGGGAACATGCCATGCTCCTCTCTGATCTATACAATGCGACCCTCGTTGACCGTTATTTTCTTCTCCAATCCAGCTGAAAGGCCAAGCGATGGCCCGAAGGCAACAGCGCATGATAGCGATGCAACGCAAATCGGACCGCACGAGTCAAGGATTGTATCGGCCAGGGATCAGGACCCAGCAGCGGCCAATCCTCAGCGCTCGCCGTTGTCGATTTGCGGGGAGGCCGCGGCAGCATGGCGAGATAAGCATCCCGTTTCGTCTTTGGGGATACTCGTAAAGGCAATGACTGGAGAACATTGCACAGGCGACGCCTTTGATTCGATTGCAGATTCACATGTCGCACGAGTCCCACATGGGGCGCGATAACGGCGTCTTCCCCAGATCTCGAGCAGCGCTAAGGGTTGCTGTTATGTAAATGGTGTCGATTGACGTGCGGAGTGCAAGCAGGAAAAGCACGTCTACTTTCTCAGCTGAAGCTCGTTGCAGTATGTCTGTGTCTAAGGTAAAGAATATTGAATCATGAAGCATTATTATAAGAGTCGTGATAGCTGACTAACTGATGGTAAGTACTCAAGTAAAGCAGGAAGGCACGCTGAGCACTGCAACTGCCATCTCTGGCGGCTGCTGACATCATCCCATCTCATCTGCTCCGTATTTCCATCCTCTTTTCTCCCTCACTTTCACACTCGCCTTCATCTCTCCTTTATCCCTTTTGCCATCAATTCTTTCCAACAGCCGCCAATCTATGACTTCTCACCGTTGACATTGCTGCGTCCATTCTCTCCATTTAGCTTCTTCTCTGGTACCACAAGCCCTTCCACAAGTCCTCGCGCTTCCTGCAGCGTTTCTCCCATGCCGGCCAGCGCCTTGACATCGGCTGCCACGAGGATGAAGGACATGCGCTCCGCAGCCTTCTTGAAGGACTCTGGGGTGCCAAAGGGAGGGCTGGAAAAGGCAAAGCCACCATAGGGCTTATCGTGCTTGTCAAGGACATCAAAGAACTTCTGGCGAGCCTCTAGCCACTCGGGCTCGTTACCGCCCATGCCATAGTTGCTTGCCAGATTCATTTCTACACGACAATCGAGGCTTCCGAGCCACACGATGTCGATATCGGGCACCTCGGTGAGGATGGCGTCCAGGTTGTTAATGCCTGATGGACAAAGAGTCAGCTAGGGGGTCTATTTGACGGATGACTGCGGACAAGACGAGGCTCAAAGCTGATAAAATGAAAACACACCTTCTAGCGATTCGATCTGGATCATAATGGCGGCCTGATCATTGAGCGCCTGGAAGATATCTCTGCCCGGCTGGAATGCCATATCTGTGACACCAGGCATCAGTCGGAAGGGGGGTGCCGAGCGAGTGCCCCTTTGTTTGGACCCAAACTTGGCTGACGATACAACATGCTTTGCTTGCTCAACAGTTTCAACCTTTTTACATCCGAGTCAGCTTTGCCATCTCATAACATGGCGCTTTGTGGTACTATTGATCGCGTGTAACTTACTTGGGGAATGACAAGGCTCGCACCGGCATCCAGCGCATATCCAATCGAGGCGTGGTCGTGTCCTGGCACTCTGACAAATGGAATTGTCCTTCCCTGGCTCATGAAAATGGCCTCGTGAACAATGGTTGTCATTGTCTCAACGTTCATGCTGCTGTGCTCCCAGTCGACCCAAACGGCATCAAAGTTGAGAGGCGCCACCCAGCGCGAAACCTTTGTGGAACCAAGACCGCCATAGTATCCAATCAACGGGGGAATCTTCTTCTTGTGAGCATCTCGGATGGCCTGACGGGTGAGGTGAGGCTGGAAAAGAGAGGGCGCAGCATATGCGGCCATGCCTTGTGCTGAAGCCATTGTGACAATGTGCGTGTGAAAATACTCGGTGAGCTGTAAGTTGTTTAGCTGGGTATGCGAGCTATTACTGAGAAAGCAAGCGATAGATTGAATGGCTGGTGAATGATGAGATCCGAATGAACGCTTGCCTTCCAGAGGCCACCGTCCTTTTTATAGTCCAAGTTGCTTCCCCTCAACTCCAATCAACCCTGCTGCTCACCTGTTGTGAGCTCCTTACTTCAACTAAGGCTTACCCGCTCGTGAGCTTATTGCTTCAAGGAGGGTCAGCTAGGTACAGGTTAGCAGGATGAGGCGACACACCCTTTACACCCTCCACACCCTCCGGTATCATTATATCAAGGTTAATGGCTTAATCAACAGACCAATTTTGGAAAATGACCCGCTTATATCTCGAATTCACCTACTGATACAAGAATATGAAAGTTGATCGATCGAAATGTGCATACACGATGGGCGAACCAACACTGACCATTTCCGCGAAACCCCTATTATTCGGCAACAAAAACGCGGTGCGGCCAAGAGTTATCATCTAAAATTACAAGTTTACGACACAGGTCCTCGCTATTGCGTTCTTTTCGGCGGAATTAACGGTGAATCGGCGATAGCATGAGTAAGGAGCTCGATTTGACAGATGGAGATATGATGAATGCCGGACATCATATCACCACGGCTGGCGTACGCCACAGCCTCCTTGGCGGCTTTAGCTCACCCCGCCGCTTGAAAGGGACATTGGTCCATATCCAGATGATTTCTGCGTTCTTGAGATATCGCAAGTGCGGAATCTTTGACTGGATTCTCCAATTTACATAAACTTCTCCGGAATTAATTACTCCTAGCCTCCGGATATCAGGTCTGTTATCGTAATGTTGCTACCGCTGGACCTAAAACATGAGTTATCAGTAGTGACAGCATGTAGTCTGTATAAAATACAGCAGGGACTCGAATGACAGATAATGAAGCCTGAACAGCCCCGTCATCATATTCACATTCAACCGAACTAATCGATGGCAACTGCTCAATGGCAACTGCTTATGTCCAATTCACTAGATCCATGGCGCCGGAAATAGTTGTACGAACTCCTGTTACCACCGAAATTGAGGCACTGTTGCATTCCTGGGATCTATTCTCCCAAGTCGATGTAGCGTGTCTCACGTTGGATCGCTGGAGGCTTGTATTTGGGTAGCAAACACGCTCGATTAGCGCAGCCAAAACTGGATGTCAGTCTTATGAGACTTTTCGACTCTTATTTTGCTTGGGCCATAGGGCTGAGGCGGGGCGAGAGAATAGTAGCCACTGGTATACGGGATGCTCAACTGCTTGTGCGTTACACTGTCTCTTTGTGGAATCATTTTGACAAACAAGACCGGATAAGAGCATGTATTCTGTCCTCCTTCTCGTAGAATATCTCGCAAACTCCTGTCATGTTTCACAAGTGCCAGAACAAGACGGAATTGAACGTATTACCCTCAAGTATTTTGGCCTCTTCCTTCACTGGGGTATAGATGAGGACACACCATGGGGGGGGGGCCAAGTCTCTTTGTTATGAGCTGATTTTCTCCCGTCAGAACTAGGAACATGGCTAAACGACGCCCTCTAGCCTCGATCACGTCAATTGCCTTCGCCGACGCTGGGGCTTCTCCGGGGGGGACCTCTCTAGTGTGATGTGAGATCAGGGGGATAAGTTGATACCGTGGATTATGATTCTTAGGCTTTTGCGGATCGGCTCCTTCGGCTCCACACTTCCGGCGGCGAATCCAACCTCAGTGCGGCAACAGTTCCGCCTGGATGCGAGCACTGTAAGGGCCGGGAAACCGGCGCGCCTCCTGTGGTACGGGATCAAAGTTTCGGACAAGACCGAAATGCAATTGCAGAAATGTGATGTGGATACTCTATGGATTCAAAGCCACGGAATTGGCGTCTATACTTTTTCTCATTGGATTTTGGTCGTAATTCGATTTAATCCATGATTCACTTGGAATGCTTGCTTATCCCCTGGAGGGCATGGACTTCGACGATTCGCACTGTCAGCATTTTCTAAACTCTATCGACCCGGAGTCAGCAGTGGCTGCAAAAACCCTGAGCCACAAGAGCCTTGTGGGGACACTACGAAGTCCGCTCTGGTTTGCTCAGTACATTCTTCATCTGCTGCCTAGTTCAAGACGGTAAAGACGGCAAGGGACGAGGCAGCTTACCCCTTAGTCCCATCACTGAGTTAGAATCAGAGCCGCTATCAGACTTGGCTGCTGATAGTGTTGTGATACACATCACATAATGATTCGACTTGCATATAATTAGAATAGAGGTTTGCCAAGAGTGCTGAAGAAGTTGTATTGAGTCTGGTCCGATTACCTCATCTGCTCCGAGTGAAACCTATCATTTGTCATAAGAGTCCGGTATCAGGTAATTCGCCGTAGCGTATTCTATTTTAATACAAATCATTAAGCGATATCTTATAGGTTCGGAAGGGCCACTCTTTAAGGTGCTTCCCGTGTACTATTGGCAGAAGTTCTTGTGTGATAGCACTGATGGGTAATAATTACGGTTATACGTGTAATTCGTAATGCTATGGTCCCGGGCGTGGTGCGCTAGTGCTATAAGAGTGAAGTGACAACCTGACATGCTCTTATAGGGTCCAAATGGAATTCAGTAGTTGTATGTATGGAATTCCGTCTTATATATTTATTAATCAGGCATAAATGCGAATCTTTCATCCCTAGTTGATGCTGTCTATATAATCAAAAGATCACTAATAGACTCCATCTATGGCGAGGCTTTTTTTCTCTAGTCTTAATGTGAATTACAATTCCTCTATAATGAATTACTATACAATACATATCACATAGTTCTTCCATCACCATAAGTTCTAACATTGTTTTCCTAAAAGAGTCAATGTTGCTCGTTGTCCTGCAGCTGCTATCACCCCCACGTACGCTTTAGCATGAATAAGCATGCTACTAGGTAGTAAATTATCACTCGAGTCAGACTAGTCTTGCTACTACGAACAAAACGAACAGCAAACGGGCAACATGTTCGGTAGTTAGCGCTTATTCATCAGGTGCAACCACCTCAAGTCAGCAAAAATCAACAAAAAAGTTCATCTCCGGCAAGCTGGGTTGGGTCTAGATGGACAGGGAGAAACAAAACGTTGTAAAACCAATGGTTCTTCTGTTGAGCGATAGCCGGGAGAGTGTTACTAGGCTAGGTAGGCCACGTCTGGTGGCAATGGTTCCCAGTTCTTTGGGGATCGGCTTACGGGCTGGCGGGGAACTTGCTTTCTCCGGGAACCTCGACATCCGTACGATCGGGTGGTTCGTTGAAGGCCGAGCGGTGATTTAATTGAGTTAGTGGATGACTGCGTTTCTTTCGAGATAATGCTAAACTGTGAGAATGGGAAAGTGACTCAAGCCTTCGGACAATTGCCACTTTGGGGACTCCTTCACTTATACACTTGCGTGTGCGTTATAGCTATCTCCGATTCGGATTTCGGAGTCGGGCTTTGAGGCTGTGCATGGAATTCCTCATGGCCGACGTCAGTACGGATAAAAGTCCGCACTCTAGCATTTTTGTTCAAGGATTTCTCTTTTGCGTCACAATGAGAGAAGCGGTAAGCAGCCGCGTTGGCTGTGGCTTGCGGACATGGGCAAATCAAGGTTGAAATATAACTTGCCGACTTCTCTTTGACCTTGTCACAAAATTATTGCGGTATAATCCTAGTTGCCTCTTCGAGCTTGGTCCTAGATCAATCTCAGATAATCTCACATCAGTTTGGAAACGTAATTCGGATCATTTTTGCCGTATTGCCATCATACCTCGCGGCTTCTCGATCCGAAGATGAGACTGTTGTCGACCTGTAGGAGATTTATATACTCCATATGGGAGCAAGGATTTCCACCAATCAGATATCATAATGGTTTCGTGGTCTAGTTGGTCATGACATTTCGTTAACATCATTCGTTGACACCACCGAAAAGGTCCCCGGTTCGAGCCCGGGCGAGATCATTCTTTTTGCGATTTGATGCATTTAATTGATTGACGTTCAATTCTATTTTGCTTCTTTTTGCTCTTGTATTTTTGGGATGCTCTATTACGATACAGAGCTTGTTGTAGTCTTGAACCATGGCTCCTCTCATTTAACTAGTGCAACATTGAACATTCATCGCGCCAACACAAGCGCAATGACTTGCATCAGTTAGTGCTAAAATGTAGAAAAGCAATGCTGTAAGGACGTTGCAGAGCCATTCTATGCACTGGTTTATTTTCTCAATGTCTCAATCAACTCCTCCGTGTGCTGTATGTAGCCAACAATCCCGTCCTCAAGCTCACAATGCCTTGATCACATAGCCAAATAAGTGGTGCACAGACATTACATACAAAGCTGTTGCCATAAATTGCTTTATTCCATGCATCTAAATATCCCAATGAATGCCACTCTACATTACAAGCGTCTTTTTATACCATTATCCAGCGTTAGGCGGAACGTTGCGAGATTGGCGTCGTATTTAATCGCCTTCGCCACGCCGTACCACTATTCATTGTCCCACTACCTCTAGCGGTGTTTATTTTTGGACTAATGTGCGTCTGCCTTGCGCATGAGGCTCGTTGTTTCGAATACTGATCCTTCTCCTTGACTAAGTCAGGTTATAGGGCTGAAACCTGTCAGTCATACAAGGCTGAGCAGTTCAATGAATGGGTGCTCCCAAACACAGCCTGGTCCGACAGATTTAGAGAAATGTTTCACTCGCAGTGACGGTTGAGTAAGAAACGTTTCTCTCTCTCTCTCTCTCTCTTTTTTTTTTTTTTTTTTTTTTTTTTTTTTTTTTTTTTTTTTATTTCAGGATAGATATGACTTGTCTCGCACTCTTGGCACCGTTAATGGCTCAGCTGTGCAACGGAACTGAGAATCCCACTTGATGACATAGAATGAGGCTCTGAAGATGTTTTATC
The DNA here is from genome assembly GCA_037893235.1 of Trichoderma afroharzianum. Lineage (NCBI taxonomy): Eukaryota > Fungi > Ascomycota > Sordariomycetes > Hypocreales > Hypocreaceae > Trichoderma > Trichoderma afroharzianum. The sequence goes on from JBBLXW010000006.1 coordinate 1,437,992, forward strand.
AATGAGAGAAAGATGAGTAATTTCCGGGGCTGCGGTTGACACGGCAAAAGTGCAATTGCCGAGGCGCACTTTGAACGAATTGGGTGTAGAATGCTACCCTATCTGAATGACATCGACAAAAGGAATTAGGGATTGTATCTCGGGTCATATGTCTCTGTTATCTGCAAAGTCATAACACATGATACATGATTTTCAGCTTCAACAGGAAGGCTTAGACAGTATCTTGTGCAATATGGCTCCTTGACTGTTTCCATAATCAGAATGTCATGGTCAGGCAATTGGGCCTATCGGTAAATCATAAATCATCGTACTCAGTAATCTGAAATGACAAATTAACGTTGCAATATCGTAAAAGCAATTTGGTTCTGAATGAAGAGATCACATGGATATGTAAGAATCCTGTAGCGCCTTTCGTAAAGGCGCATCGCATATGACCAACATGAACTTGCTTCCAGTAAATCCTACCATCATGTAAATGAGTGAAAGTCTTCAGTCTAGTTAGAAAGAAGATATATCTTTCTATTGATAAATAGTTTGTATTGCCAACGTCTATCGGACGCAGCACTCTGTTCATGTCCGAGCCTAGCTCAGATATGTCCACATTCGACAAAGGAACGAGAATGAGAATGCACATTGATGATATTCCGTACAACCGAAAGTAGAGACAACAACTTTGCAAATATAATTTGTTTCATAATTCAAAAGCAATCTCATGATACTCGGTATCGCAGAGTGAGCGTTGCCGATGCTGTGTAAATGTTGGCAGTCAGCAGTCATGCTGGCTCTTGTGCTGACATGGAACTGCACTTTTCGGTCAGCATATCAGCCTATCCCGCCTTTCGGCCAACCTTCATCCTTCAGGACGTTGAAACGGTATGGGTTGGAAAATGCATTGCCCTATTCTGTTCAGCTTGGATGGCATTCGGCCATTGAGCTTGTTCGTCAGGGCCGCGTCACGCTGACAGCGTGGAAAGATATATAACATTGGCCTTGGGAATGAGGATATTGTTCATCAGATCAAGAAGAACATCCTTGACAAAAGAGAAAAGATATAACATACCAAACACTCCAATACTTACTTCTTGAACAATCGGAATAGCAATCATTGACAAAATGAGACTCCCTCTTGTTGTGGTTATGGCCTCTGTCGCTGGTAGGTTCATCTCTGCCCTTATATAGATATTTGAAAAGCAATGTACAGAGCCAACAAAAGTTTCAGATGCCAACGGCACCAACAACACTGCCGGTCAATCAGGATCCTCAGGATCTGGTGCGCAAAACACTTCGGCTAGTACACCAACATCTGGAGCTGGAGGATCCAGCTCGACTTCCGGATCTCAGAAGAAGTGATGCAGCGAGACAACATTTTACGACTTTTGCACTGGATGCAGAACTCGATTGTATTTTTCACAGTTTGGCATGTTTCGACTAGAGGAGTTAAAGAGGGCAACCACAGCAGGGCTATCGCATTTACGGGCGCCAGTCATAGATCACAATGTACTTCTAGCTTAGATTGAATTGGACTTTTGCTTCATCCTGTAACCTGTCATCTTCCACCTGCATCGGACATCGCCGTGCTGCAATGTGATTTGATACCGGGGCTGGAGATCGATGCGTATGCGTGTGCGTAGACTTCCATGGGATCAGAACGAACCGGTTTTTGGTCCGGAATCTTGAACGAGCCCGTTTCATTGGTTAATTTGGCCTTTGATGGGATTTTAGCTCGCTATTGCCGCCGGGCCACTTATATCCGAGAAGTAGTCCAACAACCCGGGCCAAGTAAGACTGGTTGGATGAAATACATGTACTATTCGCTGCACATTCTACGGTAATCTCGCATCACTTTACGCTCTTCGAAAAACGGTAATGAATGACTTTCTTCTTGTGGAAATACGCCGCGCTCTGCTACGTCAGCGACGAGTTGCCAACACAGCTGAAGCTGTCGCCAGATGAGATCGCCCACTGTTGTTATTAATAATGTGAGGCGCGTATTAGCTTCTGTGGGACAGACTCACAAAGTCTGCCTGGCATTAGCATCATGCAAATATTCATATTTAGCTACGGCGCACGATGAAGCAGCGTCATCTAGACACGCCATTGCTCTGGTTTACGGCTTAGCTGCAATTCCCGTGATCAATCGACGCAAGTATGCCTTGATGCCAGGGGCAATCCTTCTGGGGATCCTCCTGGGTTTCTGCGCCTCGTCTTGGGCGCTTATTGGGCCAACCGCCAAACTGACATGGATCTTGTGCATTCGCCACACTGCTTTGGCGGGTTTGCCATGGTCCCGTGAAAGCCAACTGCCGCAGCGTCTGACGATGGCCGTGATGAAGCTTCGTCAATCTGGAATTCCGCGTAGACCACGTAGACCGAATGCTGCAATGAGTCAATCACCGAGCTGCCTCTCGAGGTCATTATTCGGAACGTCGTCATTCCGCTTCGTCTTCCGGATGTTCCCATCTCAGGAGATGATCCCTTGAACCATCAACTTGGGCGCCACCGATTGGCCAGCCTTACAACCATCCCCTGCATCGATTCATCGCACTTCGCACTTTTGGTTTGCTTGGAATCCAGCCCGCGGCCCCATGGGCCCTTTGCTTAGATCGAACGGCTCCGCCATTGACTATTCCTAGCAGTCGCCCAAGCCGCATCGCATCCAGTGCTTTTGTGGTTCCTTGCAGCAGCCTTGCTAACCCAGATCAAGCAAGCAACCTTGCAGGATCGCCACAGTCGCAAAAAAGGCAAAATGGGCCGCCAAGATGGACGAGTTTGGCCACTGTCACTGCGACCATCTAGCGTGTTGATGCGTTTATAGATGCCGTGTGAGCGCCAATTCGAGCCACAAATGGCTTCTTTCAGCCAAGATGATAGCATCCCCGGTTCTCGGCTACGCACAAGAGTGGTGAAAGGTGTGGCTTGTTGCAGGAAATGCTGCTAAGCTGTGTGCCCGCCCCCAATGCCGAGGGTGTCTACAATAAGATTCAAAGATTCCTTCCAACATCCCTGTCCGTGCCTGACAGAAATGTTTAAATAATGAGACAAGTTTTTGGAACTGCACTTTTTATCTACGACAACTATACTATGTAACTAGAGAATTTTTATTGCAAACGCGACCATCGTCTACCGTAACAAAGAGCAAAGTGATCATGGCAACCTCATCCTGCACTCCGGACCGCCCCACCGGCAACCGACATGAACTGAGACTTTGCATTCAAAATGATGAAGGGATTGAAGAAAAGATTAAGCTTGATAGCATCGTCGATGCCGAAAATGCTGCAAAAGAGAGACGAAGGAAGCAGAATAGAATCGCCCAGCGCAAGCATAGTAAGTCAAGACGATTCGTGATACGCAGTATGAGAATATCGACTAACCATTGCCATCATGCAGGACGCCGGAAAGCTGAGCAGAGACTTTCTGAAATGTCCAAATCACCCGATCTCAGAACATCACCACACGCTGGACCTTGTTGCAGCTGCGTCACTAGACGACTAGAGATTACACCCCCGGAGGACTACAACCGGAGCTTCATATCCATCACATCGCCAAACTCATCATACGGCGCTCTCACTCCCTCAGCCATATCCGACTATGATAGGAGCCAGACACTGTCCGCTGATATCCCCAATCCATGGACTCCCTTTTGGCCAGCGGCATCTCCTCTATTCGATACCGACGCCAATGTTCTGCCGTCTGGGGACACGCTTGACAACCACAGCCACAGCCCTATTCCTAGCTCAGCGTCACTGGACGTTCAGCCTTTTCAGGATTCGCAATCATCGCCGTCAGCCCTGTCGTACGACGCTTCCATCAGCCTCATAAGCAGACCAAAGAGCAATTGTTTGTCACCAGAGAGTCACCTCGGAGGTCAGTTCCCTCTTCATTTAGCTGCTAGAGGTGGATTCATGGGCATCATTGGCCTTCTCGTCAGTAGAGGGGCTAGACTAGATGCTAAAGACACTTATGGGCGAACTGCGCTTCACTATGCCGCCGAGGCCGGACATCTTGAGGCTGTTGGTATGTTACTTTCTGTCGGGGCGAATCCATTTCTAGTAGACAGCGAAGGGTGCAACAGCCTACATATTGCTGCTAGTAAGGGGAGAGAGGATATAGTGCGTGTGTTGATGGAGCGGGGGATGGATCCGAATCTGGGGGTTGGACGCGATATTGAAAACTCGGGATGCTCTTGAGACACGTTCCGTTATACAAACCTACACAACTCACCCGGACCGTCTTAGTAGCCCTCTACTCCTCATTTTATTCTTCTTGTACATAGATAAATATTTTTGTCCACTTTCACATTAGGATACTTCATTGAAACTTAGGGGAAAAAATAAATGAAAATAAAACAAAATATGAATTCTACTACTCATCTTGTGCAACGCCAATGGCATTCGTATTTCGAAACTGTGAGCGCCACCTCGCCGATCAACCCCCCTGTGTGTAACCCTTATACGTCTCGTGTGTCACAAGTATATACACTGAATTTTACCGTATATATCGAAGGAAGGGCTTAGTATGATGGCTCAATTGATCCCGAATTTTGAGTCTAGAGTTGAAGGATGTGTAATGAGGGCTAATTGATGTGGCGATGCTTGTCTTTGGCTACCACCTGCCCAGCACCAAGGCGCTTATAGATGATGGTGACAGCCTCACATTGCAAATATTTAGCCCGATCTCCTTGAAGTTAATATATATTACCGCCTCTTCGGTAAGGTAAGCGAGACAGATGCAGCTAGATCCGCAGCAGCTTCTAAAAATACTGTGCCTGTTATGAAGCGGATCGCGAGAGGCGCAGCCGCCACTAACAGTGCACGGTTATAACTGTAGGCACTAACACCGCTAATCGCTGCCTAAAACTCGCGACTCGATACGAGATATTTCATCATGCATTCACGGGTTGTCAACTTGTCATCCATTGATGCTTATGTAGTTGGAGTCTTAGGGATGTTGAAACATACATTCTAAAACATATTTACAAAAGCAAAACTTCAATTAATCATCACCAAATTCGATAGCCTCTACAGTAATTGCAGCAAGTTCAACATGGTCTTCTTTGTGCCCCACGACAATCTGGATGTCCTCACATGCTATCTTCTCGCCGACATCTCCAGCGATGAATTGCAAGCCTTCAAATCGGCCTTCGAATTAGGCAATTATGCACGCTTCAATCCTATGCTTCACATCAAAATCGTCCGTCCACCTGAGGACTATATCGGGAAATCTCACGACTACATCCGCCAGAAAGAAGACGAGGCTGGCCGTGAGGGCAAATTCTTCATCCTCGATGATGAGTCTGTGAAAAGGAATGCCGTCTGGTACATCTCCTACTTTGCAGATCAAGAGTACGTCAATTGGGGACAAGCCGAGAGCACAGATGTCTTGTGGAAGATACTCATCAGGACGGATAAGTTGGCGAGCGTGTATGTCAACTACAGCATTGGCAACATGTCCCTTGATGAGGATCTGCGCAACTGCGGGGTAAAATACCCGGTAAAGCCCGGCTTTGAACAACCCAAAGTGTTCGATTTTGAGACAGACATGCAAAAGGATCAGTATCGTCAGCCTGTTTGGGTCAGGGCTGAGCCCGGCGAGTATGAGATTAACAAAGGCGGCGAAGTGATGGGAGATTACATTGCGCCGCCAAATATGTATGCTAGATTGAAAGATGAGGTGGCAGAGGCGGTGGGCGTCATCAACGACTGGACAATGTTTCAACCGACCGGCCCGTTTCGACTGTCGGATGGGACGAAGAAGGAGTTTCCTGAGGACACCATGATTCTCCAGTTGAAGTGGAATCCTGACTTTGCGTGGCCGCCTTACAAGTGGCCTGAGGGGTCGATATAATGCAAAAGTTTGTATTAAAGTGCTAAGAGCATATTCAAGGTTGAATCTACATCTATTTAATGCTGTAGCAAAATTATGCTGGAGGAGTTTGCAGATGAGCGTGCCAAGTGTCTCTTTATAAAATTGAATTCACAATAACTACGTCTATATAACATAAAACATTGTGAGAGATATGTAATTTAAGATTTGAAGCATATCTTTCTGCTCAGTATTCTCCAGTCTCCCTCCACTGGTATATCTCATCGGTCATATACAGCAGTGGCCTGTGAAATTCTTCTCTGCCGTGTTATAAGCCCATTCGCTCAGCATGAGGGGACACTCAGTCTCGAAAGCCGTTACCGAAATTCCATCATCCTGCAGCTTTACGGGCTTGCTGGTGTCCTGATTTAAGTACAGCTGATACTCCTCTTCCGTCTTCCCGTGAGGCACCATGGCCGCGTTCATCCACCCTGCAAAGGGACCAAACTTCGTACCACCATTGAAAGGGAGTGCCGGATCGTTGATAATCGGGAAGATGACCTCTGACATAGTATTGCGGTGGTACCATGGGACCCGGAGCGTGTCTTCAGTTGCCTCCCAGCGAGGCCCGGCAAGCGCAAAGTCCAAGACAGTGGTGAAAGGCTCTTTTCCAAACGCTCGGGCTTGCAGGATGCAATATAACGAAGGGTCATGGTGATCAAATGCAGCATTGTTAAGAGAGTTGAAGCGCATCATGTCGTACTTGTAAGGATAGAGCGTGCCCTGCCAACCAGCAACGTTAAATGGCGTGGAGTCTTGCGTACAAGACCATAGTTTAGTATCAAGACGCGTGATGATAGTCCATGGAGAATTGCCATTATTTGCAACAGCAATGCCGTCGATAACTTCGCCATCGAAAAACGCTGTGGGAATTTGGAAGTCTCGCGGGTTGGCGAGGCCCACCGACCCAATGATACCGAGCTCTGGCAATCAAAAATGGCCTTGATACAGCTCCCAGATGTAGCCTCGACATGGCTTTCCATCAACCAGCGCTACTCTATATGGGATTCCACGCGGGATAACGGCAAATTCGTTGGCTCTCACCAGCAGCCTGCCCAGTTCCGTGGTGATATCCATCGCGCCCGACTGGGGGACAATCAAAGCCTCACCATCCTGACTTGAGAATACAGTATGTGGTTTCATATCCTTGGTGAGTTTAAAAACCCAGAGAGCAACGCCAGTTTTCTGCCGTGCGTGTCCGTTGCTTCCCAGCAGATGCTGCTCTGTCCAGTCGCCTTCAAGGATCGAGGGGAAATCAGACCACCAGTAGCCATTCGGCGTGAACTTTGTCGATTCTGCTGGATTAGCCGTCTCCAATTCATGATGCCACGGCTTGAATTCGGAGTGATCATAGGAGGATTGGGAACGATATGTGTATGTTTGCAAGTTCTCTGCCCGTGGAGCTACAAACGCCGTTCCAGAGATCTTCTCCGTTCGACAGCCATAAGGGGCTTGTTTAGGATAGGGGTTAACAAATGCAACTGCCCCGGGAAATGCTTCAGATCTAATCTCGTCAATCAGATTTGAAATGTTGAACATGACTGGAGGGGCATACTGATGATGATTTCCCAAGCCATCGTGATAGGTGTACTTCTCTGCCACGCTAAAGTCTGTAGTATAACGCATAATGTAATATCGCAGATGGCCTAAAAAGGGGATTTAAAATGTTAAGAAGAGAGGTTTCTGCTTTGGATGGGTTAGATGCGTTAAGTATGATGTGAGAAATAGCGTTGAAAGGAGAATCATCTGCGTCTTTATAACCTGTGTTTCGTACCACAAGATATTATAGATCGCTATAGGCGTTGTCGTACTTTCAGTGGACCCGATATCTAGGAGAGACTCGAAAGGAGGCGGACCAATTATAATACCCATGTTCGTCAAATAGACCGCACATTATTACAACCCAGGTTCTGATGTGCGGGTGAATTACTAACGCTGTAACAGCCCAGTAGAATACAAGCGGACAGTTTCATTCAGGAGCGCATCATCTCTAAAATAGTTGTGCGGCATATCACGAGGGTGTTGTGCCGTGTGTGGCGCGGCGTCAATTGGGAAGATTCACCTTCTCCTCTTGCTGCTGTAAATACATGTGCTATACATCTATGTCCAATCCAATACTGAAGAGAGTATTGAGCTATCCAACCGGTAATATAAAAGTCATAAAGAGGCAGGCTCCGCCGTAGCCAAGAAAAGGGGCCAGATACCTATCGTAATCTTAGTAACATTGATTACAGTACATACGCTTCTTCCAGCAGTATAAAGCAGTCCGACATCCTCTAAAAGGGTCATGGAGCAACCATTGACTGGAAAATTCCGAGACGGTCCTTTCATAGGCCTCGGGTACCAAACGCCTTCCCAGAAGGGTGTAACCGATGAAGATGTGCAGTTCTACTACGAAGAGGGTAAATTAATCACATTCTCCATCGGCAGTCTAATCATCGGAGTAGCGATTGGGTCACCATCTTTGACAATAGCTAGCCTGCATAATAGTAGCTATGAGAAGATGGAGGACTTAGAGCCAACTTGCGCAGAAACGAATAACCGGGCGCGTTTCCTCCAAAGTCTGGGACAGGATATGGATCTTCGGAGTGGTGTGGTGATAGATGATGCCACTCGTAAAGTTGTCGAAACACATTCTAAGGGAATCCAGTTCCTGTCCAGTATCGAAGAATTTGAGAAAGCACCGGCTGTTTGTGGTGTATTTCGTGAGCTGGGGCTCCGGCTTCGTGGAGCCGCGGAGGCTCGAAATCACTTGCGCCGGGCTCTTCAGGGCATCAGAGCACTGCGAGACGTCAGGATTCCTACCCGTGATGGGAGTTATCTGGTTGCGGATATCTTCTTGCCCATTGATGAAGGATCTCATCCTGTTCTGCTCCGGCAGAGCGTCTACGGCCGTGCATTCCAAACCGGGTCTATTCATAACGGGGCCGAAATGCTAGCTAGTGAGGAACGAGAAGCAGCTTGGTTCGAGAAGAGTAGGGAAGAGCTGAACTACTATTTTCGATACTCGGAAACAGCTGCCTCTGCCAACAGCAGTACCCGGGTGCCGCAAGGCTATGCAGTGGTTCGTGTGGATGCCCGCGGCGCGGGCAAGACGCCGGGAACATTGAGTGTTTTCTCGCAACAAGAAGCCCTAGACTATTATGACGCTATTGAGTGGGCAGCTCGACAGACCTGGGGTAATGGGAAGGTCGGACTTTACGGCAGCTCATATAACGCTACCACGCAGTAGAATGTTGCTGCTTTACAACCACCGTCTCTCCATGCCATGGCCGCGATAGCCTCAGATGCCGACGCCTACCGCGATCTCGCATACCCAGGGGGCATTTTCCTTAAGAATTACCGCCACTGGTGGTGGAAAGAAAGTGTTGGTCCCGCGAGAAACAAGAACAGCGATGCTGTCGATTTTATTGCCGGTTTAGAAGACTACCCATGGGACGATGGACATTATTATGGCTATGGTTGGGATGCAATCTTGTCTGCTGATTTTTCTAAAATCCATATACCAGTAATCACAGCTGTCAGTCAGACGGGCTTTACCCATGGTCGTGCAGGCTTCGAAGGCTATGCCGAGTTGCCATCGCCAGCCAAGCAACTACTTATCCTCGACGCTGCTTTTCCGGAATACATGCTTGTTGATTGTCAACATGATCTAGCGGCCTTCTTTAGCCGGCACCTCAAAGGACTTGCGCCACATCAGGAGCAATCCCCTGTGAGGATGTTAATGCGAACAGGTGGTGGGGGCTTTGAGTGACACAATGCGACAACCTGGCCTGTTCCGAACACTGAGTATCGGGAACTCTTCCTCAACGCCAACAGTGCCACGACTATAGGTAATATCACTACTCATTGACCTCTTCAGCAGAGCCAATTCACATACTCCGCAGACGTTCAAGCGGCCAAAGATCTCCCAATGGCTATCTTCGAGTCAGACCCGTTAACGGAGGGTCTCGAATTGGCAGGCCACTTCCGAGCCACTCTGTAGGTAGCGTCTACATCAACGGATGCTGATGTCTTTGTCGCCATTCGAGTCCTGGACGGTGATAAGGAAGTCCATTATCAGACGCGAGCACCTGGTACACGAGCACCACTGACTTACGGTTGTCTAAAAGTCTCTCACAGAGCCACCGATCCAGTGCAGAGTAACAAAGAACGCCCCTGGCATACTCACCGGAAAGAAGATGCCTTACCTCTACTCCCGAATACAGTGGTCAAGATTGATGTAGAGTTGCTGGAAGCTACAGGGCGTATTCCCTCGGGTTGCCGATTACGTGTTGAGATTTCACCAGCAGAAGGACCAGGGGCAATTCCAGGATGGGAGCGCGCTTACGACGAATGTTATCATCGGGAAGCAGCTAATTCTATATTTACGGGTGGGCTGTATGCCAGCTCTATAACTATTCCTGTCATAAGGGGAGAGTAGAAGGTCCCGTACCCCGAGATTAATAATTAAAACATGAACATTCTTTATTAAATGTTTCTGACTTCCATGCGTCATTAGCACTAAACGTTATATTTCCCCCGCAAAGACTCCAGATCATGCATTATGCTATCAACGTCACTCAATTGATAAATCTAGTAAGGGATTGATCCAATCGTAGCCTCGCAGAAAATTGTCTGATAGCATCGGAGGCTCAAGTTCATTCCCATGGTCATAATAAGACCACGGGGTGGTTGGAAACTCAGTAGAGATTGATTCATACCCTGGACCTGAAGGAGGAACCCTTGGTTCATTATTCTGCATAGGTTTCAACAATTCGGTGATTCTCATGATTGCATCGTCAATAGGCCTCGGAAGGGAGAGAATCCTTCTTCCGAAAGCAGCCCCTTTTGTCGTGTCTTCGGCATCGGTCGGCTTAGAACGACTGAGCTTTTGCATATACTCTTGGAAGCGTGCTATGATGACAGTTAGATGACGCCTTCTGGTTGGAGAAAGAATGCAGACTCAAAACTATTTGGCAAAGCCCTGAATATTCTGAAAATTGTTGCATAGCAGATACGAGAGTTTGAAGAGATAGGGAAGCTTTTTCGTGAAGCTCTCCATTCCAGGTAGCGAATATCTTGACTAGAAATTGAATGCAGGCGGGTGCCCATAGACTGACAACAATCAGAGGCGAAGAACGATGGATTATGTGACTGGGACAGTGCTTGATCGCCCCGCAGATGTTATCTGATGCACGGATGGTCTCGAAGAACTTCCGAGACTGTGAAGGTCTCATGGAATATCGGTCCTGTTCCATTCTGGATGAAAGCCATTTGGAGAAGCTCTGACAGTAATCAGGCGCCGTAGCATCATTGAAACCCTCAAACATTCGCGTTTTAGCTGTGAACAGGGTAATTCTGGCCAATCAATTAGCTCGTAATCTTCATATTGGGTGCGATACCGACTCTTCATTGATCACATATATCCAGAGGCGTTTGCTAAACGAGTCGAGATAATCAGGACAATTCTGAACCTGAGATAAAGACCTGAATTCTGGAGGCAGCGATTTTCTCCATATTGTTACGCAACGCTCAATTTCTGAATAAGCCGTGGAAAGATCAGAGTTTTCTTTCCCTTCCAGCTCGACGATGGCTAATAAGAAGTGCAATGCCACGATTCGATGCGCCGATATGGAAATACGTGGCGATTCAATGTCTAGTCTGGACCACTGTTCAAAACTGCTTGGCAGGAAGTACGATGGTGTCTCTGTGCCCTCGGACCAGTCCATATCGTCCATTGGGAGTTTTGTTTGACAGTTCGTCAGGTTGGTGGTTTGAGTGCGACATAAGATGTTGAAAACGAAACTCTCAAGTTCCCAAATACACCACCATGCGCGGCGCAGCTCTTCTTTTCTCCAATCCGTAGTCTGGTGATACAAGATAGGATCAACGAATTGGAGGTTTTCAGCTGAGTCTATTCGATCCAAGCCTGTATCGTAGGCCGCTCGCACACATTTTGAGATCAGTGAGTGAGCCCGATGTACCGCGCCTCGTGAAAGCTCGGCATAGCTTAACAAAATCGCCCCCTGAATGAGCAAAATCGATGGCTCATTAGCTATATTGGCATCAAGCTGGAGATTCTCATACTCGTGAGTTGTGTCTTCGAAAAGCTCGCCGGCTCGCCGTAAAAACCACCTTCCCCTCTCACGACGTTAGTCTGCCGAGTATGGGCTGTGCCTGGAGACTCTGCACCAGATGAACATTGTGCAAGCGATAGGTCGAAAGAATGTACGCGCGGGTCATCCGTGAATTTTGCCGCAAGGGCGAATAACGCGTTGGGAAGAAGAGGTGAATGCCTCTCAGTGAGCAATGATCCAGAATAGAGGCTTCCAAGAAGACTCGGGCGGTGGAGAAGTGGAAATTCAGGTTGAATAGATTCAAAATATACCTCGACCAAATGGACAATGATGTCCAGGGGAGGAGACAGCGGTGATTGCACCCAAGGTGTGTGTGATTTGGCCAAGAAAGAGGCATCTTCAGGATTGTGCACATCTAGTCTAGTAGACTGCAGCTCTCTTTGCATAGACGCAGCTTCCGGGCTAACATCTGCTGGCTCCGGTATGTATTCTTGAGACTCAGAGGGAATTGCCGGAGTACCAAGATACCCCAAGGCTGACAAGGCTTGTTCTGCGCCTATCTCCTGTACATCAACAGTATCCACGGCTTCCGGAGTGGATGACTTGCTTACGCGCTCGGAGGTATGAAGTCGGTTTGCTCCAGGATCTTAGTTAGCGTTTGCCATGGATCTGGGGTATGGGTTGTGGAACACTCACCATTAACGCCATCGCGGGAGCGTCGCTTGGGCCCCGGTTTCAGAGAAAATGATGGATATCTACACGAAGCTCCTGACCTTAGACATAAATGGCACTGCGGCTTGGTCGAGTCACCTAAATTCGTGAGAATGTCAGCATCAAAAGAAGTCAAGTTGCCCAAATCGCGAGAAGACTCAATCATACACCGTCTTTTACGCCTATCCAATACGGATTGTCAGCTATTGAACCTTTATGCCACTGAGAAGAGATTAGTACAAAAGCGACGTACCGTCTACAGTTCTCACAGGCCCCATTCCGATAACGAGAAGAGTAGATTGACGAAGTCATCTTATATGAACCACTCTACGATAAAATAAAGCGAAATTGTGGGAAAAGGTAAAAGAAAATGGCTGAACGATAGTTTGAGTAGATACCCTGCTAGTAAGGAAAGGGGCTGCGGACGAGCTTTGAGTGGGCACTAGGATCGCCAGCTCTAGGAGGTGTCTACATGCGCGTATATCTCTACACCAGGGGAGGTTACATGGGACTGCAGCTTATACAGATGTCCCCCTGTACCCAGTTACACCACAGCTTGGGAATTAAGCAGCTGAGATGCCTGGTAAAAGCTGGCTGATAACTACATGTTGTTGTTGTTTTGGGGAAGCAAACTTGACGATCAACTCGATACTGGCAATTGCCGGCACCCTTACGTTTCTCTGTATACTAGATTCACCTTACTTCATATCCTGTCTCAACTCTCCGCAAATACTCCCATCCAAGCCTACATGGACGGCGTACGGGATCCATGTATGGAGGAGGCATTTCGCTCCGTTATTCATGATTCGGTCAGCGCTACCCCCCACATCAAGGGAGCAACGGGGGTGGGCCTCAGCCAGCGGCACGCCGGGACCCATTAATTGGAGAGCGATGGATTGTACAAAACCGCGGTTCGCACCAATACCGACACAATTTATCTGTGGTATGATGACGATAGACCCGGGTGATGAGCCTGTTAGAAAAGCATGGCTAGATGGGAACCTTCAGCAGAGATGATTTATCCAAATGGCTTGTCAAATCCACTTTACTCCAATAGTGCTTCAACGATCCTATTGTCAACGATTTGCGGGAACACCATCAAAGCAACCCAGACAAAATCCCCATAACTTGGTTCTGAGATTAGCATAAAAGGACACTCTATATTTTTCTCGAGCCTATCAAGAAACTCCTCCAGAAGCGGCGCTGCTGCATCATATGCCACTTGGCCACCCTTCTCAACTCCAACTTGCCATAATGACTTTCCATACAACGCACTACGTGTCTGAACGAAGTATTCGCGGTGACTCGTAAGTACGTTATTTGTGGGAGTGATGAAGTTGGGAGCTGCAGTTCTAATTGATTGACTGACGACTTCTGGCCACAGCCGTTAAGCATGCTGTATATTTGCAGATCCATGTCGTTTTTTCAAGTCTTCAAACCCCCTGTATGCCATTCAAATCCTTTTCGAATTCTGGTCGAGGCAGTTGGAAAGCCTGGAGCGTCCGTCCGTAGCTAATATCTCCTAATCTACTAATAGGTCGTAGGATCTGTGCAAGTCAGCGCTTCGTTCTCTCCATTTTTATAGTCTAAAATATGGACGCAAAGTACGGACCGAAAGATCAATGACGTTTCTCTCCTCGTTAATGGCATCCTCGCGCGCCCAGAAGCGTGTGGCCCCAACGACCTCAAGGGTTCCAGATTTTGTTCCTGGATTGGCTCGGCTTTCAAACTCGCGAATGCTCTCAATCTTGGCCTCAATGCTGAAGATGCACTCCTTGACACGGGCGCATGAAACGGTCTGGCAGTCATATACGGGGGTCAGACCACTGATATCCCATTCCGAAACGCCATAGGGTGCGTCAATGCTGGTGGCATTAACAGCTTCGATGATGCCCTCGCTAACAATGTTGATGACACACTCGCCAGTCTCAACAAGGTTCCGCAAAGTGTCCTTGGCTGCTGCAAGAGGGCTGTTCACTGCGAAAATGAAGAGCGGTGGGTCGGCATTGATCATCTGGAAAAAGCTCATGGGTGCGAGATTCTCTTTGCTGCCATCCTTTGAACGCGTCGAGATGAAGGCAATCGGTCTTGGTACGACAGCGCTGATGGATAATTTGTAATGTCGATGAGTGAGCGACCCGGCTCGTAGGGATCGATGGCGATATGCTTGGCTGATGTTTCCACATGAGTTTGGTTGGCTCCATCGCCAAATTTCCAGTCTGGATTTGGAGTCTTTATGTATTGGACAGATGCAGGACTGTCCCAATCCGATCGGGAGGCTTCGACTTGCTTGAAGTCAGTGTGAAAGCTACGTTTGACCTTGTTTTCCAAGGCTTTACGATCTTCGGCGCTCATCTCGACAGCGGATGATGAGTGGCAGGTTGTTGTAGAATATGACATGGAAGGCTTTCCAATGAAAGCAGAACCCCGTACTTTTGATAACGATAGGTATTAAATGTCGGTAGCTACAGCGTATTAATTTGTCAGGCGATTTATTTTGTATTAAATTGCGGCTTAATTGCCTCCTGGTGGAGTTGCGCTTTTGCGGGCGGATCAATGCATATGTACCCAGCAGAAGTGAGGTGAAATACTCCGCCGATCAACATCGTCTAAATCTACGAGCCCAGTACTTCTCATCGCTGTAAACGGGCTAAAACAGTCATTTAACTACAATGAGAGCTCACAGATAGGAATTGATGCAGAAGCATACTTGTGTCCCAAGCAGCACCCCGATAATGTACAATCCATAGAACTTATTTTGCGGGATGTAAGAAGCGGCATAATTCATCGCGCACTAATTCTTCACAGCATGCAGTTAGTCCGCCGCTTTTTGTTTAGCCGCCGCCTTAGAGAACAGACAGACAGTGGATTTGATTTGTCTTCATGTCTATTCATCTGTGCTTCAGTCGAGGCATTTACATCGATTATTTAGTATTGTTTTTCCCTTCCCAGGCCTGCGTCTTCTAAAGTAAATAAAATTTCATTCATAAAGATGGGCCAAAAACTTCTATTTGCATCTTACTTGCCCAAAGACAAAGAGGCCCGAGATATGGTTCGTGACCAGACCCAAGACCCAGTATTACCAGCTTGTTAATACATAAAAGCTTTTGAGGCACTTAAACGCCATAGCGAACAATGCTTTGGCGAAAGAGCCTGGAGTGCTGAAGTACATCATTACAACATCAAAAGAAGAATCCACAGACCCTGCCGTATATTTTGTTGAAGAGTGTGTAAGCCAAAAAAAAAAAAAAAAAAAAAAGCTCCATAGGGCTCATGAAATTGTGAGACACGCCGACGAAGCCGCGTTGCAAACCCACAACCAAGAGGATGCTGTCAAAGAAATGGTCAACTGGCTGAGGCCTGGAGTCTGGAACAGTGCTCCGACCATTCACCGACTCGAACCATTAGAAGGGTGCAACAATTTTACAAGGCCTGAAGTCGCAAATCACGCAGACCCCTTCATAGTGTTTTCCGAAGTCGAGTACAAGCCAGACACGGCATCGAAGACACATGCCTACTGGGAAGACATCGTCAACACTTCCAAGGCTGAAAGGCTAGGTACACTCGTTTACGGTGTATGGGAAGATATCAATCAACCCAACAAGCTATTCATATTTCACGCCTACGAGAGCATGGATTATCTGATGAATGCCCATGTCCCAAGTAAACCAGTTCAGGCGATGCTTGAGAATGAAAGAGACAAAAGGATCGGCCTCCGTCCTTGGATGCTTCAAACGAAAGGGGGTTATTTGTACAAAGACCTCAAATAAGTTGATTAAGTCTCCTCCGTTCTAGTTGTACTATGTTGCGCGAAATATATACCTAATGTGAATAAGTTTGCGGTAATTTGATCATATCAGTCTAAAATGCAGATTTGAGCGGGCATTCAACTTAAGAGGCTATGAAAGCCATGAGTCTCTAGTTTGCCATTGGGGAGAATGTCTCTAGCTTAGTAAGAGCTGTAAAAGATGCGCATGAGCAGAAAGATCGCATTGAACTGCTCCGATGGCTATGTAGTATCGACCACACTGAACTGTATAATGGCGCGCGCGGTAAGCACAAGGGTGGTACGGGAGAGTGGCTCCTAGATCGGAGCGAGACATTCAAAGCGTGGGAGGAGAGCATGATTTCTAAGTCTTTTTTATGGCTCCATGGAAAAGGTATGTCTAGACCATCAATGTGTTAAAGATTTTAAACCTGGTTTAGTTAGCTAACAGCTCTCTTGGCAGCCGGCTCTGGGAAGTCCATTTTAAGCTCCTCTGTGATTAAACATCTACAAGACCGACAGAAGGGAAACTCTATGACTGTGCTTGCCTATTTCTACTTCAGCTTTAGCGATACCCAGAAGCAGAAAGTCGATATAATGCTTGATCGTGGCGCCAATGTAAACGCCCAGGGTGGACGATACGGCACAGCGCTGCAGACAGCTTGCGCGACCGGAAACCTGGACTTTGTCCATCTTTTGCTTAAAGAAGGTGCCAATATCAATGTCGAAGCTGGATATCATGGCACCGCATTGGAGGCTGCCTGTGCAAGAGGTCATATCGATGTGGTTCGTGTGCTCCTCGAACACGGTGCTGATGTTCATCTGGGGAACAACGGTGCTTTGTGTGCAGCAGCACTCTCCAAAGATGATGATCTAGTGCGATTATTGCTTGACCACGGCACCGATGTGAATGATTCACATAGCTCTCATGGCTCGCCTCTGCATGCTTTATTACAAGGTGGAAGAAACACTAACGTACGGCGAGTAGAAGGCGATAGTAATCGCCTGGATCACTACTCGAAGATCGTAAAGTATGGTACCGATTGGACCAACAGGATCCAATTGTTGCTCAAACGTGGTGCTGACCCTAATCTTGTGGCCGGTGAATACGGCACTGCACTCCAGGCTGCGTGTACCGTGAAGGCTCTCGCACGAAGTCGTGCGGAAAGAGACCTGCTTTACGGGGCTGTCGGCCCTAAATCTCTTTTGGAACTTTGCCCCAGCATCGATGTCAATGTACCAGGGGGTTTATTCGGCTCGGCTTTACAAGCGGCAGCATACTCAGGTCAGACATCTACTATCGGCTTGCTAGTAAGCAGAGGAGCTCATGTGAATGCCCGCGGTGGGAAGTATGGCAGTGCCCTAAACGCCGCCGTTATTGCAGGCAACTGGGATATTGTTGAAGTTTTGCTCGACGCGGGTGACACGCCTGACTGTCACATTTTGTCAGAACCTGACGAAGAGTGGCTCCAACGAGTGCTAGAAGACGATGGCCAAGGTGGCGTGGAGAGATATAGAAAGTTTTGGGAGGTAGAGAAGACAGAGAGGGAAGTTTCGGCAAATTAGCTTTACATGTCATTTATGTATAACGGCTCCTTTATAACACTTTCTAACGTTTTGAACTCATTTCTCTCTATCACGGACACACCCAATTGCCTAATCTCGTGGTGACAGCTTGGTCAATGCCGCAGCCTTTATTAACATACACTGTATTATATATATCGTACATTTCAACACCGTTATTTGTGTACCTGCACCCTAGCTTGCTCACTCCTATCATACGCGGTCAACTCTTCAAATACCACCGTGGTATTCTTTCTGCGGAACAATAGTCCAAATGTCAGCACATTTGCGATCTTGGAGAGAAGTGATCGACTATCCGGGATTACTTCTACCGTGGCCTCGGCTCCGTCTTGTGCAAGATAGGTGTGAGGGCTCCTCGGCAAGAAGCGACCTGGGTTCCAGACATTCCATATCGCTGAATTGAGAAACATAAGGGTCGCCTCGAAGATATAGAAGAAGACCTCGTATCGCAAAAGAGGACTCAGACTTTTGAGTGCCTCAATATCCGTAATGTCTATCTTTGTATTGCCGGTATGTTCTACCAGGCGGTAGATGCATCTTATAAAGATGAGTGCCATACTCATGTAAAGAGTGATGAGCAGAGTTTTGACAGCCTTGGCTTGGACGGCAGCTTTTATACATCTCATGTGGAAGATGGCGGTCATACAGAAGAAAGTAGCTATAACGCCGAGCTGAATGACAAGCACGGCTATTAACAAATTGCTCGCAAGCTTCTGCTGACTTGGTGATGCCGAGGGATTGGCAGATAAGGCAACTCCCACGGCATTCAAAGTTTCGACAAGACCCATAAGGCCACCAAAGGTAAGCAAAACTCGAGACGCAGGTATCGGAGCGCAGTGTGGAACATAGCCAAAGATCCGGCCGAGGACATGGTAATTCGAAAGCTCTAGAAGTGGTCTGCAAGAGAAGTTCATCAGTAGATATCCATTAATATTGTCATGTGCCAACTTACGGGCAAACATTTATAAAGACCTGACTAAGGATGAATATTATTAGAGGTGTCCCTCTAGTACCTGTATAGATGTAATGGTATGATGCATATTCTCGGAACGCGAAGCCCAGAGTGAATAACACAGCGCACACAGAGTGTAGTCCAATCAGTCTAAAAGCTTTGTAGCGCCTGGCATACAAAGTTAATACTAGTTTTGCCAGAGAAAAAGCAACCTTGTACATACCAGCATTGCCAAATGTGAAAGACTGCAGAAATAGCGAATGCCACGGCGAAGAAGACTGGAGCACCTTTATTGGGAGCATAGACGTATAAGCTGTACAAAACTATGACTTGTTAATCAACTATTCTCATAGAACGGAGGATAAAAGGGTATTACCTGGGTCCCCAGCCCCCATCTTGCAAAGAAAAATTGAAAATGATGTCTATTACGGCAGAGCCAGCTGAAGTTTCAGGTGATATCTTGTCGGCCTGCTGCTTGAAGGAACAGTAAACAGCCGGGAAGGAATCTTTTGCCGACGAGGTGAAAGGGAAGAGAAAAAATAAATTATAATATGGAATGAAAGAGAAAAGGTGAATTGTATTGTGGAATGAAACAAAACGTCCTAAAATATTTTCAAGTAGCTGGACTATATATAAGGAACAGCCAGAGTAAGGCATCTTGTCCTGTGATAGTCGGCTGTTCCTTGAAGGATCCGCGCTTGGCCCAAATAGGAGAAAAAAGATGCCAAGACATTTAGCTTCGGGAGATATTTGCCAGACCCACGCGGGCCACGTACGTGTAAGTGGAAGCGAGCTTTGGGGCTGAAGGCGGAAATGTCGTATTTTCTCAGTTATGTTAGTCAAATTTATACTATTTCTTTGATAAGGATACTTCAAGGATACTCCATCTCAGGGATTCTAATAGGGATGAAACTGGATCTCGAGGCTTAGGTCCATCCAAGGTTACTTGTATAACGGCATTAAGCCGCTCGTGTCCACCGCAATTTGCCCAGTAAAGACATATGGTCTATCAAAGCAGGCATCCCAGCGAGTTCTTCCAGAAGCCCAAAACTCTCCGAGAACTCGTTTTGCTGTAAGCGGCACATAGCTTCCAACACTCTGGCTAAGTTCTGACAGTTCTTTAGCCACAAAGACACGCATCGAGGCGTCACCATGAACAGCTTCCACCCCAAGTACAACGAGCGGCCAAATCATGAACCTTTTCAGGCTTTTAGACGCGAGCGCTTCCGCTAGAAGTGTTTGCATTAGTCTTCCATGCGTGGCACATTGGACTCGTAGTGCTGGAGTCTCGGGAAGAATTGAGAGACTCTGAAGTGATAAGATGCAATATAATGCCACAGTAGCCTGGTACACCAGACTAACCAATGGCCAAACTTCTTGATTTGAGCCTTTAGATTGAGCCAATCGATGAGGCGAGAAACAATTGATGCGCTCCAGTATTTCAAAACTCTCCTTCTGAAAAGCTTCGTTGCCAGCAGCATCAGGTCTTGTGATACGCATGCGAAGATGATTGATTCTGATAATCTCAATGAACAGTGCCACTGGGCACAGCTGAATGGGAGATACAGTAGTGACGTATTGCTGTGGCAAAAAATTGAGAGTTTCAAGCTGAAAAGTGGTCATGAAGAGGTCTGATGCAGGACATGTTGTGTTCCCCATCACTGCAACGCTGGACGATGTTAATCCATGATATTGTAAATTGTTGTTGTAATAGGGATCACATACGACCAGAAACAAAGGAGAAGTGGCTCCATGCTTTTTGATTCGGCCACTGCGTAAAATCCGCCACGCATCATAATTAGCCTGTAAATTGCGTCTAAATGGCATCGCCAATTGAGTGATGATCCCTGTTGGATCTATCGCAAATAACGGAATGAGTAAGCGCAGTCACTTGTATGGCATTTCAGGGGAGTAGGAACTAACATCAGCAAGTAAAAGTGTCAATATCCCGGCAATGACTGAATCGCCTGAACGCCTATCTTCCATGTCGAGATATTCATTGAGAGATCGGACAGCAAGGCCCCAGTAGAGGTAAAACTTCTGCACCATTGCTTTGGGTGGAATGGCGCTCCGTATTTGATTGATCCTGTGACTCAGAATCATGCACAGCATACCATACTTTAGATAATCGGGACACCAAACTGCGGCTTGTATATGTTTATCAGAAAGTGGATATACGTAAGGATTATATCCCAGTTCATGGAGGGGGACCAAGTCTCTGTATATGCAAGAATTGACTATTAGACAGATATTAGCAAATGCACTTCTCAATTGCCGGTCTAGACAGCCACTTGCAGTACTCGTAGCCTTGTAGTATGGCTTGCATTTCTTCATGCATCTCGAGTCGTGGAATTGGCATATATATGTCATGTTTCATGGAAGTTATAATTGATGTACTTGTTGTATTTATATCGGTGTGATTGTCTTGAGTCTTGTAAACCAAGGTTTTCTTTTGTTTCTGATCTCGAGATAGGACTTTCCCAGGCGTGACCCATTTCAGCCTGGTGGGCTTCACCTCGCCGTATCCGGGACAATTGATCCCCGATACACGGCATCTTTTACACTCGGGTAGTTCAGAATCGCACACTAGGCATCGTCGACGGCACTCCCAGCAGTGGCGCTTACCCCTGCGGTCTTTGTTTTGGTTGTGTTGGTTTGCGGATTTAGGGGACTCATCCATCGACAGGGACATTGTGAAATCCCGGCTCAATTTAGATTGACGATGGATGACTGGTAAGTAAAGATTGATCGAAGAAAGAAACAATGCAATTGTTAGTTATTCAGTCGTCCTTATTAATGCTGTTTCGATTGATGGACAATGTATAAGAAACCAGAGACTCGGTGAAACTTAAGGCGGAATACGGCCAGGCGAAATTAATAAGCGTGTTCAGGGGTGATTCAAGTACGGACGGTTTGCGCCACAATTCATGCGTCAGCAGTCCACTAGATTCGGGTTATTTTGCAGTATTCAGTTTCAGCACGCGCGTCCAAATCTTCATAGCATCCTTTAAAACACGGCCGAGTCAAAAGCCGCTAGATAATGCAAAGTCGTGGCTAGGCAGCAACTTATGCGATGAACGCTTATGGTATAGGTATAAAGTAAATACGAGCTTAGCAACAGCTACACAGCAACATCACCAACTCAAGCCAGCCCAATCCCTCCTCTTCTGTTCCTCATTTCCTAGGCTTCAAGCGGATGTAAAGCGGTCCCTTATTGTACACAATGTAAACCTCGCACCTCTTATCCCAGCCGACACTTTCGCCAAGAAGCTCAATATCGTAGTTCCAGATGAGTCTCGCCATAATGAGACGCATTTCAGCATAAGCAAGACTACGTGCACACATCGTTAGTGGTGACCCGAATTGTGCTTCAGAATAACTCACTTCTTGCCAATGCAACCTCTAGGCCCAACAGAGAATGGGGTAAAGATTTGCTTCTTATCGCTCTCGAATCGTGCGTCTCCCAGCCAGCGCTCGGGAATAAACTCCTCAACCTGAACCCAGTACTCGGGGTTGTGGAACAAAGTCCAGTACCAAATGTCAATATGAGTCTGTGGAAATACACATGTAAGCAAGATGAATCGTGTCGCAAGTGAAGCCATACGTACTCCTGGAGGAATGAATTGGCCCCCAATTGTATCGCCCATCTCATTGATGGTTCGTGGCGTGGTAGCGGGTACTGGCGAGTGAAGCCTCATCGCTTCATTCAAAACGGCGAGCATGTAGTCTAGGCGACCGACGCTCACGAGATCAATCTCGTCTTCCGATTGAAACGCAGACCTCACTTCATCGCATAGCTTCTTCAAGGGCTCGGGGTGTAAGCCAAGGTAGTATGTGGCCGCAGAGAGCGCCGTCGCGGTTGTTTCGGAGCCAGCCATGATGAGAATGCTGGCATTGGCAGTGAGCTCTTGGAAAGTTAGTTCCTGTGCAATCATGTTAGTACTCTGATGAGCTCATTCACTTTGCTGGTTCGCTTGTGTCTCTTACATCCCTCCCCTTTCTAGATGTCATGCATGCCATGAAATCCTTTCGGTCCGTCTTTGTGTTGAGCCTCTTGCGAACTTTCTGTTCAGATAGCTCTCTGTGTTCTATAAACCTGGTCATGACAGACTTTGGGGTAAGCATAACAAGAAGATTGTACAGAAAGCCCATGCGCCTAAACGATGAGTCGAAGGCAATGTTCTTAAGACTTTTGAACACGAGTTCCACCCATGGATGAAAGGTGGATTCCTGAAGACACCCAAAGGGTTCACCAAAGGCCAAGTCGCCCACAATATCAAAGGTCGTGTAATTGTACCAGGCGACAGCGTCAAACATTTCTCCTTTCGCGGCAAAACGTTCAAGATTCTCAAAGAGCTTGTCAACGTAGGATACAATCAAGGGCTGCTGGTCGAGCATGGCCTGCTGCGAAAAGGCGTTTGCCATGCTCTTTCGCATTCGGGTGTGATCTTGACGGTTCGCGCCAATGATTGTGCCGGGATTGCTCCCAGTGCGGACGAATTCTTTTCCATTTTCCAGTTGGCCGGGCTTGCGATGGCCTGAAAGATTATTCATTCCATCCGGGTGGCAGATAGCCAGATGGTCGGGGGCAACTCTGACAATTGGGCCGTATTTCTGGTGTATCTGTAGCATCCTGCGATGGCCTTCACCGGAGAGCTCCAGGCGAGCGTAAAAGCCATAGTGAAGAGCCCATAGTTTTGGACCGGGGAACTTTCTGAGAGGGTGAAAGAATACATTGTAAATCGCAGTGTATGCGATGTAAAGCAGTCCCTAGTTCCTCGTGTTAGACCATAGACGCCCACGCCATCACTCTCTCATAAAGACCATACCGATATCACTGCTAACAGTGGCAACAATACAACGCTTTTCAACGAAATCGCAGCCGCGGGATTATCTAAAAGGATCGCCATGCTGTATTTTCAAAGCCGAGCATTGGCCAAACAAGTAACTCCCAAAGAACTAGACTTCTGACAACAAGAGAAAAGCAAAGTACAGTCTCTACGGCCACTTATATACACTTCCTCTGAGTGCGAGTGGGGGAACTCAAGTATTGCAACAAACATTACATTGACTGGGGGTTTTCAGCTAGCTACTAGACATGATCCTGGTTTCCCAAAATCCACCTATTGGGCGAATCTGTGCCAAGCGGGGGGAGATGCGGCCGCATCACGACTAATCGAACCCGGCGACTTGGCCGAAACCGCTGTGGTGGATCTGCGATAGGAGAATGCAACAACCGTCGAAAGTAGGAGCAGATTGCCGTGACAAGCATATTTTATCCTACCATGACAGGGATAATATTTTGTTTATGAATGATATGTAATGATCTGTAAGAATATTTTCACATGCTTGAGCCGTGGGGCATAGCACGTATACATTGCGTGTACTCAGTGTTCCATTACCCTTTTTCTCTCGTTTCCCGGCTTTCTCGATACTGGCGCTGAAGCTGTTTCATTCCCATTGGATTTACGTGAGTCTTCCAACTCGATAAGAGACTCGTCAGTTACGTAGCATCGCAAAGGGGCTATGGTGAGCTGAATAATATGCATGCATTCCCACTCCCGTAACCTTATCGTTGCGGCACGGATCCTCGGGTCCGTATAGCACCCGTTCTTGCGCCTGGCTAACATGATGTTTTATACTCCGTAGACTGCGAACACATGCATCTAGAAACATCCCGGGGCTAGAAACGGGGTAGGGGTAGGGGGGGTTTTTCGAGATGTCTTTCCCAAACTGGAAAAAAGAGCTATACGCGTAACATCGCGGAGTTTCGAGCCAATCACTCAATGTACGATGGGGATTAGTTATCCCAGGCCCGCCTCGGCAGTTTATTCAGTGCCGATAACCCTAATGGAATAATAATCGGTATGAGATTCATTGTCCCGGGCCAATACTATGCCCTGTTGGCAAGTCAATCGGAGGAATAGGAGATGGCCCGGATGCCTTTGTAAGAACTGCGCACCAAGTACTTATTCGCGTCCCTTATCTATGGCATCTACTTCACTTCCACGGACGCTAGTATGTTGCTATTCTATTATTATTATTTTTCATACCTTAGAACCTCGCGTTGATCGCCTAGCATAATGTCATTATGCAATCAACGAGCCTGGAAATTACCGTTACATCACGTTTCTTGCTATTCATGAACCCATTTCGACTGTTTCTCGGTAAGTAGGATATTATAAAGACTCCGAGGCTGACTCAGGCACTCCGAAACATTAAATACGACAGCATCGCAGCTTGGAGATAATTACGTTAAATAGCTAAAGCCGGGTATCGTGTATCAAAGGGTGTATCGTACCACCTTTTAGCCTATAAGCTTCAAAGTCCTACCCTGTTTGAAGCTGTTTATAGATATGATGCTGCTTGCGCCATTGCTGCTGCGAGTGTGGTGACAGGGTTACGCGAACGCAGATAAGCAATGCAGTATTGAGTGTTTCAAATTAGGTGCCTCTTCTTAAATTCCCGTTACTTGCCGTCATGGCATGCAAATCCCGAGGCTGCAACTCTCGGCGTTTCAAGACCAGCGTCCCATAATTCGGGGTTTCGTGGATTAACAGTCGTTTGTATGACTTGGATTGGCCTCTTTTACAGATCGTCATAAGACCAGCAACTCTCAGCATAGCAGGTAAGCAAGTGCCCGATCCAATGCAAACTTGTGAATAAAATCTCAGCATCTATCAAAAGCACCTCGTGTTCGGCAACTGGGAAGTTTCTTTGATCTTTCTACATGTGCCAGGCCGTACCTACTTGTGTACTGAGCTCACATATATTGAGAGAGAGCAAAGAGCCGGTGGTTGGTGTCTATACATGGCAAGTATATCTTGACCTCTATTGGCCTACAGTTGTCAATCGTCGGCACGCTTGCCCAGATAATCGAGTGTTTGGCGCATGTATTCCAGTTCTCTTAGCAGGAATCTATTTCTTTTTATTTCCGTCTGACATGCATCAAGCGTCCGCGCCTCCTTTTAGTTGATTTGCTGTTGCCAGTTGCCAACTTTCAAGAACTGGGTTGCGCACAACCCAAGGGTAGCCTAGCCACATTGGGTCTCATCGAAGGGCCATCAACTGGGATTACTATTCGGTGTTTACTCATGCTCCAATTAGAAAGATATAAGATTATACATCTGTGGAGAGTGAAGTCATATGACTACATAAACTAAATTAGTTGACCTTGTATAGAGGTTGATTGAATATCCGTCGGAGCTGCAGAGGTAGACCCAAAGTCTTTAAGTACTCTAGGTGTTCGCATGATCGTAAGAACGCTTGAGAGTGTTGTATGCCAAGCAATCGCACAAAAGGAAGATGGTTCGGGATGTCATATTACAGATTGTAAGTGCCTATTCTATAACGTCTTAATTCTACAAATAACATAGTGCTATTTAGACCGCGTGATGAGGTACTTGATACCATAGACTTCTGGGAGGGTACAGAATACGATACGCTAAGCTCATGAGGCGGCCGCATCTGTGGTGTCTGCTATAATTACGGAAGACGAATGCCGTCTGTATGGTTAGGGACATTTCAAACTCAGTGAACTTGTCGCCTTCTATAAGAGCATTACGGCAGACCAAATAGCCGCATGGGTTATCTATAGGCTGACTGGCTCTCGATGCCGTCGCGTTCATCATTTCTTGGTAACTTTCACATTTGTTGTGTTAGCATTTGTTTTGTTCTTAGTCGAAATGGATAGTAAAACGTGTGTAAGAGCAACCAAAACCCAGATAGAATATAGAATGTTACACAGAATTGCAGATCTGCGAACCGCAATCCCGGTATTGCCTTTTTCATTCTTTCTCTCTCCTTTTCTCTCTCTCTCTCTCTCCGTTTACAACTGGAATGATACCCTTCAGTTGCTGAGTACATCGAGCTTCCCTCGTATACTCATCTATCTCGTCAGTTTGGCGGGAACACACACACAACATCAGAGGGCGTATGCTATCCAAGCAACTGTTGAGGATTACCAGACAAATAGCTTTATTTGCGAAAACTGAGCACTTTCTGTGGAGCAATTGACCGCATAAGATGACACATTGATTGCGCTGATCACAGAAACCCAGTTCCAATTCACCGTCAACATCGTCACAAATATGCTTCTCTAGTAGGCAGATGGTCATGCAGCTCTTCTCTTTCACATTCATTACCCTACCCATTTATACCAAACTCTCGCACGCGGAAAAGATGCAGAAAAAAACATCGTATTGGGCCGTCTAAAAGAAAGGGGGAAGAAAGAGAACAGAAAAACAGAGAAAGTCTTGAAGCCATGCCTCAGCACATGCATGTTTCTTGGCTGCAATTTACATGCATCTGGATTGGATAAAAGGGGCATGTGCCTAGCAAAGCTTACAAATGCAGCTGCAGGCACACTCACGCATCCCCCTAAAGCGCATCGCATTTCGTTGCCCGTTTCACAGCTGCACACAGATCAATAGCTCTAAAAGTAAGAAAAAACCAGAAGGCAGATTTCACAATGTTTCACATGATGGACGAGCTGCATAGAGCGGTGATTATCAAAGCTATGCGCATCAGGGGATCAATTCGCAGCTCTGTGTAGTATCCGTAATGCGAGCAGACTTGTGAACAACCAACCCCCCACCTTTGTCCGACCATGTCCGTACAGCTGAGAAATGCGAAATGCTTCAACACAGCTTCCACGACTCACAGCCTCACCATCGTATAGCCAAGATAACTATGGCAAGGAGCTATTCCAAAGCTCTTTAATCTGATTTGACATGTAAAGTCAACAAATCTACGTCATTCACAGCCTCCCAACATCCCCCGGCGACAACCCGAACCAACTCCTCGCGACATCCGAACTCTCTTCCCTCTTTTTTTGTCAGCAAGCAGCCCCTCGAATCACGCAATTCCGCCCTAACTACTATTCCAAAATGGCAAATGCCCGCCTTTACACCCGGCACTGCGGCCAAGTGCGGCCCCCAGGCCAACCAAGGTAGTATTCCATTTCTTCAAGGCGCTGGAATCATCCTCCTCCCCCCTCGATTTGTAGGTACCGTCCGGGTAGCTCACGGCAAGTTTTAGCGCTGTACATACGGTTGGGGGTACCTGCACATACCTCCATACAGTACAGTTTGCAGCGCCCTGGTATTAGCTAGCTTGGTTAATGTAGTGTAATTACGTGCGTCAAGAACAAAGGCGATGATGACATTTGTAATTGAGCCAAAAAAAACACGGAGGGGTGCCGGGAATGATTACTTATAGCGGACAGATGGAAGGGCAAAGGCAAAGGAGACTTCCATATAAAACCGACTGCAACGCCCCATCATCCTTATCTCTTAAATCATTCCAATACAATAAAAACATATATCCATTCGCATAGCTTGATAATCTATTGAGCGCTACCGAGGTTCACCACATTAGCTACACTTACATCATCACAACTCTTCTCTACCCAAAACTCCACCAAGAAAAAAAAAAACTCTCATTCCAACAACCTCCACAACAACCTCTCCCTTCAAACCAAACAAACAACCCCCGAAAATCAATCAAAATGGCCGTCATCGACATCAAGACCAAAGCCCAGTTCGACGAACTCACAAAGGCAACTCCCTACGTCGCCCTCCAAGCCCACGCAACCTGGTGCGGCCCCTGCAAGGCCATCTCCCCCATGTTCAACAAGCACGCCGAGGCCTTTTCCAACGACAAGTACACCTTTGCCCGCTTCGACACCGACGAGGTGCCCGATCTCGCGTTTGAGCTGGGCATTCGCAGCATTCCTGCGTTTTTTATTTTCGAGAATGGGGATAAGGCTGATACTTTGACGGGCGCGAACCCGCCTGCGCTGAAGAAATTGACGGAGAGCATTGCTGAGAAGAGCAAGGCTGGCGAGGTGAGTAAATTGTGAGGAAGGAGAGAAAAAGTGTGTTCGGTTTTGCTGATTGGGGTGTGTGATTTTGTAGCTCAACACCACCGAGGACTTTTAAACACGTGCGGGACGAAGACGAGGATTGTTGCAGAGGAGGATACATGAAGTATTAAGGAAGAAAGAGAACAAATGCAAACGAGATACCTGCAATGCATGGTGTTGGCGAAGAGGATACCACAATCTACAACGGACAAGTAGACATACATACAAGTCATCTTTAGTCTGCAAAATATAATCATACCAAAAGGCACATTTTCACGTTCCACATTCAAGAAATCGCATCGCTGTAAAAACCCGCTCTATTCGCACCTTCATTGTTCCATCTCGCGTGTGTCAAATATCCCATGATATCAATACTTTGATCCCCTCCTATTCTACATACTTGCGCCCCAACAATACACCCAAGAGAAAGCCCCCTTCCACACACAAGCCTTGTTCCGTGTTCCAAAAAGAAAGCCACACACGTAGCCCATCCCTCCCATGACCGCACCACAACAATTGGTATAGCAAAGAAATGTAGATAAAGAATAAAAACTCCACGCTTGGTATGCAGCCGTTATAATGGAAAAATAACAAAAAAAAAAAAAAAAAGGAAAGCTACCGTCAAAGGCATAAAACATGGGCCGACCAAAGCAGCCACCAGATAAGAAATGAAAAATAACCAAAAAGACATCTACACTCGCATCAGCTCCAGCTAATGCGCGACAACTTGTCTTTTTTCCCCTCCTCTTCATCATTCAGCTGTATCATCACTCATTCTCCCCACTCCGGAATCAGCTCGTTTCTTGGGCAAGGACTGATCAGACTTGTGTTCATCAATAATGGCCATTCCCACAGTCGTCGATTCTTGCGACTTGCTTGATCGAATGGCAGGGCCCATTGATCTTCTGCGGTTTGTCTGGTCTTCCACAATCTTGGGCCTGTTGAGATCCGTGACTCCAATGCTCCTCCGAGCAGCTGCCCTATTAGGTGGCTTCAAAAAGTCACCGGATTTCCGATCATCCGCCGCCGCCGTCGCAGCAACAGCAGCAGCAACAGCAGCATCGTGAGTAGGTTCGGTGGGAGAGCTTGCGCTGACAGAATATCTCAGCCCCGAAAGACTTCCTCTCCACCGGGCGAGGTTCCAGAAGCTCCCATCTTTGTCGGTTTCGTCGCTTTCTGCTACGCTGATGAAATTGAAACTAGGCGTTGGCGGCTGCGACCCACCATCCAGTGTTCCTATCGATGCCCTGTTCCGTATGCTGCCCGTGGGGCTTGCGAGGCCATTCCTCGGGGCCTGGACAGGTGAGCCGCCTGAGGCAACAGGCTTCCTAGCTACTGCTGAGGGATTGATTGTTGAGATATTGGCTGGAGGTACGGGGGCTTTCCTCGGCGAGGCAGATCGCTCGGTCCTAATCGGCGCCACGTTGAGGCTTGCTCGCCCTTGGTCATCGACGTCTTGACGCCAGCTCATAATTCGGTCAGACGGGTGCTGAGCCTGGCCAGCACTCAGATTGAGCGAGGTTCGCCTAGACAGACTTCCGCTAGTTCTGGTGATGATGCTTCCGCTTCGTCCCAGCCCGCTGACCTTGCTGGAGAATTTGGAGCCAATCTCCCACATGTTCTGC
This sequence comes from Trichoderma afroharzianum, assembly GCA_037893235.1. Classification (NCBI taxonomy): domain Eukaryota; kingdom Fungi; phylum Ascomycota; class Sordariomycetes; order Hypocreales; family Hypocreaceae; genus Trichoderma; species Trichoderma afroharzianum. The sequence goes on from JBBLXW010000006.1 coordinate 1,468,416, forward strand.
TGGCGCTTGGCAAATGCGCAGTCTTGTCGGAACACCTTGATCGTACCGGTCCTGTCGGTTGTGACTATAATGTTGCCATCCATGTGCTTACAGCGGTTCAGATAGGCTGGGCTCTCTTCTGGCTTCTTGATGCTGACGCTCGGCGCTGGATTATGAATCTCGGTGCCTGTTTCCGACACCTCGGTTTGGCTTAGAGCAGCCTCGTCCAGGCTTCGAAGCAAAACAGGCGGCGGGTTGCACAGGTCAAAGATTGGGTCCCCCGACGCGCTCAACAGCTGCCTGGTCCGTGTTGGTGCCAATAGAGCCGTGGTGACGACTTCTGGATGAGCATCAAAACACTCGTACGGCTGGCGATCCTTCATCTCGACTTCCGCCGTATTCGTGTTCCAGATGTATGCCTTCCTATCCTCACTGCCACAGATGACATAGGTTCCATCGTCGCTGAAACGAGCGTGAATCTGGCTAGACTGGTTCTCGAGGCCTTTAAACTTAACATCCAGCATCCGAGTCTTTAAGCTGTAGATTCGAACGCGGGAGTCGTTGGATGAGATCAACACTTTTACTTCGCCAGTTCCAGCCACCGTAGCCGTCTTGATACCCGTAATTTTGCTGCCTTTGGCGTTTTTGCCTCGTGACGAGCGTACGTGGATCTGGAACTTTTGCTTGAGCCCCTCCGTCTCAAAGAACGAGCACATGCCATTCAGTACCCCGCATATAGCCATTTTCCCGTCGGGCGAAAACGCCACAGCCGTAATAAACTCGTTTGTCGAGGCCGAAAAGGCCACCGACTTGTCTGGTATGTTCCAAAGCCGGAGCTGAGCATCGAGCGAGCCGGCAAGAAAGAATCGGTCGTCGGTAGGATGGAACACAATCGACGTGACCAGATCGTGGTGCGTAAACGTGGCGAGGCATTCTTGCCTACTAACGTGCCAGAGCCTCACCGTCTTGTCCATTGAGGTGGACAGGAGGAAATTGTTCTTGCTCCAACAGAGGGCCAGCACTTCTCCAGTGTGAGCCTCGAATTCTCGGACCGGCTTGCTTCGAAATACGGGTGCGCTCAAACGCTCTCCCCGACTCTTTCCCTGGGCGTCTCTTTCAGCCTCCTCTTCTTCCTCGTGCGCCTTGCGCTCCTCTTGTGTCGACAGGACGGCGAAGACTCGAACAATCTGATCCTTGCCGGCCACAGCAAGGTAGCGACCGTCAATGCTAAACTCTGCGGCCCATATCGCATCGCCAGCTTTCAATAGCCGCGTGCCCACCGCAGTGGCGGGCACACGACCCTGCGACGGCTCGTCATCCTTCTCCGGCTTGGGCCCCAGCAGTTCCTGGGCCAAAAAGAGGCGGTTAAAGTCTCGGCGCTTGCTGTTGTGCGATCGCACGCGGATGTAGCGGGGAGGTTCTTTGTAAAGCGGGATGTAACCACCACCATCGCTCATGACGGACATTGGGGCGCGAGCGCTGCTGCCCTCGGTGCGCAGCTCGCCCAGCTCGGAGTCGGAATCTGGCGCATCGTCGTCGTTCTTCTTGAAGGCGCTTCGCATAGCAAGCCGGCTCAAGAAAGATGTTCCCTTCCTACAGACAAAAATGTTAGCGAGCGAGCAAAGATGGCGCTGGACGCAAACCTACTTTCGATCTCTGGGGAAATCAGCGAGGCCATTTGCCAAGCGGGCTGTATTCTCTATACTAATGCTCTTCTTAGGAAAGCTTTCCGCCGTTGGGCTATCGGGCTTGGTAGAGCCGCGCAGGCGCTGCGCGAGGGATGTTTCGAGGGTGCCGCTATTCGTCCTAAGAAAGATTTGCTTGAATCATGTCTCTGTCAGTATCTCACGTGGACTTCATCCAACCACGGCAAGAGAGAGGCGAGGCTGAGATACATACATTGCTCAAGGGGTCTAGGGCGGTTGCGGCTGGCGGGGTTGAAGACATGGTTCTAACCGACACACCCTTGGCTTCCTTTTCCTTTCCATTTTGTAGTTGCTGCGTCGGAGTCCGGGACAGTAGAGTCGTGGAACGCTTTGCGATAGGCAGAGGCTGGGACTCAGAGTTCCCGGATGATCCGTTGGTGGGATTCTTGGTGCTACCGTCCTTTCTCGGGGCCAATTGGCTGTCGCCCACGTCCACCGGCGATGGTATTGGAGGAGGCATATCCCATGCTGTGAGTACAATACAACTCTATGACAGGCGACAACTCGACGGAGAGTCGTAACAGCCCGAGGCGAGAGTCGCAAAGATGGTAGGATCCGAGCGGGAAGGGAGAAACAAGGCGGCGATGTGATGCGATGCGATGCGATGCGATGCGAAGAGGAGAAGACAAGACAAGAGAGGAGGCGGAACGAGAGGCTGACAGGATCTGACCGAGCCTTGCGGCAAAAATCGAAGCGAGTCGAGTCACGAGCTGACCGGCCAGATAGTAAACACAAGAGCAGATGCAAAACCGGAAGCAAAGGCAGCTCAATGAGGGCAAACCAAACGGACTACGGACAACGTCAGGCCCCGAGTGGGCCGACTAAGCTTCTTTATAAGCGGAAGGCTTATAGCGCCCCTAGAACTCGCCAATCCAGTCCGCAGGCTCCGGATACCTGGTCAGGGCAGAGAATTTGATGCCGGGCGAGAATTGCTGGAATAGGGCTTGGCGGGTTTGCGCACCTAATTTGCTGGATTAGTCGAACGGCAGCGCGCGGCAGGCCGAGGATTCGAGATGAAAGTATGACGGATATAGCAGCGGTGGAGCAGAGGAGAGGCGCCAGGGGGATGGGGTGAAGGATCCTGGTAAGCTGAGATATTGGAGGATGGAAGGATTGGAGATGCAGCAGCTGGGGGTGGGAGTGAGTGAGAAGTACCTAGTAATAAGAGAATATGATAACAATCAGCTGGTGAGAGAGAGCAGATGAAGAGGATGAAGTGCAAAATAAAAAATAAAAACTTGACAGCCGAGAAGAAGATTGAAAAAAAAAAAAAAAAAGCCACTTCCGGACAGCCCAGCCTTCTGTACTAGAGCTTCCCCCCAAATCCGAGTACGAAGAAAAGCAACTGGAGAAGCTGCAGCGCACGCGAGAGCCGTCATGTCCCGTTTTTTCTCACCCAAAATCTCGATTCGTTAGCGCTATTACCTCTAGTAGTAGTTGGTGCCCAGTACCTAGTAGTGCCTATACCCGCTGCCAAGAGCACGCAAGTACCCAGTACGTGTCGCTCGTCGCATGATGACGCAGTGGCCCGCGTTTGCGCCTCGTGGAGGATCCAAGGATGCCTTGGCTAGGCGGTACCGGTACTTCATGTCATCCCCTGCGATGCCCTGTAGCTGCGTGCATTGGCATCCATTGGCATTGTCATGGAAGGATTTCTAGAACGGCGACCTGGATTAAAGGTAAGCTGAGCCTTTTGGGAGTTGCACACCGTTTTGACTCTGTTCAGAATGTCTCACTCAGTAACTTGTACAGTACAGAATACATCAACCTCAACCTCAACCTCAACTTGTCACTTTTCTGCACGATCCATCCGGCTGCATCTCTTCTCTGATGCCTTGCATGCATCAACTTGACCCCAATTATACGCGTAAAGGCCGGATTTCTAGTGGATGAGAGCAACGGCTTTCTTCAGTGCAACTTCGGACTAAAAATTTCCACGTCCAGCGTTGTATGCGCACTGCCTCGGTCCGATCATTTCCCCCCCGCCAAGGCCAAGGCCCGCTGACCCTGAAAAAAGTGTCAAAAGTTGAGCGAGAGCGAGGAACACGACATGCATATTCGGCGATTTCTTCCACCATACGAGATGCGAGGTATTAATGGTAATGGCAATTATGATATAACTTGTAATAAGAACTAAGAGATCTTCTGAAAGTACTGATACCTGCAGGGTATGATTTACTCCAGCCCTGAAAATATGCAAGTAATTCGCCACTTTTTGTCTCCTCGCTCATCGTTCCCGGCATCTGATCCCCTTTCAATGATGTCAATGACTTCACAACTCCAACTCCCCGTCCCTCCTCTCTTCTCCCCCCAACACGAAAACCCCTCTCACCCATGTAACCAACACCCTCTCAACTCAATCCAGCTGCATTCCAATAATTCCTCGGCCGACTAGCCGAGAAGAGGGTGTCCACAGCTGCCTTATGGGGCAACTGGCCAAAAAGACGCAATGCCGGATGTGCATTGGCTTCCAACGGCCGCGACAGCAAACCTCCGTCCTCCGTATTCCGTATTTGCTCTTCCAGTTTCATTCTGCCTACTGTATTGTGCCGTGCCTAGATCCGCGTCCACTCGATTTCTAATTTAGGGCCGCTTTAGCCCACGCACTCGACAATCACCATGCTGATGATGGCAGTCTTAGCAGGCATTCCCCATTCCCCATTCTCCATTCTCCGTTGCTGACGTCCCGTGTGTAAAATGACGCGGCTGTTGGGCTGCTTGCGCGCAAGCGCCAAGCTCGAATCGAATCGACAGCTTCTTACGGCAACCTGCGCTAGATGCGATATGGAAGCTTTTGAGCGCGGCTAACAACGTGGACACGGGCGGGCGCAGTCAAAGTCATTGAAACCATCATCAAACACTCTTTACTTTGAAACAGCGTCTGTGTGCTGAAACTGGGGCACTGCATGAGTAAAATAACAAAACTCCATAAAACCCCTATAGCCATAAACAAAGTAATCAATCCTATCTCGACGTCTATGAAGGGGTGGAGGCGCAGACCTCGTACACCTATTGTAAGGTTGTGGGGAAGCCAATTTTAACATCTCAACTCGACAGCGATTGGGCCGGTAATAGCAGAAGCGAATGCGAGGTCAACCCAGTAACATGGCTTATCATATGAGACATTAATAGCAACGTCTATATGCGGATTGTAAATGGACTCAACATCCAATTAGTATCAGCAACCAAAGTATTGGCTACATCTTCAACGCAATGCGGGCAACTTGTCACTTGTCTAGGCCAATCCAAATGCTTCCCGCAAGGCTCGCTGCAAGGCACTCTTTGTTCCTAATGCATCCCCCTCACCATGTACTCCGTAATTATCCTGGTAGCCAATTGGCGTGCATTCAACCTTCCAATAGGCATTCTACAGGGCAGAGCCGCAAACCCGCCGCAACTCATGCGCGTAGCCCTTTCGATATGTCGATGGTTCAACACTTTATTCCAAGAGGATACTGCAATGTCTGTCTAATTGACCATCATGGCCGACATTCCGGCCCTCGACATCAGCTTGGCTGACTTCAGACTACCTGCTGAAGAGTCGCCCTCTCCTCCCCAGCCCTCCTCAAGTCACGGCGAAAGCAGCACTTTTAGCAGCTCTGCCAACCCTGACGAGGATTGGACCAAAATCGAAGATCTTGCCGAACGGAGGAGGGTACAGAACCGCATCGCTCAGCGCCACTACCGTATGTCTCTCTCACATTTCCTTTCGCATTATGAGCATAACCGTTTCTGTCTTTCTCTTCCCCTTTCACTAACACTCATTTACAGGCAGAAAGCTTAAACGCCGTCTAGAGGATCTTGAACGCCTCGCTGGACCACAACAGAGTGATGATGTCGAGCAACCCTTGCCTGACAACCATGGTATGCTGGACAACTGACTGTTTTCCACAACTGCTGCTAACATGTTATTGGCTCTGGCCGTCTAGATTGGGATATTACTTCGGTTTACGGACTGGAATCCGAGGAATGGCGGCAACGGAAGCTCGACCCTGCGGACTGGAGCCCGGAAGATGACCAGCTGCTGTTGGTAACCCGCATGCTGGGCCTCACCTGGAAAGAAATCGGCCAATACCTCCAGTTCAAGACGCCTGACGCCTGCTTCATACGCCATGAGTGGCTACTGGCAGAAAGGGCGGACAGCTGGGACCCTCCCCAAATGCATAACCTAGCCAAGGAATATATGAGCATGCATGAGGAGATTTGGAGTGGGTTAGCAGCTCGAATGGGGGAGGATTGGAGAGTTGTTGAAGAAAAGGTATGTAACAAATATACTATTCCAATACCACAGCTCACGCTATTTAGTGTATGCCAAGCAGCTCTCAGAGCTCTGAGAATGCTAAAGCAGTTGATGGACGTGAAGGCGTGATAAAAGAGTATCTGAGCATGCGTAAGGAGATCTGGAGCGGCTTGGCGGCTCGAATCGAAGAGGAGTGGAGCGTGGTCGAAGAAAAGGTAGGCCTTCTTTACCCTTTCTCTTAGAAGATACACCCCACTGGTGTATACTTCTACATCCATATCCTACCTTTTATTTTCGAGATGAGGTATTCCCCATTGCTGATACTATTTCCATGCAAATCTAGTGCATGTCCAAGGGACTCAACCTCCTCAAAAGAACCGCCGAAGTACTCGAGAAGCGCGAAAAGTTGAAGCGACTGAAAGCTCAAAGGGAACTCAGACAGCTACAGACGCCCTCCCCTGACCGCCCAATAGATTCACTATTAAGTAAACTACGTCAGGGGCCATCACGTCTTCCGGCTAATCAAGGAATGTGGGAAGAAGATACCGCGGCGCCTAACATGAACGATAAAGAACGATCCCAAGTCGAGCGGAACGACGTGGGCTCAACTGCATCGCAAGAAAATAATGCATATGGGTTAAGATCAACATATACAGGGAAAAGATTTGAAACTATTCCATCATTTTGGAAAGACAAGCAGCCGTCAAGAGACTTGCGCGGCGGCCAAGCCTCAGGCACACCAATATCCATAAAGGCGTCAACCAGAGCAAACCGCCTATCACACATGCGCTTATTTTCCTGGATAAGGAAATTAGCTAGACCTAGGCTTAAGCCGGGCTATAGAAGAATAGAATGGACTTGCGTAAGTCAGGTGCCTTGTATACCTATGTTAACAAGATCGACATAGAAGGAACAGTGGCTAATTGAGCTCCTGTTTGGCATTTACTAGGACTGTGGTGTGGATTTGTACGGTGACTTTGTCGAAACCAAGACATCAGATTTGGACGACCTGAAATCGTCACTAGAAACGTCCGTTGATGAGACATCTACAAACAGCTCAAGTGATTCGGAGCAGTCTCAGACCAATCCGAATCACATGATCTCACGATCATCAAGTTCAAGCAGGACAACTTCGAGTAGGGCATCTTTGTCAACTGGCAGTACTGACGCATCTAGTATCGATGCAATCCCTCCCAAGTTCCTCGCCCTATGTGTCAATACTGGGGGTATGTACAAGACACTGGCCGAATTAGACATGTCACGTATAAACTCGGATGGAGAGGCCTTTTCGCAGATGAAGCAGGCCTATCTCCACTACCGGGGCGTACGTTCTCGACTACATTTCCTAGTCAAACCAGTGACTGTCGAATTTGTTCGCGTAAGCTTTGACTAGCTTTCCTAACACATTGATTGAGAGTGACGTTACTATTTAAGAAGCTTTTTAACTAACACGAAGAGACTTCTATATAGTTCACCCTCTGGAATTTACGCCACGGCTACGTTTCGGTGTGTGAAAGGCCCAACTCGATGCCCCCTAACACCTGCATCGACTACGAATTCATCCCGCCGCCAATGCCGCCCGAAGTCTTCGTGCACTATCTCGAGCACGGCGACGGTGGCCTTAGCCCAAACCGCTACACCTGGCTGCCACGACTCCCGAAGAGGCGGAACCACAAGGTCGTTGACTGTGGAGAAGCGACGGAGGGTTGGGGCATCCATGTCATCGAAGGTCCGAACCGTACGGCTGTATTTTGGATCGTTATGACTACCATCTCGATTAGTATCTTAGCGAGCGTCTTGTGGAGCACGTTAAAGGGCGATATCCAGGGCGGTATGGGGCTCGGAGCCCTTATTGTTGCCTTGCCGCCCGCGATTATGGCTGCTTTTCTCTTTCGGCTGGGGGCAACTTAATACTAAAGCTACTAGATCAAGCTACTAGATCAACCTCAAGCTACTAGATCAACCTGTAGCGACTGGATATATCTCCATCTACTAGATCTATCTCCATCTACTAGATCTATCTCCATTTACTAGATCAACCTGTAGCGACTGGATCTATCTCCATTTACTACATCTACTTATAGAAATAGCAATCTTAGCTTTCGGGGACCATAATACTAGCTTTATAGCCATATGCGTTATGATAGCAGCAAATTATTGCTCAATTGTGACATATAATAATTATTAACAGAATTGTGGAGGTAATATTCATAATCAAGAGAGCCAGTAAAGCTGTAATAGCAGTTTTAGAACAATATTATGCCCTAGGCTTTGGATTAAAGCTATTTTGATACTTAACTATGCTTCTCACCTTTGAAAAAATATCTAATGCGCAGTCCCATAGTTTTAGCACTTGCTCTGAAATCTCGATTATCTAAGTGCATTTTCACTGTAGAATAGTATTCCAGAACGTCCTGCGATGTTTCGTCCTGCAATATATTCTGTATCGCCTCTTTGATATCATATCTACCATCTCTTGCGTGCACCGTCGATTGGTGAACGCCTTGTTCCAACAGATATTTCACGGTTGCCAATCTCCGGCCAAAAGGTATTCGGGGGCGAAAGCCGTTTTTGGAAAGAGCTAACGGCATATAAAAAGAGTAGCCAAAAATTGCGTTTTCGAGAAGACCTAGAGAATCTCGAGAATAGGTCTGAGCTAAACGACGTCGATCTGAACGGGCCACAGCTTTAATATATGGTAGAATAGAAAACTGCGCAGCCAGGCCAAGAAAAGTATTTTGGATGCGCCATCGTTGCTTGTTGTCTTGTCCAGCTGACCAATGATCAGCATATTTGCCGACCATTGCCCATCCGGTTGAAGTCGTCTCGAATAGCCTGTCAATCTCAGCATCAAACGAGTTCAGTGAATTAACAAAATCCAGCGCATTCTTAGGATTGTCTTTGACCTCGCTTGCATGCCAAAGAGCTCTCGCTACTGTATCCCAAAAGTCTCCCTGCTCGCCTAGCCCCTGGTGGGATACAATTAGAGTCTCGGCTTTCAGAATACATAAGTGAGGATCGAATTCTGCGCTCGATGAACATATCAGCTGCCAATTCTCAGGTTGCATTGCCCAATCTCGCGCAGTACGGTGAATGAAATCGACAAAACCACCGCTTGTATCTGCATTAATTTCCAAAATGCATTTTGTTCGAGCTGCGAGTTTTCTTTTCAATGATTTAATAGCGACATCATTCCAGCTATCATCATCTGGAAGGTCATTGATGTTTACCGAGGCAAATCTCGATTCTTCAATCAGCCACATTGTAAACCATGGCAATGGACCATCAGCGGCATTCAGTACTTGCATCATATAAGATGCATCAAAGAGATTTTTCTGACTGATACTAGCCCACATGGTATCGTACAGAGACGAGATGTCTGTAGGAAGGGCTTTGAGGGTTTGCCGAGCTTGAGATATTGACTGCCCTTCAAGTAAAAGGGCCAACAAATGTTGCACGACTATTGAGACCCAAATGAAAACTCCATTCGCCCTATGTACTATGTCGGTAAGAAGCTGAGCAGCGGCTCCAGCATTCAATTTCTTCTGTTCAATGAAGCCTTTATTATCCTTAAAACTTTCCGTGACAAAAATTCTCATGTCTCGTTCTGTTAGTAGGTGCATTTGCAGCATTGGGCCTTCATTGAATTCATCTTCAAATTCTGTCCATGGTCGGCTTGCTGCACATACTTTAAGCCCGCTTTGACATTGTGCCGTTATATGACGAATGAATTTGATAATTTCAGTAGGCTGCATGTCGAACTCGTCAAGCCCATCGATAAATAGAGCGAGTTTGATCTTCCTTCCACATGAAAATAATAATCTCTCAAAGGCATTCTCTATATTGTCTGACGTCCATGGGGGAATGCCTGAGGTGCTTCTTAACACTTGACAGAACGCCCAGCGTCTCGGTGTCAATACTGATGTCAAATCAGGACATTGATCCAGCACCTGAGACAAAATCGTCCTTTTGAGACCTTCGAGAGACTTTTGCAAAGTACTGCCGGGATTCCAGGCGTAGTACTTGACAAGAAGAAGGCGTAATGGCCCACTAGGCTGGGTTTGCGCATCCCAAAAAGACTTTTGTTGTAATATTAGTTTCATTATGGTTGACTTGCCGGAGCCTGGTTTGCCCGTGATCCAGTAAACTTTATTCGAGTCATCTTCGAACCACTTAGGGAAGCTATTCCACATAGGTATGTCATGGACTTTTTGAGGTTCGTCCTCAAAAATCCAAGAATATGTCGTTTCAAAGGTATCCGAAATTGCCTCTTCGCGTGATTGTATGGTATTAAACCGAATCTCTGAGGCTATAGCACGACCAACCGTGGTAGAGTTGATCTTCACCAAGGATTCATCAGTCATGGAAATATCCAGCTTCCAGTCATTGGTCCAAAGGAGCTTGATAAGTTCCTTGCGAACCGCAATCGACGCCCCGACCTCAAGATCAAGAGATCTGATTATGTCTTTTGCCAATTGCTTCAACGATAGTGGTCCTTTTCCAACTTGAATCAGTGGTCTTAGAGCTTTCCTCAACCCTGCCACGTCCTCATCTACCAAATGATGATTTTTGTCTTGTATTGATGCCTCCTGGTTTGATGATGTCGATTGCGGATGAAAGTCTTCTTCCAACTTCCCGGTCCTTTCGAGTAAGCCAACGACCTTGTCCAGTTTGTTACTAAAGTGCACTTCCCATTGCTTAGTGCGCTTTGAGTCATCCCTAAGTCGCGCCCGTGAGTTAGTTTCTTGATTTAAACCGGATATGTAATAGAAACAAAGATGTCATTCAATCAAACGCAGATGTGTGAGGACGTACCATAGGCCGAGGACCACAGAGTCAATTACATTGCGCCTGAGAGCCTCAAGCCGTCCCCTAATCTCCTCAATATCTTTTTCATTTCTGTTGAATTCCGAGATCTCTGCATCATTCCTCTTTTGGCATTCCTTACAACTTTCCTCTCGATGTGGATCATACCGCAGATGGTCTTTGCAGCTTACCTTTTCCTTGCTCGGCGGTTTGATCTTCTTTTTGATCTTCTCAAGGTCTTTGGAAAGGCTGGTGCATGTGGATAATAGCCGCGATGGCTGTCCGTTGGCCGGGGTTGCGAGCTCTGAAGCCATCATATTTTCGGAAGCGGCTTGGATCCAGGAAATTTGCGACGATAAATCTTCAAAGGCTCTTAATAATTCCCTTTTGTCATCATTGAGTTGCACATAGTCAGGCGTTTCCTTTCGCAGTTCCCCTCGCATATTTTTGTAATATCCCCAGCCCTTGACAAGGAGTTTTCCGCCAATGTCCAGAAATTGGAATACCGCCGCAGCTATCGCTAATGCGCTAAGAGGATCCATTTTGACGTATCTAATGAATGTCTGGCTTCGAAATATCGGCGGTTCTCCTAGGTATATATATTTTGTCCTTTGGGTGTGATACGAGCAATACACTCTGTTTCTGTCTATGAGAAACCTCGATTGGGTCTCTAGATAGAGATGTAAATGACAGTGAGCTACAAAAAAGCGGAAAAGTATGAAGAAAGAAGGTGTGCGGCATCACATCAGCCAGCCTCGTTTTCTATAAAATATTAGGCGGCCTTAGGCACTCACGCATAATCACATTAATGATTATTATCCTGCAATTCCTATAGGCAGATCTTCCCTCTCGCTTCCATGTATAATTCACTATCGTCACCTTTTTTCACAAATCGTTTATACGAATGCCTGCGTCAAGGGAAGTCTTCGACACAGATTTTGTATGTTTAAGAAAAACTTCAAGCATATGAATCGAAGTGATAAGACACACAGAGCCACTCTTAATCTCCACTTCATCAAGGTGGGAGAAATACTTCATAAAGTTGCTTCAATTGATTCATACAGTAGTAAGTCAGAAGCCCTGTATTCTGTATAAATGATATGGATCCCTTTGTAACTACGAGGATTCTGTCGCTAATGCATTCCATGGCAATTATATCATGAAACGAGCATGTATGCTGTGATATGGTCCAAGTACCATGGAAGGTAACATTGAAGGCATTTGCAGGTAATGTTCCATATCTCAGTACGTATGAAGTGCTATAGGCTTACAATGCAGCGCAAGCCATCTTTGGCAAAGTGATTGGTTTATATATTAGACAAATTAATGCTAGCCTTCTGATTGCCGCATATTAAACAATCGAAAATGCGACAGTATGAAAAGCGTGCACAAAGTGTCGATTATTACTCCGTTCAGCGTGAATAGGTAGGTAGGCGCCTGTCAGATAAGTTTAGTACCTGTTTCTGCCCGTCTCTTGGTCCAGATGCATGTGTTTGCAGATGCCGGTCCCAATCTACATCAAACCCTAAGGTTCTCCATAGCGCCACAACAGCAACACAATTGAACTTTTTGTAACAAGCTACATGCTCTTAAAAAAGGGGTGTCCTTCTTCAGGCACGAGAATTCAGTGCTAGAATGTTGCTACTGATAAAGTATACGATACAATATTACAGGTAAAGTCAACGTCATTAGTGGAGTACTTTGGACATGTGCCTGTAGGCAGCTACGCAGCGCCACTGAAGCTTATCAGCGCGATAAGAACCTTGAATCTCTGCCTTTTAATATCGGCCTGTCCCATGTCAGTCATCTTCAAAGCGAAAACAATCACATTGCAACGAATCTGCTTGCGGATCAACTGAACCGAGCCATAGCCCTTTTCTGATGCCAGATTCACCATGAAGCTCGTGTCGCGACACATCCCCAAAGAGTTTGAGGACGAGCAGGTCTCGCTCCTGCCAGAGGATCCAGAGGACATGGTCAGTCGCATCGTCATCTCCCGCCCCGCCAGTTCATTTGCGATTGAAGCTGTCACGACATGAAGAGCAGCAGCTAACAGCGCATCTACCCGCAGTGGCACGCATATAATCTGATCGTTCCCGGCGACCTCGTCCATGCGCATGCGATACGAAAAGTCGTCAACATCAACCCAGGCACCGGCGTGCCAGCAGCCGAGCGAGTCCACACGAATCTCGCCATCCGAGTCAAATCCACCTTTTTCGATCCCGCCGTCTCCTCCCTCCGCGTCTCTGGCGTTGTCGCCGCCGAAAACGACCATGTTGCCATGGGCGCCCATCACACGCTCGACATTGAGATTAACAGATCATTTACCGTAGTCAAGCCAGACGGGTGGGATAGCGTCGCAAAGGCTACTCTGGCGCAAGCTCTGTCAGACGACAAGAACGGCGCCATGGCTGCGGTGGTGATGCAGGAAGGCCTCGCCAACATCTGTCTCATTACACAGTTCCGAACCGTCCTCAAGACCCGCGTAGAGAGCGTAGTGCCCAAGAAGCGCGATACAGCCTCGGATCAGGACGCAGGAATGCGACGGTTCTTTGACAAGACGCTATCGTCATTACTCAGAGCAGTCGACTTTTCCGAGTCAAGACCTCTATTATTGGCGAGTCCCGGCTTCGTTGCGACAGATTTTAAGGAGTACATTGCGAAACAGGGCCGCGACAAGTCAGACAAGGTGCTTACAGCCGTAGCGAGGCAAGCGACAATAATACACGCCAACTCGGGACATGTGCACAGCTTAAACGAGGTGCTTAAAAGCCCCGAGGTTTTGGCCAAAATGAAAGATATGAATTACGCAAAGGAGGTGCAGTACATGGACAACTTCTTTGACCTGCTCAAGCTCGACGATGGACGCGCATGGTACGGCAGCAGAGCCGTAGAAAAGGCGATTTCTGACGGCGCAGTTGGGCCCGGAGGAGGAGTGCTATTAATCAACAACTCCCTCTTCCGAAGTCAAGATTTGGCGACACGGAAAAAGTACGTTGCGCTGGTGGACAAGGTCAAGCTGGACGGTGGCGAGGCAAGGATATTAAGTAGCGACCACGAAAGCGGACAGCGCCTCAAGATGCTGGGAGACATTGCAGCCATATTGAACTATCCGATGCATGACCTTGACGAGGAGGAGGAGCAGGCTGCAGAACCGACGCCTGATAGACGGAATTACGAAGACGAAATAGACATGTTAGATAGCGTTATTTAGATGAGATTGGATGAATACAAGTGCAAAAGAGAAAAGAGAGAGAAGAGATAGTCTTGTTCGAGATGTGAGTGTTTTGCCGATGATGACTGAGCTCTGAGTCAACAGTCCCCTCCATATTCCAAACATAGACAGATAGCTGGAGCCCTCTCGGTGCCGCCTGTTCATGCATGGAATCATCGCAGTCGGCAGGCAAGTTTGGCCGCCTCGGCGTTAATGTCAACGATTAATCATGCATTCACCCACAAAAAGGGAGAAAAGATGCCACAAACTCCGGGCGTTGTGTGCAGCACTGTGGGACTCTCAAGAAGGGGGAACTAATCAGTTGCCCCTCATCGATTCGGTGACCCCTCAATAGCGTGGTTGACATCATGCAATGGAAATGGTTTATAAGCGCTCTTGTTGTTCTCATTCGAGTCTTTTTTTCAACTTGTAAACCTGTAAACTTACTTCAACAGAAATTCGAGACAAAATAAGCAACAATGGCTCAGAAACTCACGTTGCAGTCGGTTGTCAAGCTCAACTCAGGCTATACTATTCCCCTCCTGGGTTTTGGAGTAAGTCTTACTGATGACTACCGCGCCCCTTTGAGACTTGTCGTAAACTTGCCGATATGGTGCTTACAAGTGCGTTTTTAGGTCTACCAAACGTATGTCACTCGTCGATATAGTGCGTCTTATAATGAGTGAATCGTGTTGACATCTTTTTGTAGCGCTGCGGGTGTTGCTACCGAAGTCTGCAAAGAGGCTCTGAGAATAGGATACAGACACGTACGTGCAGTGCAGCCTTTTTGACGCAAAAACTGGACATCTTCATCATTTCGGTACTCATCCGTGAAATAGATTGACTCTGCTTCCGGATACTACAACCAGGGCCCTTCCGCCGCAGGCATTCCCGCCTCCGGCGTCCCCCGCGAGGAAGTCTTCTTCACCACAAAGGTCCCCGTGCGCGAGAAGCCCCTCGGATACCAGAACACGCTCGATCTGGTCGACATTGCCCTCAGCGAGACCAAGCTGGACTACCTTGATCTCGTCCTGATTCACGCCCCCTACGGCGGTGTTGAGAACCGAAAGGGCGCTTGGAAGGCCCTCGTCGAGTCTGTCGAGGCTGGCAAGGTTCGCTCCATTGGTATTTCCAACTATGGCGTGCACCACTTGAACGAGCTGGAGGAGTACATCAAGGAACTCGAGTCTGAGCGCGGCGGAGCAGGCAAGGGCGGTGTGATTTCCGTCGGTCAGTGGGAGATTCACCCCTGGCTGCCCAGAGACGACATTGTGCAGTGGTGCCACAAGAGGAACATTGCCGTTCAGGCCTACTGCCCGATTGTCCGCGGTGAGCGGTTTGGCGATCCCAAGGTTAGCGCCGTGGGTAAGAAGTATGGCAAGACGGAGGCGCAGGTTTTGTTGCGATGGAGCTTGCAGAAGGGGCTTGTTCCTCTGATTAAGAGTGTTACGCCTAGCCGGATTGCGGAGAATGCGGATATTTATGACTTTGAGTTGACGGAGGAGGAGGTTAAGGATTTGACGACGACGGAGTATAGCCCTTGTGCCTGGGATCCTACCGTTGAGCCTTTGGACAGGTAAAGCAAGTTATATGTAAGAAAGATTCTTTTCTGTTTACGATAGCAAATGCAAAAATAACTTCTCCTAGAGAAGAGTAATACTGTTTTAGGAATTTGTCCCTTCGCCCCTTTCCATCCCTCAGGAATATATTTTCCACAATATTGATATACATTCTTAGAGCCTTTGCATTCTGTTTGACAGCCAGCAAATACACAGATAAGTGAATCTTCACAGATCCAAATAACACTACGGAGTACACATGCTTCGGTCATCGCTCCAGCATATATATCCGCGGCTAGTAGTTATCCACTGTCAGTCAAGTCGGTGCTATCCACCCTTGCGACCCCTGTTACGCGGCATTGATAAGCCCCAGATGGTACTTCTTCAGTGAATGAGTCTTCAGGGCTTTTAGGACGTTGACGAGAAACTTTGCAACGGGAGTACACTTTGTAGGGGTTGATAGTCACCCCGAAGCGTCTACCGAGAATACCTGTGGAGGGTTGCTTTTGACCTGGAGACTGATCATCGAGAACACCTGCGGAAGGGTTAGGTTGCTGTTGACTTGGGGAGTGTCCATCAGAAACTCGTATAGAGAGTTCAGGTTGCGTTTGGCTGGGAGACTCGGACGATGAGCTTTGAACTTTATCTAGAGATTCTGTATTGCTAGCGGTGCTTCCGCTAAACTTAGTGTTGGTTATGTTCATAAACCAGGACCGCAGAGCGTTCCAATTTATCCCTCTGTGGCTGCGTGACTGGTCTTTTTGATGCTTTTTCAGTTTAAGAGATTGTAGATAGTCTGTAGCGCGATCGATAATGAATACAGCCCCGATTGTTGCGATGAGGGTTGGTAAAGCAACTGCAATATACCACACAGCTGGCGTGGTTGTAGTCGTCATACCGAATATACTCTAGATCCGTCTTTGTTTTAGTTCATGCGCGGCTTAGGTGTGGCACCATGATAATCAGAACATACAGCAATAAATGAAAGAGGGAGAAAGACAAAGGCAAGCGCGTTTAGACGCATTACTGCCTGACTTTGGCCGATTGTTTCGAGATTGAACGTCTTTCGAAGCACTAATTAGCCCCTTTTAGCCTTAGAATCAAGTGTCCGATCTCACCATGCTAAGGAGGTTCCGTTGCTGTTCCAAGACTGTGATAAATGTTGATTGATAAAACTCAAGCAGCTCCGCGATGTCCTCTAGCCGACGTTGAATTAATTGCAAGGATTCGGATGGAGGCCTTCTACCAAGACCCAGACGGAAACTCTTCAGAGATGCTCGGTGCATTCTTATGCATTCCTGTAGGGCGAGAGTTGTAGAAGCATCCCGATGGAGCTCTCGGGTTTGATGGAAGATGGGAGATTGAGAGCTGAACCTGAACATGTCCTAAGATAGTCCGCATCAGCCCGAGATTTCAGTATCAGCGAACCATCATTGTCAATGTACCCGTTCCTTGCTCTCGAGATGGAATCTCACAACCTCCACTGTGCTATCCCAATTTGTAAAAACGAAAAAAGAATCAAGGTAGATCTAGTATGGGCATTCATTAAGCCTCTTCCACCTACGTAGGTCAATTGAATCATAATGCCCAAACAACCTATCCGAAGCGGAGATGACCGGAGACTGTCCGAATACCACGGCTACAGCTCGCTGGGGGAATTGGGGGAAAGCTCCCAGTCCTTTGACCCATGCTGCTACCTAGTTCTCTTGTCATTTTCCACTCTGATTAGGTTATCCAAAGACTTCTTAGGATAAGAGACGCACCGGCATATGCTGAGCCTCCCATAGAGCTAGGCGCATAGATCCTCGCGAGTACGTTCGTTCAGGAGTATCCGTAACATCAATGTTATTCATTATATAACGAAGATCTGGTGCAGTAATTCGTGAGCTCTCCTCGGCCAATTAATCATATCAAGAGCAGGAAAATACATATGTTGTCGTCGTCGAACTCTGGGAGCATGGTGAGGCTTAGCCTTCCATTTACTCCGTGCAGGAGTTGCACAGGAAAGCTTGGAAAGACATCAATGAGCGATTTGAGTGCCCACTTGTGCCAGCTCTCGATGAATCTATAATATTTCATCAGCTTCGACGCGCCTTGTGCCACGGGGCAAGAAAATTCGCTCCTACATGAGGACAAGTCCAATAGATTCAGCCATAATTTGTTCAAGAAACGCTGCAAAATCTTCAATATCAGTTGCCGTGAAATTTCTTGTTTGGCGCTGCAACCGTTTCATGTCCTCAGGGTATGATGACTCCAAGGAACGCGAGCTCCCGGTGCTTGCCGGAGAGGCATGCACCATCGGCTCGGCTGCAACCGTTGTAACCTTGACGCAGCGAGACGTGTCGATTGGGGGATGACCTGAATGATGGTCCGAAGTGGAGTCCATCTTAAATAATGTAATCACAGCAGTATCCGAAGAGGTGAAACCGTGTCTGATAATGTTTTCTGGGAGATCAGTATGATATTTCCACTCTTTCTTTTAGCGGGCTCAAGCACGTAGTCTGGCTAGTGGGAATGGAATGAGATTACTCTTTTTGAATCCGTCATCGATATATGCATGCAGTCATATATATATCGGAAATCAGGCTCGTGCCTAATAGAAGCCTAAACTACCATTGGGTACCGAGGGAGTTTTCGGTGAGGTTCAACCTTTTCAATGGCGTGTAATAGTGGTGGTACAAATTGTTGGTAGGCTCTAGTAATGGTTTTTGTACCTCTGCAATGTTTTCTTTTGTTGGCAAGGCTCTTAATCAGACTTTTAATCAGGGCTTATAATGTTAATCAATGACCACAGCACTGACCAGCAGTCCCGAGGCCACTTTGGTACTGGAGAGGCTGTGTTCAGGAGACCCAAATCTACCCAACTAGAAGTGTACGTAGATACGTGTACATATGCTGGTGAGGTTATAATTTTAGAAACATTGATGTACTGCCGCCTCAGACGCTGGGCTGGGTCAATCTCAGGCACCCAGGTAGGGAGCATTAGGTGGCTGAGGATGGATCTACATACAGCCTTGTGCATTTGACACACCCCTGGTATTATATTAACTTGGAAAAATCCTTCATCTACTGTGTCAAATCTTTTAACCACCTATACAATAAAAAGGTCTGACAAAGACATCAATTATATCTCGTGCAATATTGTAAGCTAATTGCAACGCGGCGTCGTTTCGAGGCTTCGTTTTAACGTGGATCCCCAGAGACCTTGCATAAGTCGGATCACAGCGGTAATGCAAGTCCTATGGGAGGCCGGAGTATTGTTTGCCTTGCATTTTTTTTCCATGTTGATTGTTTTATAGTTGCAAGTTTCTCCATATTGAATGTGATAAGCAAAGTAACCAAAGAAACAACGGTCGCTGTCAAAATGAATGGCGTCCGTGTAGTATTGTCCGTTATGTTCGGGATTGCCCAAAGTGCCTTGCGGTAGTGTATTAATAAACATTAGATGCATTTATTTACTGATATATGAGGGAAGTGAGATAACTTACAGCACAGAACCCTAATGGGAGGTAGAAAATGCTCACATACGTAAGGAGCATAACGTTTTGTCCTACTTTATTTGCGATTTTTGTCTCTCGAATCGTAATCCACGCAAATTCCTACACTTAGCTGAGTAAAAATTCTTCGCCGCCAAGATTTGTGGCTTCACCTACGAACTGAAGTAGGTCTCTCACTGATTGATCCAAATTTTCGAGTCTCTGGGTGATTCCAGCTTGGAACTCTTCCTTTAAACAACGCATTGTAATATCTTGTGAGGCTTGCTCTCTGTGAAAGCGTACGCAGTAGTCTTTTAGAAACTCCTCGGCATCAGATGTTTGGGTCGCCAAAATACTGCGGAGATTGGCCAATTTCTGGGCATCTTTTGCTAGGAAATTTATCATTTCTAGCTTGTCTCCCATATGTTCCAGTTGTTCAACTCGCTATAGAAGTCAGTTAAAAACCGAGACTAGGACGCAGCAATGTAGGAGAAGTAAGGCATATTACCCTTGCAGATAAATGAGCTTCAAAGGCTTTGCAAAAGCTTAACCACGGTGTTTCGAGGTGTTCAATGAACTGTCGAAATAAGTGCAGGTCATCGTCTGGAATCCAGCCATATGGCAACGTACTAAAGTAAACTATTGGAGTCCACGGGCCCCCTGGGGGTTTTGGTTGTATCACTCTCCACATTACTCTACTTATCTTGTTGTCGACAAAACGCAGCTGGCTATCCGCGCATGAAGGTAACGCTAGCTGCAATGAAATGCAAATATCCCAGGCATCGTTACCTAGATTGTAACTTTTGATTTGTAGTTTGTTTGGTATAATCGCTTGTTCAAATGCGGAAACCGGTTCTTTTGACCAAATTGGGTTTGTCAAGTCGTCTGTTAACATGCTTAGAAGCGTTAGAGACCTCAATATCAGAGAAATAAATGTTACTTTGACAGGAAGCAACTTACTAGAGCCGACTTGTGAATGTAGTAGAAGTCTTTGATAGTTCTTCGCGCGACAAAAATGTTGCAGGAAAATCAAGACTTTGCCCTCCCTCTTTTTTTTGAGACAACATAAGGGTGTCGTATTCTGGTTTGTCATATGCCTGACGCCACTCCTTCGCCTCGATATCTTTGGTATCTGCTTTATGATTGAGCAGCTCTTGAACAATACTCTTATGCTTTCCTCCGATGGCTAATAGAAGCGGTGTTTCTCCAGTATGATCTTTGCTGTTGATTATTCCTTCGGCCTCTAGCAATAGAAGATGTCTTGCAATGTCATAGTGCCCCAACATCGCCGCCAAATGCAAAGCAGTTCGGCCTTGAGCATCTTTCTGGTCAAATTTGAGACCTTCGTGCTGCATCAACTTTATTGTAGCAGCTTGTTTTCCTTCTTGCGTCAGGAGAAGTAATGTGCCAGTGTCGACTGACACGAGATCCTCCACAACCTCCTCGTGCCCATTTTCTACAGCCACCCAGAGCGGTGTCCGGCCATCGCGATCCGCGAGATTAACATCGGCATCCCTTTGCGTCAAAAAGAACACAGCTGCCCTGCGCCCTTTCTCTGCAGCCCGTGAGAGCGGTGTTCGGCCATCGTGATCTTGTATGTTTGACTTCGAGCGTAAGTCTTCATCGAATTCCGGTAATAAAATCTTCAAAACTTCTACTTCGCCCTTCTCTGCGAAGTATGATAAAGGAGTTCGACCAGGCAATTCAGTTTTTGTGGCCAGGATGAAATCTTCGAGATCATTGTACCTGTTTTCTCTCGCCCAATCTATCACCTCGGCAAGTGAAACGCAAGCTGCTTCTAAGTTGAGATCTTTCCTTGTAAATAGCAGCTCAACCACCTTGCCATGATTCTTTTTCATAGCGACTTGCAGCGCCGTCTTATGATTTGAGAGTACATTGACATTGATATTCTCCATCATAAACAGCAACTCAATAATTTTTGTTTGGCCATTCCTTGCGGCTTCTATTAATGGCACTCTTCCCTTTCCATCAGCTTCATTTACCTTGATATTGATATCCCTGCTTTCAAGTAGTAGTCTTACCGGATCATCATTTCCATTAATCGCACCTTCAATCAAGGCCCGATGGCAGGCAACTGGGTCTAAATTAATGTCATCACGCTCCAGTAGATGCTTCACAATAGCAGTCTTTCCAGACTTTGTGGCAGCCACTATAGCCCTCGACCCGTATTTACTTCTTGCACGTTCGTCAATTTCGTTATTTTCAAGCATCAGCTTTATTATATCCTCGTGCCCCTTAGAGGCCGCCGCAGAGACAGCCCGCCCATAAGCCCCGGAATCGATTTTATTAGCATATTGCAGTAGTATCTCTACTACATCTTTGTATCCGTATTCCGCAGCGTACTTCAACGGGGTGGCTTGGAAGCTATTTTCTGCGTATATGTTGGCATTATATTTTTCAAGTAGCAGCTGGACTGCTTCTTTACGCCCGTTTTTGGCCGCTATCGATAATAGGGTGTTTCCGTCTTCGTCTTTATGAGAATCAATGATTTCAGTCGCTGGTAATCCCTGGAAGATGCTGAGGTCTCCGTCCTGCACTGCTTGGAAGAGATCTTTTGTTTGGGCCATGATGGTTTTTTTTATTTGTAATCCAAAGAGATGGGACAGTGATGACGAGATAAATTTGTAGAATAAAAAGCTATTTCACAACATGCAGACAGCATGTTCATAAATTAGCAGGCTAAAGACTGGTTGTTCGACAGCCGACTTTTTATTGCTGCCGGGACGTTAGGCTGCGGGACATTAGGCTGGATCAGGGACTGTATGTACGCCTTGCGTATTTAGACTGACACTGCTACCTTACGTAGCATTCCCAAGTGGGCTATTCAGGCGCCTGGGCACAGGTACATAATCCGCATGTAGGTGTTCACTTGAGGGGTTGCCTTTTGTGGATGCTATTCCCGCCTCCTATCTGGGAGGATTTCCAAGGCTTCTCAAGTGCCTTGGCCGATTCTATAAATTTACTTTTTCTAGCAACCGATCAAGTTCATGAGCGCTCCATGGATAGCAAATTCTACGATCATGTCAACAAGGGCACCATGGGAGAGCCGCACCCCTGCCATGCGTGTGAGGATGCTGGTGTTGGTTGACTGCACTGAACTTGCATGACGCCACATCAGCTGCAGACTCAGCCTCCGCAAGGCTTTTTCGATGCACAATCCAAGAAGGCTTAATATGAGTAAATAGAATCACGGAAGTGAATATGCAGAGACTGATTACATTATCGTATGCACATTTACTCCATATGGGATGCAAATATTCGGATTGAGTGTCCAGGCACCTCTCGTATTGCCATCACGTGACAGCGTATCCGTCTCGCGTTTACAGTTGCTCACGTCCACTGTAGCACTGAGTGTGAATCTTACCCCGCGACAACAACAAAACAAAACAACGCAAAACAACGCCATGATGCAATGCTTGGAGACGCCCCCAAGAGATTCCGTTCCTTGAGTCCGTCGCAATTGCCACGATGGTTCAGCGAACCTTCACTATAGTGCCGCCTGCAGGGCCGGCCGAGCGAATCCCTGTCAATAATCGCCCCATGACATCTAAACAAGTCCGCAAGGCCTACAAAGAAGCAAATCGTGTCCCGCGCGTATCCAGAGCAGAACAGTTGAGACAGGAGAGAGCCGAGCAGGAGCGCATCCGGAAGGAGTTTGAGAAGGATAAAGCCGCATTGAAAGCAAGGACGCTCAGAGAGAAGAAGCGCGCAAAGGAGCAGGCGGAGAGGGAGGAGAAGAGGAAGAAGGGCCTGCCTTTGGTGAATGTCCGACCAAGTCAAGACACCATTGCTTGGTTTGTGAGAGGAAAGGCATCGGGTACCAAGAGAGACTCCAGAGGTCAGAATGCTGCTATAACCCCAGTATTGCCTATACCGGAGGAACCAGAAGAGGACGAAGGTGACCTTCCCAGCCCGAAGCGACTCTGCAGCCAAGAACAGCCAAAGGAAGAAGGCTGTGAGAAAGTAGGCTGTGAGAAAGCAGACTACGAGAAAGAAGACTGGGTGGAAGAAGATTTCGAGGAAGAAGACTTTGAGGAACTAGAGGAGAAGAGGGAAGAGGTTTTACCCGCACTCGAAGAACCCACGACCAAGGTTGATACTACGCCAGAGAAGAATGGGCGCATTGCCGAAGAAAACTTCCTGGAGGATTTCGAAATCATGTCGGACGACGAGATGTCCAGGCTGTCCTTTAACCAAGTAGCTACGAAGTCTAGTGTTATCAACACAGAGGATCACCTCCCGACATGCCCGGAGGCTACACCAGCGAAGCAGGAAAAGGGCCATTCACACCATGAGACCACACTCCACAAACCAGAATCTCCCATCACAATCAAGAACCCTAAACCACTAGCTCTTCCAGAGTTTGACTTGATATCTGATGACGAGGACGATTTGGAACAGGAGATGCTAGCTCTGGACGTTGCCCTGATTACCCAAAAACAGCTCTCAAAACAGCCCGCGCTGGTACTTGTATCTCAAGGATCCCAGAAACGGGCTCGCACTGCAACAGGCTACGAGATGGACCTCGGACTCGCTACCGGCCTCCTTAGTAATACTTCTCAAGAGACACTCTCCAAAAGAGACGAGCAAGCGTGTCTTATGCCACCACCGCCGATACCCGCAGCTTCACAGCGCTCACGCTCCCCCATATCGCCCGTCGCTATGCAACCACAGGCGCCTCCTCTTAGCACTCAGCAGATCCTCTTTAACATGGATGATTTCTTCCCTACGTCTTCGCAGCAGGCAGCAGAGTTGGAAGAAGAGGAAACCACATTCGTCTCTCAACCCTTGAAATCGTGCTCGATACCTCGACCTCAGGCTCCGAGCCCTGTTGCGGAGAAAGACTTACCACCCCCAGATACAGCGTCTTCATCCCCCGAACCACCCAAGCCCTTTTTTACCGCGTCTGGATCCAATGAGAGATTGGCTGTGGCCTTACTGCGTAGCCGACGAACAGCAGAGCAAGAGGAAGAACAGAGAAGGCGCGCCCTCCAATTAGAGGCTCTCGAGATCGAAGAAGCCAAGAAGAGAGACTCTGAGCGTCGTGCTCGAGAGAAGAGGCTGCCAGACGGCAAACCGAAAACGAATGCCGCCAATCACACCCCCGCGAAGATAGAGCCTCGTGAGAAAGGGCAACTCCCTCGACAAACAAGGCCAGCCGCTGCAATGACGCCGCAGTTTTCGATGAGAAAGGGGTTTACAACAAACCCCAACCGCACTCCTGCAAATACATCTGTACAAAGGACTCCTCTCGTCACGACACGAGCCAACGCGACTTTACCAACTACCAAGCCACTACCTACGGCTGAGATGAAGAGACCTTCACCTCTCGGTAATGCTCCTCGTAAGCAGTCGTCCCCTACCACTGTTAAAGCCGCAAACAAACCGCTACCCCTGAAGGCTCAGATCACAAGACACAAGACGCCAAAAAAGGTGTCCAAAGAAAACACCACTTCTCCTGGAATCCGCGAGGCTAAGAACCTGATGGATTCTCAGGAGTCAGAATTCGGCGGAAGCTGGATGGACGAGCTGGCGACGGAGTTTTCCCTATAATGTATATATACTGATGATACAGCTGCAAATACGGTTACGAGAGACGAGAGATGATATACCCCCTGAATAGACGGCGGACAGCAAGTACATGAACGGATATGGCAGACTGGGTTGATTTACTCGGGGTTTACGGCGAATCGGGCTTGAGGCATACTGATTGATATGGCATTGCATTGCGTGGCGGATTTGTGTTTTCGGTCTTTTTTTTCTTTCTGTAATTATTGAGATTAGTCTTTTATGTATTGGGTACGAATTAGTCTGCTGTTGATAGTAACTTGTGAGATATGGGCTGAATGCGACAAGATTTGCTTTTCAGTCCACTTTCTGTGCCAGTATACTTTTCTCTTTCATCATGAAGACGTATCCTTCTCAACATCGTTCTAATCAATGCTTGTATCAACATTACATTACCTTATTGCCTATTGTATCAATTAAAACACTTCATCACTCCCACAACACCACATATCCATCACAACAGCCTTCATCTCAACGCCAACCAACCAAACATCTCAGTAGTCCCATCCATCCATCCCATCCCGCATCCAATGCAATCCTTCATCCATTCCTCATTCACACTCAAATGCACAATTGCACAACCCGCATTAGTCCCAAGCACTCCCCCCAGTCCGTATCCCCCATCCCACTAACCTAGACCCGAATTATCACTCAGTCCTATCACGCGCCCATACTCGTTTTGTTTTGTTTACATCCCAGATTTCATACATACACATACATTCATACATGCGATAAGAACACACCGTTTATATATAGCAAAAGACTCCTTTCTTGGCAAAAGAGTCCATATACAGTTATTATTTACCTTATTTACCTAGAGTTTCCCAATGGGTATCTCCCTCTCTTACACTCTTACACTCTTCCTTATCCTTATATCAAACACCAACGCCACCTAGTTTAACCCAAAAAGAGAAACACCAAGAGAAGAGAAAGAAAAAAAACCGTCTATGCGCATTCATTAAAAGAAGAAGAAAAGGGGAAAGAAAGAAAATTACTTCCTGTTAAGAACCCCCCTCACTTTGTTCCTGAGCGTACATTGTGTGTGGTTTTGCTCTCTCTACCAAAATCGTTGTGTGTTTAATCGCCTTCAACGCCAATGAAAAGAATTTGTGCAAAATGAAGAAAGAAGAAGAAGAAGAAGACAAAAAAACAGGTTCCCTTCCCTAAACCCTTTCCTGAACCCTTTCCCCCACCCCTTCGCTTATGTACCAGAAAGGTGAACCTTTAAAACGCCGCTCTTCTTTGTTCCCTGTGCTAACAAAAAAAAAAAGTGGTAGAAGAAAGCACAAGTGATGCTTCTGTGTGTTGTGTGTGTTCTCGCTCATTGTTGATGAATCAATCCATATACTCCGTTCCCCCTTCCGTGTTGTTGTGATGATCAAAACCGGGTTTCCAGATGGGACATGTGACCATATGAACAGAAATGTCCTACAACTTGCGGGAGAACGCCATTTGCTTTTTTTTTCTTTCTCAAAAGAATATACCGACCCATTCAGTCTTGAGAGCGACTTTGGTTTCGCATCCATCCACTGCACAGCGAATGTCGTTGGGGGTTGTTTTGCCTCCTGGAAAACCTACTCCGTCGGGAGCAGTCTTTGTCGGTTTTCTGTTTTCAAAACACTCGGCACAATATACCTGTTTGATGGAAGAAAACACATCCAGTTAGTGAGGTTCATGGAGATCTCGGTGTTCAAACGACAAAACACTTACGTGACCGCACTTCTTTAACGCCCAGAAATGGTGCTCTCCAGGTGCCCTCTTCCTCTTCTTTGACGGCGTGGACGGTGTATCGGTGGGGTCATAGGCAAGTTCTTCGTTGCAGGCCGGACATACAACCACAATCTGCTCGGTCTGGCCGTCGGCTCGGGTATCGCGGGTGAATCCCGTTCTGGCGGGTGGCACAGGCTCCATTGGGGGTTTGGGCGTCGGTTCGCGGTTCGGAAACATGGTCTGCAGCTCAGGACCGAGATTGCCGAAGCTGCCACTCAGAAAGCCAGCCAGCGTTCTACCAAAGACTCTAAAATCGGATTCCAACTGCTGGGGGTTAATTAAGTCGAGCGAAATGAGGCGGTCGCGGCCGTGGTGGCGGAGATGTTCGTGGGTGTGGTGATGATGGTGGTGGTGATGATGCCGCGGGTGGGCGCGAGTCCGCCAACTCTCGCGGTTTGTTGGTCGCTGCAGCTCGTCCTCGGGCGAGTCTGCCGTCAGGTCGATGAAGCTCGGGGTGCCGACAAACGTGCTGTCGCTCCTCGAGAGCTGGGGCGGCGAGATGCGCTGTGAATTCGTCCTCCGCGGGTGCCTCCCGGCGCTGTTGTGCGGCACCTGCTGCAGCATCACCTGAGGCCCGGCGGCCTGCGTCCTTCGTCGGTCCACGGGTGAATCTGGCTCCTCGGTGAGGTCAATGACGGCTGATCCCGATCCTGATCCTGATCCTGTTGTAGCAGCAGCGGGGGTTCTGTGACGGCGAGAGGAGGAGGCCTGATGCGAGGGCCGCAGCCGGAGCTGTGATGAGGCTGACGGGCCGGCAGGCTGAGGCCGGCGAGATTGGCCAGCTGGTTGGTTCTGGTTCTGGAAGCTGAAGTCTGGCCGCCGCGGGACGCCTCGCGGGTTCAGCAGGTTGTCAAAGATGCTGCGAGTCTCGGTGACCTCGACCTCGACCAGGTCGTCGTCGCTGGACCCCAGCACGTCGTCGCCGGCTCGCGACATTTTGGGTGCGATGTTTTGGGTGTTGGAGAAGATAGATAGAGGGAGAGAGGGCGGAGGCGGCAGAGGGAAACGCTGCAACGGAAAAATCGGCGACTGGTCGGTTGCTTTTTCCCTCCAGTTGTATTGTAGCGAATTGTATTGCGTGTGCGGAGGGAATTCACTCGTTGCGTAAGGGTGGCGTTGTGTTGGCCGGATCAAAAAATCCAAAGTCGGACGAGGTGCTGCAGAGGGCAAGACTCGATATAGCGATGATGGCGCCTGTAGCCCAAGACGCTCAGATAACATAAACCATGGAACCCCTCCCAGAGCAGAGCATTTTCAGCCTGTGGGGAAAAGGGCAACCTTTGGGTTTTATGTTTCTTATTTTAAGTTTTTTTTTTTTCTTTGGCAGCTTTTATGTTTTTGTTTTTAAATCGCAATCGGTCCGCGGTTCACGTGGCGATATATCGAGAAAAGGGAGCCCTGGAGCCAATATTGTTTGCTTCTTCGCTTCTTCTAAACGCCCTGTTTGCTGACAAGCGCCTTTCCTTTTTTTTTAAACCCTTTCTTGTTTGTCAAGGCGCAAAAAGAGTTGAACGTTCTAATACAGTGCGTGAAAAATCACACGAGCCGGTGCCAATGTTCGTTCGGATTTACCTTTAGCAGCTGACGAATGAAATGCGAGAAGAGAAAAAGAGAAAATTGGCAGAGAAGAGGCAACTTTCGGCGATATGAGATATGAGATATGAAGCACGCACTGTTCACGCTGGGCTTGCTTTGCAGTGACAGTGACAGTGACGGCTGGGGCGAATCGCATTTTTATTCACCCCCAAGAGCTCCATGACTCGCGCCTTGATTGCTATTTGCAATTCTCGTGTCTTTCAGAGGCCAAGCGCAATCTCAAGGGCTGGCTGCCTACATGTACCCGGCACTTCTCTAATTTGGGTGTATCAAGTACCTATGAAACTAACATGCCTCCATATCCCAAGTTAAGCAGGGAGGCAACTCACACGATTCCTAAGTAGTAAGTAAACAACAAGTCTTCACCTTGTCATTCTACGAAGAGAACACGTCTGCATGCCTTCTGCCTCATATCGTATTTTGCTCCTCTGCTAGTAGACTGGAGAGAACCCTCTCCTCAATGTACAGCCCGTTTGACACAATCTAAACCACCTCATGCAACATATTTCCCAAAAGTCCCGGCGCATATTTAGTATTAGCAAGACGCAGAAAAAACAACCCTAAAATTTCAAAAACATTGGCTTGAATCAGCAGACCCAAATCACTCTGCGCCAGTTGCCTAGTTCTTGACGCCCAGCACGCTCACGACTCCCTCTCCGTTGAGAGAAATCAGCTTCTGTCCCGACTCGCCCCATCTAACTGCCACCGCTGGGACGGAATTCCGCAGAGGCTCGCTCCACTTCTTGCTCGACTTTGTGTACTGCTGCACCGTAATGCCCGTGGCTCCTCCGGTGGCGAGGAACTGGCCAGTGTAGTCCCAGGCCAGTGATTGAACTGAGCCTCCCGTCTCGAGCACCTTGGAAACGACGGCGTCGCCTTCTTTGCGCAGGTCGAAGATGGTCACGCTAGTCTGTCCCTTGGCCGTGGCCGCCAGCATGAATCCGTTCTCAGAGAAGACGAGGGCCTGGATCGGGGCGCCCAGCTTGAAAACGACGGCCTGGTCGAGTGTCGTAGTCATGTACAGCTTAATGTCACCGGTGACTGTGCCGGCGGCAAACAAGTGTCCGTCGGGGTGGAAGGCGCATGTTGTCAAAGCTGTCGAGTCTCGTTAGTCAATGATGCTCACAGGGCAGTCAAACAGTTGACAAATTCCAAAACTTACCAGAATCGGCGTATGCCCGGCTGACTCGCTTCATCGTCTCCAGCTGGTAGAATACAATGCTCTTGTCGGCGCCCACAGAGGCGAGCAGGTCGCCAGAAGGATGAATACTCAAGCCGCTAGCAGCTCCAGCGTGCTCGGAGAATGTGCCAACCTCGTTGCCCGCCTCGTACACCTTGACGTTGCCCTGGCTGGTCGCAAAGAAGACCTTTGACCCAGCCCAGAGGGTATCTGTCACAGGCTCATTGACGGGCACAGTCCTTTCCTTGTTGTCGGCCTCAACAGAGTAGATGGCTGCCTCCCCGTCCAGTCCTGCCGCTACAGCATAGTTGCCCTCCAGATCGAGAGAGGTGGCCCGTGGAACGGACAGGTCATTTGTTGTCGTGGTTTCAAACGATGACACTTCTTCGCTAGAGACCCAGCCCTCGGGGGCAGAGCGCTTCTTGCGCCCCTTGGACAAGCTAAAGAATGGGTAAGCATATGGCGAGACTGCAAGGAAAGGCAAGGGGATGCTGACCTCTGATGTATCTGGTCCACCTGGGCCGCCAGATCTTCCGGCAGCGCTTCGACGCTATCCACAACCATGCCCTCGCCGTTGGCAGCACCATCCGTCACGGTGACCTTGCTCAGCGAGTCTCTGGCCTCATCCCTCTCTCTCGTCAGTCGGGCGATGACGCGAACGGCGGCATCGTGCTGGTATAGCGCCGTCGCAAGCTCCTCTCTCGTCCGTGCCAGCTGCTCCCTCAGGTTGTATGTTTCCAGCGCCAGGTTATCCCACTCGTTCTGGAATGTGGCAAGGAGCGCGGGGATCGAAGTCAGAGTAGGTGGGCGAGGGCGTGGGATGCGCGAGGAAGTAATGGGCAGCAAGTCATCGACGGTGATGGCCTCGCCGTTGGGTTCTGAGCCATGTTCGTTGATGTACTGTTCTATCAGCCGCTTCTCGTAGACGATTCCTAGACGCAGCCAAAGTCAGTCAACTCAACCCAACTCAACTCTGTGCCACATGCGGCGTTGTGCATCTTTTACTTACCCGACTTCTTGGACGCGACAGGCTCTTGAGGAGCTTCTCCCGAGACTAGTAGAGCTGCGTTAGCGAGATGCACAGCAGGGGGAGAGGCCTATAATGACCCATATAACAAATCCCAGGGCTTCACTTACTTCCGCAAAGCATGGTGACTGATTTTGAATCTCCTCTCGGCTTCCAATGGCAAGTTGCAGAAACCCAAAATCCTCCTTCGCCGAAACGAGAAACGGAAACGAGGCTGCAGCTGCGTTAGGCGCGCGACCAGCATCCCGATCGAGATTTTCCGCTCCAGACGCACAGACCATGCACGTCACGAGCTGATAACATCGAAAGTCCAGTGATAAGCCTGCTCGTCAACTACCAACTCGGTATCGCTGCGTTTGTCGCTCCACTGGAATTGCGGGGAGTTAGGGGATGAGCTCGTCGTCTGACTTGAGCCAGGCGGTTGGTTTCTGTTCCTGTAACCCTTTTCTGAAGGCATCGCGAGTTGTTGATCATTTCTGCGCTGGATTCTGGATTCTGCCATCTTTTGCGCGTGTCACGACCAGCCTTGTTTGCCTCTTTCTCTCTCTCTCTCTCTCTCACTCTCTCTCTCTCCCTCTCTCTTGCAATCCATCACTTCCTTCAACGCGGCTCTACTCTCGTCGCCCATCTTCTTTCTCTACCTACCATCTGTCTATCTGTCTATGACTCGATACCCATAATTCTTTCCCCTTCTCTTCCCTGGAACCGGAGCTACACACACATATACGCACACCATCATGCCACTGGAGCGTCTCCCTCCCATTGCTCTCCTCCACTCGTATTCGGACCTGGCCCAGACCGAGGTGCTCGACCTGCTGTTTGAGCCCAGTCCCGCCATCCACGCCACTCTCCTGCCAGTAATACGGACGGCCGTCTACAGCTCATACCCCGACCTGATAGACGTGTGCCAGATCAGACTCCTCTCGCTCGCCGCCAAGACTGCCGAGACAGAGCCGCATCCCGTGCTCCTGTCAGTCCTGGGATCTCACCCGCGCCTGGGAGAAAAGAACATTGAGTCGGCGCAGTCTGTGGCTGAACAGGCGAACCTCCAGGGAGAATCCGAGGAACTCGCCGCGCTGAACAAAGAGTACGAAGAGGCGTTTCCGGGGCTCAGATATGTCGTCTTCGTCAACGGTCGAGGGCGGCCCGAGATTATGCAGGACATGAGAGCGCGGATCGAGCAAAGCAATTATTCCCAAGAGGTCGACGCTGCATTACAGGTACGGACCGGTACTTCACAGTCAACCAAAGTCAAATCCTCACGATGAAGCTAATTCTTGTGGATAAAACAAGGCCATGTGCGACATTGCAAAGAGCAGGGCTTCCAAGCTCCCTGAAGACACTAACCGCAAGCAGTCCAACGGCAACTGATTTCGACGATTTATTACATTCATTTGGTGGGATTCTGATTATAATCAACTTCCTTAGCTTACACAAAATCGGGGGGTCGCAAAGACAAAAACTCCCCCGGCCGCCATTCGCCCATAGCCTTAACTTTCATCCAACAAAAACGCCTCCCCTCCAAGCCCAGCCTTGGCTACAATGCGCCAGGCATGCCAATAAATATACAGTAATTTTCCAGCCCTAAAAGTGATTTCCGGACTTTCATATGTTGTTCTGAGTTTCCAGCCGTCTCTCTAAACAATGTGAATAACAAATGAGATGTGAAACAAGAAAAAAAAGTTGTCAACCTATCCTCCAAGAAATGCCGTCCAGCTCGTCTATGTACTCTTCATATGTGTGCTCCTCCGAGGGCGACTGGGGACCAGGCGAAGTCGCCTTGGCCGCAAAGATGGCGTCGAAGTCACAATAAACGTCGGAGTCATCGTCGTCCAGGTCCTCTGGGTGGAGGAAGGCAAAGCTGTCTTCCTCAGCATCGTCGTACATCCACGCAAGAGGCGGCCTCGGCTCCGGCGATGTCGTCGAGTCGATGCGAGCCGAGGTACGGTCATTGGTGGCATCGACGTCTGCAGAGGGAAGCGGTAGAGCTATGGGCTTTGACAGGCGACAGGCCGCCGGCGCTTTGCCCAGCGTTTCTGCAGACTGAATGACGGTTTCGTCTCTGGGTTCCCGTGATGCTGGAGCTGCTCCCTTGCTTGGCTCAAGGACACTGGGCCTCGCCTCGGGGGTTGATTTCACGTCTTGTGATTGCCATGGTGCCTTTGTGAATGTATCTGTGCTCGGCCTCACTGTGCTGTCTTCACCCTCGTTTGTCGAGCCCTGGTATCTCACAGCCCCGAGCCTCTTCCGCATCCGGTTCATGATGGAGTATCTCAGATACGCCGTAGCCCGCAGATATGCAGCCCGCCTGCTGGAATCAAGCATCACGGCCATCTTTACAAACCGCCGGTCACCAACCTGCCTGCCCTCTCTGTTCAAGATGTGCGTGGCAGGTTGGGAGAATGGCTGCGAGAGCCTGCTAGTAATGAGGTGAGTTCGAAGGCGGCGCTTCTTGCGGCCGACATTGGCTGTATTGGGGCCCTCGACGTCGGATCCCAGACGACAGCGTTTAACTCCCCTGCAGACCCATTGAGCATCTAGCGAGAACTCGAATGCCGTCTTGTTGCCGTGGTCCAGTATCGTGAACTGCACGAGGCTCTCCGGAAGAGGATACTCTCGCGGAGCGGCGGTGGGCTTCCGCGTGCCCTTGAGGCGATGCCGATGGGGCGCCTCGAGTAGGAAATCCGAGCTCTTACGTTTGGACAGTGATTTGTTCAGTCGTGACCTCGTCAGAGAGTGTAGGCCGGACACACCAATGGCGCCGGCATCCAGAGGATCATGACATCTTAGCGTTTGCACTGGCTCAAGTACGCCTTGCATGCTTTCAGACTCGGTGATGCCAGCAAAGGTTTAGGATTGCCACGCCGTTATCGTTATTCGATGGACCCCACACTTGTTTAACTGCAGGCTGAACGTGTTCCCTGCAGAAGCGATATGAAGCTCACGGGGGACATGGAGTGAAGTGAAATGGCTCTTTGGCTTCTTTCACTCTTTCTCCCCTGCCCTGGTGTCACGAACGAACGAGGCAGCCAGCAACGACAGGCTATAGATGGAACTCTGTGTGTAGACAGAAGCATGCAAGAAGCGGCTTCTGTCTGGGGGGTGAATCTGGTGGAAACGGGTCACAAGGTGAAGTTTGTGTGAAGGTAAACGAAGATGCTGGGACAAGAGACGAGACGCAGCATAAAGCGGGGAGTTTGGGACATTTCAAGATGGGGCTCGGGACTGGTCGACCGAAGCCTCAAAAACGAGCTAAAATACTCGTCCGTTTTCTCGAAAAAAAAATTAAAGAGCCCGCCCCCTTCACACACGACTCTCTTCACACCACACACACACACACACTACACGCCCCCAGAAATGGGGAAAAGGGCTAGCATCAATCGCATCCAATCCAGCGGTTCCGAAGGCGCGGGTTTGCCCTTGTCCGCCCTCCAACTCCGACTTTCAGGACCATTGGCGCGTGGGAATGATGGGGATGGGGGATCAAATTGAATGCTTGACCAACTCATCAAGGGGGTGTGAGTGTGAGTGAGTGTCAAAAGTGTGTGTGGCATCGCAGCGGATTTCCACTTCTGGCCCGTCCATGGTCCGGGGAAGCACGGGCGGCTTGCAGGGGCACGATCTGCAATAGTAATTGGTGTGCGGATTATCCGAATGGGACGAGCAGGGCGAGAGAGGCAGACAGAGAGAGAGAGAGAGAGAGAGAGAGAGAGAGAGAGAGAGAGAGAGAGAGAGCAAGCATCGACATGGTGCGAATGAATGAATCCCTCTCCTTGCCTTGTCTCTCTAATCTCTTTCTCACCCTTACATGGCCGTACGAGTACATACATACAGTACATGGGCCTACATGATGTCTACCTTAGTATTTTTCATTTCACTTCTTGTGTCACACGTATTGTACAGTAGCGTTGCACTCGATGGGCCGCTTTGAGACAGCACAGCCGGTCAACCCCAGGTTCGGCCACTGCAGGACGACATCATGGCGTACTTCCCGTCCTTGCAGCGAACGGGAGTTATTGGTTCTGGGGCAGGGATGGTGCGAGCAGGGATCCATTTGATTTTGGGCGGTTGAGAGCAGCGCGCACGCCCCCCGGTCAGCCCATTGCTTTTTCCAATACCGAGCGTGCAGCTGGAAGAAGGCTATTCACGGGAGTAAGACGTCTACTGCAGCAGCACCTCTCTCTGTTTCTCACGTACGAGTACATACATGCTTGTGTGTGTGTGCCTCACGATGAGACATGTGGCCTTTGTACATGCCTTGGCTGCATGTCCTTTCCTGCAAGCCTCAACTGTTGAAAGCGATATATTTAGCCTCCACGACTCGCTCACGGGATCCACGGGGCCATGAGTGAATGGACTGACTGACAGCAAAGATGACGAGCATCTCGCAATGAGTGTCAATTTGGGTGCAGGCGGGAAGACACGAAGCGGCTAGAAAAGGGTCGGGAAGGGTCCATCCATCCATCCAGCGCGCGCGACCAAATACGATTGAGACCCCTGGCCCCCTGGTCTGGTCTGGTCTGGTCTGGTCTGTTGAGCTGAAGACGGGCTGGAACTGGATCAGTCACAGTTACTAGTTCTTGTGCTAGCACGACAATGCTGGTTGATTTGCTTGCTCATCGACACCTTAATTCGCCCAGGGGGTTACATCTGCCAACTCAATTCCGTCGTCGCTGGGACGGAGACGAGCCATGCAAGTACCGCCTACATGTAATTTTACACAACTTCCCCCAGGGTTCCCAAACAACACCACAGCTCTACCCCATCACCACGACTCAATCCAAATCCTTCCTACTGTACTCCGGACATCGAGCTGTCGTGAAACCATCACCCCGTCGAATCGGATCGCTGCCCTAGACCCCGATCCCCGTGATAGGCTACAAGGGACCTGGCAATATAGTGTATGCTATGCCATGCACTCATGCAACTCGCAATTAACCAGCGCAAACCCGTCTGGTCCAAGCCTTTGAGACACTAACACACACACGCAACAAGGCGAGCTTTGCCTCTTCTCCAGGATTTATCCCAGTGTGATTTGCTGCTACTCCGTAGACGGGGACAAAGCACAGACAGATTGAGCATCATCATGCAAATCTGCGTCATCGAACGACACTTTGGGCGAGCCAGAGATGGTCACGTTGATACGAGTACAAGACCCTCCCAGAGACCCCCTGGTTAGTCTGTCGTGATGATTGCCACACCACCCGCATTTCGCTGGCACTCAACCACTCCATTCGCACCACGCGCAGCTGAGAGGGGTGGTAACAAATCACCTCTTTTTTTCTGAGTTGCAGCTTTTCTTTTCCGCTTGCTGGCTGAGGCGGTCGAATCGGTCTTTGTCCGCCCGTTTCTGGGGGCACTTCTTCCCCCCCCCCCCCCCCAACTTCCATTATAGTCTTCTTGTGCATGGGTGGCGTGAGTTTGGCATTGTGTGTCCTTTTTTTTTTTTTTTTACTTGCTGCATGCTGCTGCCCTCCCCCTTTTCTCCCCCTCCCAAACTCTTTTCGATCCCGCTTCGTCTGTGTGTCTCGGATTCTTTTTAAAATCCCCTTATTTTGCCCGTCTTTTGAGATCTCGATTTGCTTGCCAACCACCACCCCCAGCGACTCCGACATGAATTAACCCACGAACCAAGACGGACAGGCGGGACGGAAGTCGCCGTCCATCAGCAATTTGGTCGTGTCACGGAATGACAAGTAAATGGTGCTACGGACTACTTGGAACTAGCACCCGCAGCTCTTTGCATTTTGCATTCTCGACTCCTACAGGTATCCTTTCGACTAATAAGCGTCCTTGCCCGTCTTTCCCAGCATCCAGCATCAGCATCACGTCCAATAGTCGCTGCCGCCACTCAACTGCTGTGTTGCCTGAAACTCCAGTCCTCTCCTCGGCCAAGTCAGTACTGCATAAACTCTCACCCCCAGCCAGGCTTTTCCCCCAAAAGCCAAGCGCCGCAAGAAAAAAAAAAGAAACACTGCGAAGCTATTTGGTTGCCTTTTTGTTTCTCCAACTTTGGCTCATGTGGCCACCCATCTTACAGCCCAACTGCCAGGATCGCGGGGTTGCTTCGCTGCCTGAATCGTGGTCGAATGATGAGACGTTTTGGCTGGGATGGAGGGCGAGACGATTGATCAGCAAAACAGATCGTAAAAAGAAAAGACCGATTCGAGCAAGGCCTAAAAGTTGCCTTTTTTGTTTCCTCCCGCTATACCCGGTCATGGGGGGTTGGCTCAATTGGCCAGCAACCCATTCGTTCTTCTTCCCGACCCAAGCCGCCAGCCAATATTTGCGCCGCACCTAAACAGTTCGGGATACCTACTCCG
This sequence comes from Trichoderma afroharzianum, assembly GCA_037893235.1. Taxonomy (NCBI): domain Eukaryota; kingdom Fungi; phylum Ascomycota; class Sordariomycetes; order Hypocreales; family Hypocreaceae; genus Trichoderma; species Trichoderma afroharzianum. Next base: position 1,504,881 of record JBBLXW010000006.1, read on the forward strand.
TCCAAGCGACGTTTTTCCTGCCGTACACCACGAGCGCATATGACGAGTCAGGCTGTCAGACCAGCAAGCAGCTGTTTTTGCCCGTAGGCCCTTCTGGCCCTACCCCCATTCCCGCCTCTGGTGATGACTACATACTCGTACATACGAGTACAGTACGCTCGTGCTTCTGGCTTAGGCGGGACGCGTCCGCACACCAAAGATGTCATTGCGCCATCCGCCTCTCTCATACTCGTAGATCTTCTGGCTGGCGTCTTGAGCCTCACGCTCCCAAAGCTGGACTAGACTTCCCGGAGCATAGCGGCCACGGAAGATTTCCGGACGGACGCCAATGCGGGCCTCGATGTCTGGGTGCGGCTGGGGGACGAGTCGAGCGGCAACGGCTCTGATAAAGGTCCAGAGGTCTTCGGGGCTGGCAATTCGGGTTGCCCGCAGTCGCTCGCGAGCAAAGAGCAGCTCTCGGTTGAGGGTGTGAAGCCCGTCTTCGATTGCAGACGCAATGCTCTTCTCTATTGCTCTCTTCACGATGGGCCGGATCAACGGCTTGAGGAGCCAGGCGAAGAGTGAAAACTTGGATTTGCGCAGGGTGTAGTTGAGATGGTGGATGTGGACTCTGGCTCTGCGGAGAGAGACAATCTTTTCAAGGCGATCTCGTCCGATTTCAATGTCCAGCGACAGGTCGATGCCACGCTCGTCCAGGTGGATGCTGGCAAGGCCCTCGTCCATGAATCTCAATATGCCCGAATGCAGGTGCACCCAATATCCCAGCTCCTCAGCTGCCATGGAAAGCCCCGAGATTTTAATCGTGGCCATAGATGTGACGGTGGACAGGATTTGGAAGCGCGCTTTGCGGATGTCGACGTCATTCCGGGTCGATATTTGTAACCTGTAGGGCAGAAACGAAGTATTATTGATTGTTCGACCAGGTTCCAGGACTAGGTTCTCGAGAAGCAAATCTACATCTGGTGTCGAGACCTCGAGGCGTGGGATGGGCAGATACTGGATTCCCTGTATAAGCATCGGGACGAAGACGTTGACGAGGTCCGTGGTCATGTCCTTGTTAATGTACTGGTTTTTTGGCGACACAATGTGCGCGATGCGAGTCGAGCTGTTAATGAGTTGAAGGACTTCAGCGTCTTCACTCACCGAGCGCAAGGCCGTGCTAAGGCTGCCGAGCAAGTTGTCGACTTTTTCTCTGATGGAGGTTTCCGTGGTGAGCTCTTTTGACTCGTTGCGAAGCTGCTCGAAACGCTTTTCCGCATTGTTGAAGAATTCCGGATCCATGAGGATATCCTGCACCAACTTGGAGACGTGGTCTACCAAGTCTTCGAATGCTGGGTCAGACTGGCCGGTTTCCACGACCTCGTGAAACGACTTTTCGACTTGGTTCCAGGCATCCTTGTCGCCGAATGATGTGATGAGCTGCCAAAAGTTGTGCAGGGCTTCATCAGCTTCCTGATTCATACCGACATCCTCTTCTATAATCTCAGCTGCGCGCGCCGCAGCCTGAGAGTAAACCTTGAGATAGCGCCTCAGGAGAAGGGACAGCGTGGACACGGAGTCTGAGTAATTGGGCCGCTTGCGAAGTTTGAGCACGGCTTGCTTGAGGCGATATGTCAGGGCCTCTTGTTCGTCTCCCTGGATGTGTTCTCTTGCGCTGCGAGCTGCCGTGCCCAGTACATCGCCCGCGCCGTCTGCCACCACTTCGGCTACTTCAATGACCTCTTGCTGCAAGTCTTCTGTTGTGGGCGCTGGCTGCGCATCTCCGTTTGCGTGTTTAAGGGCCTGCTGCTTCTCTTTGGGCGGCTCAATCTTTTTGGCCGTCTCGTGAGCTACGTCTCTTAATGTGAATGCTGTGTCGCGAAATACTTCGCGGGAGACCGTAGATAGATCTGTAAGGAAGATGCGAAAGTCCGAGTTTGTGAGTAAAAGCGATCCAACCGTCTTGACGCTGGCGACGGCGGCCATAACATCTGCCTTCATTTTGGCGGTGCCGGCCCTGACCTGGAGATCCGACGAGTCTACTTGGAGACGTGCCTTGGCCAGGTACCAGAGGAAATCCTGGACTTGGTCATTGGAGTTTTTGGCTTTTAGTAGGTCGATGAGTTCGCTGAGCCACATGCGCGTAGTTCGGACCAGAGCTCTTCCAGAAGGACTCAAGCCTGAAGCCTGGGGATTGAGAACGTCGGCGGCGAGCAAAGTACGGAGATGTGTGATCATTTGCTCATTGGAGGGCATGTATCCGTTTGAAAGGGCGCGTAGCATCTGATATGTGTGAAGCTTCTCGTGCAGCCGCGTCTGTCTCTGAGTCGCCTCGTTGTACTGCGGGAGGAGAGGCTGGTGCTCTTCATCTTGGCGGCATGTGGAATGACTTAGCGCCTGCCAGGAAAACATTTTGCCTTTGTTCTTTTAAGGGAAATGTAAAATTGATGAAGTAAGTAATTTTCCAGGAGATTAGCGATGTTGGGTATATGGTAGGTTTGAGGAGGGAGATGAAACAGCTGTGAGGAGTGGCCGTTGATATAAGTGAGATGATGTCAAAGTCAATGACGCTTACTTGACGTTTGGTGATGGAACACGGGGAAGAGCTTCCGGCGGCGCGCCAACAGGGATTATAAACTTTCTAGATTGGACTACATTAATTTGTGTGACTCAGTGATTGACGAATGTTGTTCATATCAATTGTTATTAATGTAGCGATAAAAGTTGCGGTTTCATTGGAATGACAGGGTAGGCTGCACATCATTACAGCAAGACATGATATGATGCACGTCTGGGCTTGCATGTCGCCTTGCCTTGTATGGAACTAAATGCTACATATCCTTGGCCACCAGAAAATGCTTGTTGATACAATTGTAACATTTGATTTGTATCTCATTTCATATTATCCCAAGCGTCAAATATAATGTTTATTTTACAGAGTACTGTAACAACATCCCACGAAATTGGTGATCAAATGCTTATATAATGGGGAATTACGGCTCTCTCCTCGGCTATCGCTTTTAGCCTAACCATGTGAAGCTCGGGAACTTGTGAGGCTTGAGATTCGCGTCGATTGCCGCTAGGAGAATTGGCCACATTTACTTCCCAAGGGTCTATTTAGCGACTGCAGTGGTTACCTAGTATTTGGGCTGATTTCTCGGGAGGAACAGATTGATTGCTGGATGTGGTGGTATAACCCACGACTTATTTTGGGCATTACTCATTAAGAAATCTTGATTGGCCCTGCGAATTGGGCGAATTGTTGCGCATGTGTTTGTAATGACAGGTACCTACAGCACCACAGTAAAACTCCCTCAGTCCATGTACCTTATTCGCACTTTGCACCGGTCAAAGCCACGGCTGACGGCGACATTACTTTTCAACTTACTACAGTAGGTATATATATATATATAAGAAAAGAAAAATCATCCGGAGTAAATAGTATATAGACAAAGAAAAAGCAGTGAAATCAACATGGTATTTAATAGGCTATCTGTATGCACTCGTGTGATGCGCGGCGGACATTGTAGCCGGCAATTACGGGGTGCAGCTAGTGCCTGTGGGTTGGGAGCCGAGGTTCAATAACAACTGCACGGCTGTATATGAAGATGGCCGGGGGGGTCGTACCGATATCATGTTCAGCTGCATCAATTTACTATTACTGGTATTTGATGATGTGAGCAGTGGTTAAAGCTGGATTACGAACGAGGATTGGGAGCATTCAAAATTCACATTGTCAACCACGCATCGCAGCACCTATACGTGCATTTTCGACTATGGCCTCCAACAAGGATGCGCCAGCTGCGATTAAACGCAAGGACCTCTACGAGACCCTGAGGCTCTCGCGACTCCCAGATGAGCAGAGCCGCTCACAGGATCCCATCAAGAGATTCGTCAGTCGTACACCAGCCTGGAGGCCTGGGAATGAGCTGCCATGGGGATCAATCGACTCGGAAGGGTATAAGAAGGGCAACACGGTTGACTTTAACCCGGCTGCGTTTGGAGGCCACGTCTTCGCCCAGGCACCCTTGGCGGCTGCGAGAGCGGTGGAGGAAGAAGAGAATGGCAATGGCAATGGCAATGGCAATGACAAACTAGGCATTCATGTGAGTCTGAAACCATTTCGACAAGAGCCGTTTGCTGACCTATATGCTAGTCCATCCAAGGCGTCTTTACAAAAGCGGGCGCGATTGATCGGCCATTCATCTATGATGTGACAAATGTCCACTCAAGCCGTTCATTCACCACCAAGCTGGTCCAGGCACGGCAGCCCACAGAGGCTTCAGATGCTCCGAATGGCCCATTCCCCGAGTCTGATGCGAATCGGCCGCTGGGCCCCGTCAGTTTCACCTGTCTCACAACGTTCAAGCGTCCCATTCCCATGCCATCGCCCGCAGAGCTGCAGATCAAAGGGTCGGCACAGGAACGCTATGCCGACATCCTTTCGCAACGAGCGCCAGACCAGTGGGAGGCCAGTCCTCAGGTGGATATCGATGCTGTTACGAGAATGTTCCCCAACGCTGGTCACGGAGGTTTTCCCATCTTGGACATGTACAAGGTGGACATGAAGGTGTACAATGCTGATAAAGACGTCCCTGAACGGCGCGAACTCATCCTCTACCGACCGTATAAGCCGATTAACGAGGACGAACCAAATGCGCATATCGTCGCACACGCGTACGAGGCCGACCGGAACGGGCTCATTATGCTCACCAATCATCTTGGTTGGGGCTTCAACCTCGGCTCTGCGGCTAGCTTGTCGTATTCCTTCTATGTGCATGTAAACGCTGACGAGGCAGTCATGAAGGGAGATGGATGGTGGATTCAAGAGGTTTGGTGGCCGAGAGTCAGTGCAGGGAGAGCAATGATGGAGGTTAGGATATGGAGTCCAGAGGGGAAGCATGTGGCGAGTGGTTACCAGGACGGAGTAGCATTGCCGTCGAGTGATTTGACCAAGAAGAAGAAGAAGATGGGAGAGAAGCTGTGATGGTGAGTAGAAGGGGGTTGACCCAGGGATTCGCTGTAGAGATAGACAACCTTGGAACGTTTATGGGATTTGAGTACTGGCTGTACTACCTAATAGTATACAGCGTAGGTGTATGGGACACCGGGATAAAGCTATAGAGGATGAAAGACTAGAGATATACTGGATGATCAATGCTATTAATTATTTTAAAATAGATTACCTAGGTACATGTAATTGTGTTTAATAGATCACTGGGGCTGCAATAGAGACCCTAATATAGGTGCCTATATATGTGCACAAATAGACATCTCCCCCCTATCCCCCTTTCTCTGCTAGTTTCAACATTTATTCAGAGCAAACAAACGCAGTTAACTACTGGAATCTACTGTCACTAATTCACTGTTCTCTTTAGTCTCAATTCCATTTGCTAAAGCTTACGCAATCCAACTGGTTCCTGTTCACCGCCAGCTGCCACAGGAGACTGCCAGCTGTAAGGCAACCGATCTTGAAGCCTCGTCTAGTCTAGGCTCTTGGCACTTATGTTACTCGCCTGTAGAGCACGTGAGCGCGCGTTTGCCATTGAATGCTTCTATAAAAACACGCCTCTTCGTTTTATCTCTCTTTGCTTCTTCCTAAACTTCTCATCCACCTCATCCACCTTGCCAGCTAGCACTTTTATCATAAACGTGTGTCTCTGGCTGATACATCTATCTCGTCTTGATAGATATTTGGAACAATCTTCACAGGTTTTGGAGTGTGTTCTACACACGCTACTCCATCTGTCTCCGCCAAGCATCTGCACTCGAGGAAGCAGTGAGTCGATGATAATTCTGCCGCATAATATGCCAACTAACATTTGGGTGCAACACCAGACAAGATAACCTCTTTCAAAGCTCAAGATACATTCATCTCAGATCGCCCATCATGAATATCTCGAAGGAAACAGTTGACTCTCTCCTTCCGAGCGATGAAGCCGCATTGAGAGCCGTGCTCAAAACGTCATACTACAGCGTGTACAAGCTTTCGCCCGATGGAAGCACATACTTGGAGCCGTTGCTTCTTTATGGCACGCCGGTTAAACGCATCGGAGAGAACTCAGAGTATTAGGAAAACTCGTGGGATTCTCTTGAAGCATTCCTGGCGAAGCAAGAACCAGAGGCCCTCAAAAAGGACGAAGCGCACAAGCGTGTCCAACTCAACCCCAGCAACGACGCGCTGAAGCATGCCCACAAGCACTATGCGGACAACTCTAGCAAGTTCAAGAAGATTCGAGAAATCTTCGGCGAGGGCAGCAAGTATCATCCCAACCAACTCGTCGCCAAGAGATTCCTTCCTGCACGAGGCTTTTGTCAGAAAGAGCCCATGTACCGCCTCGCGTGCAAGATCTCCGACCTTCAACATCTCTACAACACCGGAGACCTCGTGATGGACCCGTTTGACTTTATCAGATGGCGCATTATCAAGAAGGTGGGCAGCTTGCTTGCCAACTCATGGGACAATCCCAAAAAGTTCATTCGAACTGTCGTCTACAAACTCGCTGATGACTCAGAGCACACCGGTACCAAGACGTACCAGGACTCTGTAATGCGATACGCAGTCCTGCTTTCGGCCGCCCAGAGAAACCATCTTGGCAGTTACGGCCACAAGAGCAAGGACCGCAAGAAAACCTTGAAGCAGAAAACTTTACCCTATGCAGTGGCTGCTCCACGACCGAGAGTGAAGATTTCGAGGGATGATATTGTGGATAGCCGCCCTGAGGCTTCTGCAGCTGTGGCTCAACCGGTTCAGAAACGTGCCCGACTTGCTGCTGGCCCGCCTATCTATGCTGGTGTGAATGCCTACAGGGCTGGACAGAAGCAGCAACAACGGTCTCAACCACGTCCCAAGAGAAATTGAGCATCTTACAGTGAGTGTGATGAGCTGTAAAGTGTCGGGCGCATCGCAGCAAGGATCATGGGGGCGAAAGGCAGATTTTGGAAGTGTTCATGCGCATGCTGGGAGGGAAGGGGAACGAGGCGAAGGTAATCTATGGTTGATTGCGGATTGACATGCGGGATTTGCTTTTGATTTGGAGTTATTTCATCATGACAAGGTCGGGTCTTTGTTTTCGGGAGCTGCAAGCTGTTCAAGCTCTATACGCAGCTGGTTGAAATGCTCCCCTCATTAGGCGATATGGGATTCGATGAGACTGATGCACTTGGGGGGTGTAGCCAGTGTTGCTCTAGTTCATAGCTGCCCTAGTCTTTTCAATTCTATATCGAGGTTGTTTGCACGTCTTTGATTGTGTCTGTTCATCTACACTTGCTATTATTAGCTATTGCTTGCGCAAGGGGGAGAGACTTGACGTTGGTTCTGTCATGGCTCGCTATATTAAGCACGTCCTATCGCCAATGAACCACTACATTGGGCCATCAAGATGTCTTACATGTCACAGGTAACTCGAGAAGCCAGATGAATAGCCATTTCAGCTCTCCTTGTTGAATTCAATCACCAATGCATAGCTATGACGCCAATATCTCGGCATCTCATAATTACAACTCACAGCCCGTCAGCTCAGCTCACACACAAAAGCTTAGTCACGTGTTTGCAAACCACCATCTACCATTGGCCAATTCCCACCCGAAAGTGGGGGACCCGGTACCCATCCAACATCGCAAATCAGACCATCCGCAAATCCCTCGAACGAACCGAATCCGAACCTCTCTTTCACTCTCATCACCAACTTTTGCCCCCGGCCTTCGTCGACAATCATGTTCTTGCAACGCTCTGCTATCGCTGCGGCCCGCCGCGCCGCCGTCACTCCGGCCATTGCCCGCGGTTTCGCCACTTCCATTGCTCGCCGTATGACTTTTATCTTTTTGTGACCCCCCCCTCGGGCGTGGTGTTGGATGTTGTTGTTGGATCTTGGGAGGACGCTGCGGTTGGGGCGGGATGTGAGGATTGTTCGTGGAGCTTGAGGCTGACGTGAAGGATGGCTTGAATAGGTTCTGCTGCTACTCCTTCAACCCCTAGCGAGCAGGCTGCTGCCCTTGCCGGCACTGCCCAGAAGAAGGTCGGCACCTACAAGACTCTGTCTGGTATGTCGTTGTATTTTTCTTCTTATACATGGTGCATATAGCACTGCCTTAGCTTCTACAACTAGCTATCCGTCTTCCTTCACCCTGCACCATGGGCAATTGCTAACCACAGAGCTTGATCCCGCGCAATAGAGGTCAAGGTCGAGGAGGACCTCATCGGACCCGGTGCCCAGCCCGGCACCGTCCCCACCGATCTCGAACAGGCCACCGGTCTCGAGCGTCTTGAAATCCTCGGAAAGATGGAGGGCGTCGACGTCTTCGACATGCGCCCCCTCGACGCCAGCCGCAAGGGAACCTTGGAGAACCCCATCCTGGTCCGCTCCGCCGGCGAGGAGCAGCTCGCTGGCTGCACTGGCTCTCCCGCCGACTCCCACGTCGTCATCTGGCTCGGTGTAAGTTGAAAACCTCGGTTGAATAACACATAAAAACAAAAATGCGCAATAGGCTGACGAGATGGGGGAAATTTGCAGCTGACCAAGGAGCGCCCCATTGAGCGATGCCCCGAGTGCGGCAGCGTCTACAAGATGGAGTACGTCGGTGCCGAAGACCACGGTCACCACCACCACGCCCAGGAGATTGAGGAGCCCAAGACTTTCGCCGACTTCGTCAAGCCCGAGTACCGCTACCGATAAATGCACAACTTCGATCATGGAAGGACAAAATTCGGTGGCAGGGTTGAGGCGATGTACTATCAAGGCGCAAGAGTGGGGTGGAAGCGAAATGCCCATGCCTGCGAGCAGTGGGAGGCAGCTGTGTATTCTGTAGATACTCATGACTTTGTTGCAATGTGAATCACAAAACATTGACAAGATTTGGGGGGCCTGTGTGTGTTTTCTTGAATTATCTAATGCTGATGCCGGCTGGTTGCTTGTATCGTCTGTTATTCTAAATGCGCGTCCGTCTCGTCTCCAGCATCGTTGTTACGCGACTTTATGGAGACACAGTCATTAGAATTGCACAATGTAGGCGGGATCCCTTGATGTTGGGACCGTGGTAGCTAAACCGTAGTGTCGAATCCCTAGCTTCCAAATATCGAGCTTGCAGAACAGAGCTCTTGCTGTGTCGATAGATTGGTGATTCGTAAGCGTATTGTGATGTGATTTGCTCCCAGTGTTCTGCTCGCTGTTGTATCAAGCTTGACTCGCACATGAGTCGCCAATCGATCAAATGTTGGTGTTACGTTGAACCACTTTAACTCAGCCCTCGTCCTCGTCAAAGCTCAGCTTGATCTTCTTCGCCTTCTTCTTGGTCTTGCGGTTGGTAGCCCGCTCGGCATCATCTGTTCCTTTCTTCGAAGCCTCAGTCTTCTTCTCCGTAGAAGGCTGAGCAGCGTCGTTATGGGCATCGTCCCCAATCACTTTGCCGACTTTGCGTTTCCTTCCTCCTATCGAAGCTTTGGCTGGTTCCGATTCGCCTTTATTCGTCTTGTTCTGCTCTGCGTCTAAAGCTCCGTCCTTGGCGTCTTTCTCGGCTTCCTCGATTGGTGTTTCCTCTACAGTGCCGTCCTTGTTGACCTTGAAATCTTCAACCGTGTTTCCATCTTCATCGACAATCAACGGATTATCTTCTGCCTCTTCGCTGCTGGATCGCTTCTTCCCACCGCGGCGCTGTGCTGAGAGAATCGGGTCCGGCCCTGAAGCACCGGATGCTTGGGCCCGGAGAGCAGCGAGGAAAGGCGGGAGAGAGGAATTGTACGACAGGTTTTTGGAGTTGATTTTTTGTGACATGGTGAGGCCTGGTATGTGACAAGAGCAAGTTGAAGTTGTCGGCTTGAAAGACTGCTTTGACGTCTCTTTGGTTTGCTGCGGTTGGTTCCGGTTCCGTGCCAGCTTCTTAGAGCTATTTCCAGACGGCTCAAATCAACCAATCAGGTTACAAGACGGTTCCGTGGTCTAGTTGGTCATGACATTTCGTTAACAACATCCGTTGACGCCACCGAAAAGGTCCCCGGTTCGAGCCCGGGCGGAATCATTGCTTTTTGCTTTTTGAAGATCAAACAGTGGAGGGGAATTAACGAGTAATACAGTAGATCGGAGACTCGGACTATCTGCCGCGAAGAAAAGGGGGGAAAATTGATGTTCCGCTAGCCTCTTTTTGTTGGCACGGCCCCTTGCTCCTGCTCGGAAAATTCATGAATCAAGTGGCCACTGATTGGCCATAGCGCAATTGGCATCCGGCAAGTCGCTCGTTTCAGATGCTGGTATGCGATACAAGCTTTCTGCTGCGGCAGTGCTTGGCGGGCCAGGTACTCCGCAACAGCAGCACGTGCAATTGACCTGTCGGCCGGCCCTGAAAATCTGAGCCTTTCGCCCAGGCCCGTTAAAACCACTGGACGACGCTAAATCAGACAAATTCCCCAATCAACAGCGGTCTGGGCTTGCTCCAGAGGCGAGGTCTAGCAAAAGTCTCCCTCTTTCTTTTTGCCTATTGAGGGAAATTCAAAGTCAAATCACGACTTCCAGGATCCCATTGGCCTCGACGACGGAACTGAACAGCGACGCTTCTCGCTGCGAGGCGCCTTATCTTTTGGCGCGAGACCGAGATTGGAGTCCGATTCTGGCCGGTGCCCCGCGAGAGGCGCATCCAATTTCCAGCCGGAGGAGCGCGTTGACATTTGCTCGATCCTTATCTTCTTTTTGCTGCTTGGGCGGCAGTCAATCACATCGACACGGCACCAAGTTTCCCTGCTGGCCGTTGTGTTTGATCCGGTCTTTGCTCGATTGGCACGACTCTGGACGGCGTATCGACAATCTAAACCAATTCGATTTCCCCCTCCGACACCCAAAAAAAAAACACCCCTGATTACGAAGTCCCTGCTATCACAGATCTGGCCTCTATACTGCCACTGCCACATCTCCACACCACATTCGATACGAAGCCTCTGTCGTCGTCAGCCACGGCCTGACCTGATTCCTTTTTGCTCGACCGATTTACACGTCGATATTTGGCTTGCTGTTGCTGTTCCTGCCGCATAGGCAGGCTGGTTGCTCGTCGCCATGGACTTGTTCAGGCGATCAAAATCGGGTGCGGGACGCCATTCAGAACTTCCGACGTCGGATGAGAAGCGTTCAAGAAACAAGGGGCTGTCGTCCAGTTTGGCCTTCTTCCAGCGGCCGCTGCGTTTGCGCGGCAATTCTGCCGTTTCCATCCCATTGGGCGTCGTCCTCGTCTTCCCAGTGCTGGTGGTTGTGCTCATCTTGGTCCTGTTCGTCAGGCATCCCAGCTCCCCAGGCAGGATATTGATGCCCGCTGGCTCGCCGCCCGCTATTCGGTATGGTTAAGCGCCGTCTACCCTCATATGTTCGTATTTCTGATTGTGTTTTTGTGTCCAGAAAAATCAGCGAAAAGCATGACAAGGTCTTCGTTACCGGCTGTCTCGAGCCTGATACATCGACACCCCGAGCTAACGCTGCATTCGTTGTCTTGGCCCGCAACAAGGAGATTGATGGAGTCATTCAGTCCATCAAGTCTGTCGAGCGTCACTTTAACCGATGGTACCACTACCCCTATGTGTTCCTCAACGACGCAGACTTCGACGAAAACTTCAAGGCGACAGTGAGAAACTATACTTCAGCAAACGTTGAGTTTGGCAAGGTTGAGCCTGGTACATGGGGCTTCCCAGACTGGATCGATGAGAAGGTCGCAAAGGAGGGTATTGCAAAGCAGGGTGATGCTGCCGTCATGTATGGTGGTATGGAGAGTTACCACTTCATGTGCCGCTTCTACTCTGGGTGAGTCTGCTCCTTTATCCAAGACAATGCTTTCGTGACTGACCGTTTGCGATTCAGCTTCTTCTACAACCACCCTCTGCTGCTAAAGTATGAATGGTACTGGCGTGTCGAGCCTGAAATCACTTACTTCTGCGACATTACCTAGTATGTTACATATGGATTTTTGTACCCCGTAATAACATAACTAACATGGATACTAGCGACCCATTCCTCAAAATGATCGAGAATAACAAGACGTATGGCTTCACGATTGCGGTCAAGGAACTTCGCGAAACCGTCCCCAACATTTTCCGTTATGCCTCAGCCTATAAGCGAACGAACAACCTGACGTCACAGGGTCTTTGGGAGATGTTTGTGGAACCTCAGGAACACAAGGAGGAGCACGAGGACCCCAACCCGCCACTGCCCGACGAAGTTTTGCAGGGAAAGCCAGCCAGTCTACCACCCATTGATCCCGAGGCTATGGAGGGAGAAAAATACAACATGTGCCACTTTTGGTCCAACTTTGAAATCGCAAAGCTCAGCTGGTTCCGCAGCAAGGAGTACAACGATTTCTTCCAGATGATGGACCGAAGTGGTGGATTCTGGATGGAACGGGTAAGTTGCAAACATGGAACCGCATCTTACAGGATAAGAATTTAGCAGGTCAACTAACTCGGCTATTAGTGGGGAGATGCTCCCATCCACTCTCTAGCTGCCGGTGCCCTCTTAGCCCCTCGAGATATTCACTACTTCAGAGACTTTGGATATCGACACACGACTATCCAGCACTGCCCCGCCAATGCCCCTGCTCGACAGCTTCCCCGCCCCCCCTTCCTCGAGACGACGACCCAGGATGAGCGGAAACGAAAAGAAGAGGACGAGTACTGGGAAAGCTGGGACGAACCCAAGGAGAACGGAGTCGGATGCCGCTGCCGATGTGATACCGACATTGTTGATGTTGAGGGCAAGGACGGCTCATGCTTGGCCGAGTGGGTTGACGTCGCAGGTGGCTGGGCCTCACCATAAACGAACAAAAGGAGCTTGGGGGGCCTTTTTCTTCTTCTTCTTTTGGAAATTTGAATAAAGAACGGCCTGGTTCTTCTGCTTATGGAGCCGGCCATTAATGAAGTGCACGAACTTAATACAGACCAAGGAAAAAACACCAACAAGGCCAAGGTGTTGAAACACGGCTACAACGTCTCACTATGAGGGAGGCGATGGCGACAGGCTCGTGTTGTATCTTGTTTTGGGGTATCTGGAGGAGGGGTGCGACGGCGGAAAACAGTTCTTACTCGTGTGAGGCATGGGGGCTTTTCTACTGGTCTCTCATCCTCTCTTATTATTATTTTCAGACAATGCTTGCCACTGCATCTAGGATACAAGAGGGATGAGCACAAGCGACGATGATGAGGGTCCTTTTTTTATACATACATATATATTAAAGTAAAGCAAAGGGTTAGGCGATGGGAATTCAATTTGTGGTTTTTTTTCATCGGAGAAGCATGTTGTGGTTCTTGGGATGAGGCGGGAGTGAGGGTAGGCGGCACTGTTAGATGTATTACTTTTTACTTATTGTGTGGTAGGCATGAGGTAATGGTTTGGGCATAGTTATATTAGAGATGTGGAATATGAGAGAGATTTTCATAAGTTTATCTGAGCTATGAGTTCAAGCCTCAAATGTGATTTGTGTTTTTGTTGCGCATTATGATGATGAATGAGCTGCCAGTATAGGCAATTATATGATAATATTCAGGAGAAGATGGCCTTGAGTTGGACCAACTCCTGCCCTTATCATACCAAACAAAGTGCTGCTCAAAATAAAACCTCCCTCTTCCTGTTCGACGCCTGATGTCCTTGATGATTCCTATCGCGCCTCATACGTCGCTTGCAGAGGCGCCACAACCGTGCTGTAAAATTCATGCTGGAACTTATCCAGATCAAAGTCCATCTGCTCTTGATCAGCAAGAAAGACGCTATATACACATCGCTGAGCGGCGTTGAAGTAGTATATCCCAGCTTCTAGCTCTACTCGATCAAGGTAGTGTTTCAGCGGGCGGTAATCGTGTTGAAGTATAGCAGAGAGCGACTCTTGGCTGAAGGATCGGTTGACTGCGAGTTCAATGAGGAGGATGCCGAGCTCGAAGATGAGGTTCTTTGGAGTTGTTTGGTCGAGCGAGGTGGATGATGATGCTGGTGATGGGAACGATGTCTTGGAGATGATGCATGAGAGGTAGACTTTTTCGGAAAGGCTTATGTAGCCGTTTGCTTGTTTTTGTTGGAGAAATAGTTTGACTTTACGTCTGTCTAGGCCGTGGGAGAGCCAGGGGCTGCCGGAGAGGTATAATACCGCCCAAGCCAAAGAGGCAGCGATGCCGTATCTTCGTTTTGCGGAGAGGGGTTGGATGGCGGGAGCTACGCGCTGAGATTCGGTGGCGATGATTTTCTCGAGGGAGATGTCTCTTAGGATCTTGTCGTGGTTGCGGGATACGTGGCCTAGGGAGAAGATTGTTTGTTCGTGGGATGATGAGGGAGTTGGGTCTTTGAGGGAGCCGAAGACGTCTTCGTGGGGGGATGAGTCGAAGTCGCTGCAGAGATTGGTTATGGGGGGAGGGGTTGGGGTGATGATTTCTGAGATGTTTGGGATGATTGATGTGTCTTCTACGCTGGCTTTGATTTTGAAAATGTCGGATTAGATGGGCAGTTTTTGTGAAGAACTTGGAGAATACGGACCTCTTGGGGTGGGGAGCTGTTTGAATGAGTCTCGCGATTTGCTCCATATGCTATACGCCATCTCGCGGAATGAAGATGACCGTCTTGACCCAAGAGTCGACGGCCTAGATCGCAAAGACTGTGGCGACATTGGTGGTGACTCTAAGCCCGTGGATCTTTTGGTTGCTTCTCCAGCAGCATAGAAAATCCTCCATGGAGCAGTCCGAGCATCATCCAACTCTTGAAGAATACCGATCCGAAACGTCAAAAGGGGAATACCCCCCGCATGAAGACTGTTCAGCTCGATACACACTTGATGGCTCTTTGCCCCATCACCATCCAATCCAGCCTGGAGTGCCCGATGGAGAGATCGAAGGGTGTTCCGGACAGATTCGCAGTTGCTCCTATTGTACAGCCGCCGTACTCTCCTCATGGCGTAGCTCTCGTCATGTGGGAGAGTTGCTGCGCTTTCTATGAGATGTCGGAGGTCGTCGTTCCAGTTGCGCAGATCGTGAATGATCTTGTCGCATTTTTTTGCGCGGAAGCTTCGTTTGACGCGGCGCCATTCCCATGATGCCCTTTCGGAAGATTCGTGTGTCCATAAGGGCTGGGGTTTACAATGTGAGTAATGAATGCTTTATAACGGGAAACGGGCAGCGATGTGACTTCAATGATGGAGAAGAAGTGAAAGGAAGGAGACTACGGAAAACATCTTACTTTTCGGCTCATGTCTACTTGCAGATTCTCCATCAATTTCATCATCATATCGTCCATCTGCCGAACAATAAAGAGAATCTCACGGTGGTTCTGCGGAAACTTCTGGCGCAGGCACTCATGCAGCTCGCGCGGCGTTGGGTGTCGCAAGCCGATGCTCTGAAAGGTCGCCTCGAGATGCATCCGCTGGATCTGCAGGTTGGCTTGAAGCGTGCTGATCGCATTGTGATAGCCAGTGTATGCTTCCAAAGGCTCCGAGTACTTCTCCAGCGCCCAGATGACAATGGGGAGGACGCTGAGGGCTAGGCCAACTGCTTCTGCCATTGTTGAGATTTGGCGTAATCTTTGGCTGTTGTGTGGGGGTTCAAGCTGTGCGAGGGAGACATTTAGACGTATGGACAGGTTGATGATGGGCTGTGAAAAATGCAGAGTTGAGGCTTTGCCTCGGAGAATATCCCGTCTAGTCATGCGAGTTCGCAGGGCCCATCTTATCTCATGCAAGACAATGTCTTTGCCATGCGCCTTGCGGAGACGGAGTGCATTGGGGGCGGATGAATCTTTGGACGGGACTGCGGAGAGAGGGATGGCGGGAAGCCATGGCGATTCGACGAGGTGGTATTGAAAGGAATCGATTCCCTGCTAGACAGGGGTAGCTGGAGTGCCAAACCAATGCGGGTGCTGACTCGAGAGCTCGGTCGAGAACGGCGATGAATGCTGTGTTTCGGCGTGAGTAGCGAGGCTGGGATAGATGACGAAAGCTGAGAGGAGATATATTGTGAAGATGGTCATTGCTTTATTGCATTGATATTTAAGTAAGTGTTTCAACTATTGCTCAGGAGGAGCGTATAAGGCTGCTGAGAGACTCGGATGCCTGACATGTCGGTTCGGGTCATCTATTTGGATCGTTGGCACTTTCGCCATGCTATGTAGTCATATTCCAGGTCCTCGACATCGTGAATTATATAAATTGTATTTTCTCGGCTGGTGAGCCATGGATGTTGAAAGTGATGCAACTTGGAATATAAGTTTCTAGCACAGTTTTGATAACAACCTTGTGACCCTGTCGATACGATCCCTGAGCCGCGGAAATGATTAAGACACGCTAGGGAATGCAAGACAGAACACAGTAATTGCGTCGGTAGAAAATATCAAATTGTATATAATATATAACGTATTCTCCTAAGATGCTGTAAAAACTGTCAAGCTCGTAGATTTGCGACCCGAGTCGCCACCACCCGATCCGAATCTTGCCCAATCGAGTAGCCACTTCGGGAGACCCGACCCGGATCGGGAATCCACCATCACCCGAGATGACGAAATCACTAGTCAGCTGTCAATGGCCTTTGTATGCGCTCTGTAGAGTACAATAAGTTTTAATATAAATATAGACATATCAAAGAACCCTGAAGTTGAGCTAGTACACTCGCATAAGACACTGATTCACTTCAACTGCCAAGCACTATTATGATGAAAGCCGTCGAAGTCCTGGGCACCAAAGCCAATCCCGAAGTCACGCTCAACCCTGCCGTCCCAAAGCCATCACCAAAAAATGGTGAGATTCTCATCAAGGTTCACGCTGCGGGGCTGACTGGAGATGAAATCACCTGGTGGGAATTATGGGAGCATCCCATTCGCATTCCGGGCCACGACATTTCTGGAGAAGTTGCTGAGTTGGGGCCGAATTACAAAGGAGACTTGAAGGTTGGAGATGCAGTTTACTCCATGATTCATGGCTGGAGGGGACTGGGACAAGCAGAGTATGCCATCGTGGAGAGCGACGAAGTAGCAAGGAAGCCAAAGTCTTTGAGCCATGCTCAGGCATCTGCACTTCCAATTCCTTTGCTGACTGCTTGGGAATCTATTTTCGAGCGTGCCAATTTACAAAAGGGACAGAAGGTCTTGGTTACTGGAGCTTCTGGTGCTGTGGGCGTCATCGTTGTGCAGATGGCCTCTCGACTAGCGGGTGCTGAAGTTGTTGCCCTCTCGAGCGCCCAACACCACGATTCATTAAGAGCACTCGGCGCGAGTCAGCTCGTTGACTACAACACCCCTAATTGGGAGGATACAATCACCGATGTTGATGTCGTTATCGACACCGTTGGGAACCTAGTCTTGGCCAAGACATGGAAGACGGTAAAAAGCCATGGTCGCATCATTACAGTTGGACAGCCTCCAGCGGCATGGGAGTACGGAAAAGGCCGACCTGAAGAGCTGGATGACTACCCCAATGTGAAGTGGCTCTTCTTCGTTGTCACACCAAAGACCGAAACGCTGGACAAAGTGGCGCGATTGCTCGATGAAGGCACTATTAAACCTATTGCGATTGAGATTTTCCCTCTTGATAAGGTGGTTCAGGCACATAAACATGCCTCGATACGGAACAGGAAAGGAAAAGTTGTCATTGAGTTTATACCGGAAAAGAATTGAACGTCAAGTTTGAATAAAATGGGATAATGTGGAATTCTATTCAATCCAAACATCTACAAATAATATAGTCTAATGTCGTACGTGTTTGTCCAATAGTCGATGCAAATTACCACTTGCGGTCTATGTGATCGAATGCAGCAAACTTTCCTCCCTCAGTCCTTTTCATCTCATCAATCTGGCATTTGTTAGTTCAATCCACAAAGTAATTACAGCGAGAATATCCAGTATCATCCTCTTACCTCTTGATAGACGCCTTCGATCGAGACATCCAGTGGCACCGGGGCCATCTCTCCAAAGTTCAGCTTCTGTGCTCCAGTGTTTCCCATGTCCGTCTGAGTCCAGCCGGGACAGATAACCATGGACGTAAGCCATTTCTCCTCAAAGTGAACTTTGCGCATAAGATAGTTGATGGCAGCTTTACTAGCACCGTATGCTCCCAATTGTACGGGGTATCCCTCTATCTCGGCGATACTTCCTACCGAACTAGAGATGACAACAAATCTAGGGTTGGCGGCATTTTGAAGAAGCGACTTGGCGGCTTGAAGAAGCGCAATGGGAGCTAGAGTGTTGACAGCAACGTGGGCAGAAACGTCATCCAGAGCCATCTCCATGACGGGGCCATATGCGTCGAGAATTCCAGCATTGGCAATGACGATATCGAGATGGTCGATTTTATCGGAGATGCTTGCGAGGCCAGAGGTAGCGCTGGAGGTGTCTAGACTGTCGATCTTGGTGATGATGAGCGAGCTCTCGGTTCCATGAGGGAGCTCCAAAAGATCCTTGGTAGACGAAGCGTTGTCAGGATTCCGCACAGCAGCGATGAGGATTGTGTTATCTCTGGAGAGAAACTTTTTGGCAAGTTGATATCCAATGCCTGTTAAACGTTAGAATGAAGTATTAAGATGGTGGACCATCTCGACAAGCATACCTCGATTGGCACCGGTGATGAGAACAACAAACTTCTTTGAGGCAGTCATGTTAACGAGTTGCGTGAAATAGGTTTAAACACAAGATAACTTTTTAAAGCTTTGGATAGAGGTATATTGATGTTTGATTGATTGAATGGTTGAATCGAATTGCTATTGCTGCCCTTCATCTTCCATTGCGGCGACTCAACTATTTATTCATCTTTCGAGCTCACAATGTCACCTATCTCCGTCTCCTCGGTCAGTATCACCGTATCATCGTGTATCCTTGTCTCTGTGAGTCCTGACAAACCATCATTTCGAACAATCATGAATGATGCGCAGTATACTCTGAATTTGCTGTCGTTGGCGACAGCAAGTGACCGAGAGCGACCGACGCTGTGTGTAAGAGACTGAGCGGCACCGTCCGCTCCCTGCCGCTCTAGGATAGCGGCCATTTGTCAGCTTCGTAATGAGTTGTGCACCGAGAGACGCCGAGAGATTGGTGGGTCTATTTCTTCAACTCTAGGATCTCAACTTGTTGTCTTTGCAACTATTCTATCGGCCTCCCTCGGTCGCTATCATATCCATCATTAGACCGACTGATATATTCACCTACGGCATTACGGAAATAATTTTACTGTGAAATTGTGAAATGAATTCCGAGGAAGCGTTGACAGGGTTACCGCCTGACGCTTCAGACGAGTCTCCATCAAGTATTCCCCCGTCAACGGCATCCACTCATAATCCAAAGTTGAAGAGCCGAGTATGCATCCCATTATTTACCGAATTTACACAAAGTCGTATTAACAAGGAATCTCCAGGCTTGTGATGCTTGTCATAAAAGGAAAGTCAAATGTGACAACGCTAAGCCGTCTTGCTCGGAGTGTGTCAAGTTTCACGCGCAGTGTACATACATTGTAGCAGCAACACCAAAGAAAATTACGCGACGAAGGTGAGCTTACTTTTTCTTTTCCCTTCCGGAAACTAATCTTTCAATAATATTTCTTTCGCCAATGTGCACCTCAATTCATCTCTTGTCTTGTAACCTCTCAGTCCTAACAAATAGCCCAGGCCGAAAAGGAACGAAACACTTGAAAAGAGAGTTGATGAGCTCGAGGGTCTTCTGCGTCAGGCAGTTAACAACCTTGAATCTACAGCATTCAATCAGAATCATACAAATGAGAGCAATTCATTAGAGGAGAATTCAACACTACATAGTCCGAAAAATTCCTCGTCACCCCCAAACTCTACTTCAACCACTGCCACGAGCGAATTCGAAGCTCAATATGTCGAAACTCCATTATTCAATAGAGAGCTTGTGACTTGGATTTCTGGATGTTTTACGACTGTATCTGTGTCAAGGCCACCTCACAGCCGTACTGGACATACCAAACTGAGAAGACGGTCAGAGTTCGTGGGTCTTATTCGAAGCTATTTTAACACCTATAATCGAATCGTCCCGCTCTTTGATGAAGATGACTTCATGAATAAATTTACGGAACTCGATATGGACCAGATCCGAGCTGATGCAGCATTCTGGACTGCCACAAACGTCATGTGTGCCATTGCTCTTCGCCAACAAAATCTGACCTATCTTGCCGACTCTCCTAACAACCCGGACCGCGAAGCGTGGGAATACTTGGACACTGCATTAGACAAGGCGGTAGAACTCACAATCCGAGGTAGCAATGACCTCCTCGCCATTCAGGCACTGGTGGGAATGGCCATTTTTCTACAAACCGCGCCAGACGCACATGCGGCATCGACACTCCTTGCTGCTGCGAACCGGTTGGTTCTTCAAAATGGTCTCCATATTGAGAAGGATGAACAGTGTTTGGGACAATCTGGATCTGAAAACTTGCGTCTTAAGATTCAGCGAAATCGTGTTTTCTGGATAGCTTTCAATCTGGACCATGATCTTGCCGCTCGGCTTGAAAGGCCACCACTAATACACGAAGATGACATCGGCGCTGATCTTCCACTGCTATATCCAGAAGATGGACTGGGCTGCATTTCATCTGTTGATAATTCTACAAAGATCAACTTCCTGCGGGCGCGATCCCACCTTGCTCTTATCGAGAATCGTATTCACCGACGACTCATGTCGGCTAGAGGAAAACGCCAAACGTTTCTCGAACGAGAGGCAGCAGTTAATGAATTGGAAGCGGAGCTTAACAGTTGGAAAGCCTCATATCCAGATCTAAGTGCTACTCTCGATTATCTTGCTACAAATCGAGCTCTGTGGGCGGACTTTGAGGGGGCAGCGTTTCAGATGTTACGAGCACTTCCTCTTGCATACCTTGGTTGCCATGCTAATTTGCATGGATTATCATACCGATCTCTGCGAGTGCAAGAATGGAGTCATCCCAGGCTATTGAATACTGCTGACCCAACAGAGATTGACCTATTGCCATCAATCTCAGACGTATATGGAGATACTGGGCCTCACAATTGTTGTATTTCAGCAGCGAGAGCGTCCTTGATTCTACTTCATCTTAGTCAAAACACTGATCACGCTTGTACATGGTGAGTTCCATTGACCCGACGAAACATTACCTGTGGGGCTAAGTCAGTTAACAACTATCTTTCGCGTATACAGGTCTTCACTACACCATCTCGTTACGGCATTGATTGTCCTTGTTTCTAATGCTGCAAGAAACCCCTTGACTGAAGAATCGATGGCCGATATACAGCTGGTGCTTCCAGTCGTAGAGATGCTCCGTCGATTTGAGGAGGTCTCAAAGGACACTGGAGTAGAGAATTCGAAGAAGGTAGCTGCTCAACTGGTGCATGAGTATGCGCGTAGGGCGCTATTTGACCAAGCCGGTTTCGTGGGAATGCAATCCGAACCTTGCAAAATACCTAACAATGTTACACAATAAGAGGCATGATTGATTAAGGCAATTTGTTTATAATAAGCAAACTTGTAATATGAACGTAAATAAAAGGATAGTTTAGTAGAGGCTTATGACTTTATTCACTGTGTCTGGAGCATACGAAAGAATGCCCGGGTATTCAACCTGACTCTATCGGCTCTTCTCCTCGCCTTACGCTACAGAACCCATACTCAAGCCTCTGGAAACTTGAGGCATAACGTTGATATCGTCGTTTGTTCCAGGTCGCACCCGCGCCACAATGACAAAGACTGTGAGTATACCTTGAACTGGAAGACTCGGGCAACTCTCAGCCCTCTATATCCATTTGGCAGTTTTACTTGCCTTGATGTTTGTATGTTCGCCTTTGGGGTTTGAAATATTGGGCCCAGGAAATTTTTGAAATGCCTCATTAGGAAAATGATATGTAACTTGAGGTGTGCAGATTTTTCGCCTCTTGGTCGTTGTGAAAGCCAAAGAAGCTATCGACTAATATTGAGATATCTTGAGAGCGCTCTTATCCGGATGATCAATATTGACAAACTTCATCAATTCAACAGATAACATGTAACCAAGTGCTTATCATATATACAAATTTCAAACTCCTTTATAGTTTACGCCAATCTGCCTACTGCTTAAATGGCCAACCACCAAGACTGACAGTTAACAGGTCATGGTTAATAATCTCATCTTTTTTCGCTTTGAGCTCATCTACATCCCAATTTACCCACACCATTCTTCCTTTAAGAAATTCGGCCTCGTCGCTAACAGCCCAGACACCGAAGTCTCCCGAAAGTTCAACTAAGGCATTCAGTTAGCCCCTTCTGGGATTGCATTCCTTTGATCATGTTACGCGCAGAAGGGATGGTGTAGCAGTTCACTTACGTGTATCTATGCCCTTTTTCCTACCAACCTTTGCCGACATTTCACTCATCACACGCCCCGGATGGCAGCTTATTATAAACACATCGGGCCGCTCCGCTTGAATGCCGTCGACCATACGCAGCTGTGCCATTTTCGAGGATAGGTATGCGGACATGCCGGGGAAAAGCTTTGCATCTAGGTGAACTTGCCCACTGGACACGTTCAAGATTCTCGGCGATGCAGCTGCAACAGATAGATAGGACCTGATTACATGAAGGCTGCCCTTGACATTGATCTCAAATGCTTGGTACCATGTGTCAACATCGTCCTTCAGCGCGGAAACTGGCCCATCGAAATAGGCAGCATTATTGACGAGAATATGCGGTTCCCCGAAAGTGGATTTTACAGTCTCAAAGGCTTGCTGGACTTGATCTCCGTTGACAATATCTCCTTGAATCAGTAAAACCTCGGTTTGAGGGTTGATGGCGGCAATCTGAGCCTTGTTATCTTGCAAAACTTGAAGTCGCCGTCCAATTAATGCGAGACGAGATATACCGGCTTTGGCGAAGGATTGAGCAATGGCTCCTCCAATGCCACTACCACCACCCGTAATAACTGCTGTTTTGCCAGCCAGGGTGAGTTCCGGACGAGTTGGGTCGATTGCTGGGTATGTGTCGTCGCGCCATGTCTTTGTCGGTGAGGGCCAAGCTGCAGCCATGATGGTATAAGCTCTTTTAAATGACGAGTAAAGAAAACAACGAGAATTTCTTAGCAAATTTGGTATGGAGATGAGAGAATCTCACTGTACGTCTTATATATATAGTCTCTGAGCAGCGTTTAGTCAACGGATACATAATCTGGTGCAAATGAGCGTACGGAACTTCGGCACGTTGCCAATTTGTCTATCCAGTGACATTTTACATTAGAGGATAGATTGCATCATATAAGATCTCTGTCTCCACCACGATTAGTCTCCGAACAATAGTTAACAATAAGTGAGACTGCTAGAGCGATGCTAACTATATAGTGTCATAAAGCATCCCTTTACTAGGAATAAAGAATGGATATCTTATCTTCCAAATTAGACAACAAGAGACAAACAACTTGGGAGCAAACGATCATGCATCGTATGAGAAGACATATAACATAGGAGTAAATACAATAGTGAGAAGAATAATTGCAATGCCTTCAAGACGGGTAGGGATTGGAGGTTTTCTGACCTATACTTTTCTGACTAGGAAATCATATCGTGGGCTGTGATTCTTATAAATCACAGATTAATAAGACTGATTACTCAACCGCAGCACCGCATCCATAGCATAAGCGTGTGTAGTACGAGTTTGATGTTGCGCCAGACACTTTTAATTTACCGTAATGAGAAACATTACATAGTGAGAGTCATAGTATCGATGTTCACTTATGGGAAGATCTTCTATTGTTATAAGACAAACCGAATACTTCAGCTCTGCACAATGGCTGCATTCGTTCCGTTATTTGTCATCAGTATTGCCTGTTTAGGGCAGAGATCTTAGATGAGAAGGATTCAAGATGAGGGGGAGGATGGGTAGCCAAAAAAAAAAAAAAATCCTCCAGAAAGACTATTGCAGCTTAGCAGGATGTCCATGTCTCCATGTCTCTATGAGTCTTGCAATTGGTGGTTTGTGTATTTTACAAAAAGGCACTGATCGTTCCATCATTGTGTTAGTGCCGGACAATGTAGATCCTCTGTATAGATTGGGTCACCTCAGCTCAATACGAGACAATGCGTGCTTCAATTAAGTAGGCCTATCTATATAGAGAAGCCTTAATTGAGAGAGCAGAAAATCCGTCAACATTTCTCTTCGTGGGGATGAGAGAAATATGGATTCCACAATTTCTTTGACATACGCGGTGCTTGTCATTCACCTACATAGAACAGATTGACGACAAGTATGATGCGGCTACCATCATATCTCTGCCCCGAAGCTTTCCCGTGGTCTATCCGACGATACTCTACACAGAAAAAGAAAGAAATGAAAATTAATAGTTGGAGAGCAGTAAATGTCTGTATTCAGTGAGAACCTTGGGAAGTGTAGGGTGGGTGAGGTACTACTAGGTACCTTACCTGCTGGGTACCAGGTACTAGGAGGTAGGTACCTGTACGTGCCTCGCGCATGCTTGTACCTTTGTTCCTTATCCGATAAGACAATCTTATCGCGGCAAAGCGTATCTCCGATCCGACGAGTTTTCCCAGGCACCGCCCTCAACACCATCATACCGAGCTCCAACCTTTAGTAGGCAAGCTCCTCACTGCTGCACCGCGATAGCATTGCACGACCCGTCCATTGCCGCTTCTTTAGCCACCCACTGCCGATAAACAACTCTTCGTCAAACATCCAACATCATGACTGGTCGCGGTGGAGGCGGCGGTCGCCGCGTCTTGCTCCCGCCTATGTAAGGCTTCTCCCAATTGACGATTGCTGCGGAACTGCCAAAGCTGACTCTGCGTAGCAACATGATTTTCAAGCTCCTTCAGAACGTGAGTACATGATCCAATCGACTCCCTCGTTGATCCCATACGATGCTCGCACGATATTGGTGGCCGCGGGCCTGCGCGATGCAACGGCTGCTTGACTAGACGGCGCACGCGATTGGAATGTCTCCAAGCAAGTCATTGGCAAACCGCCAAGTCACCGGAGAGAAATCCGTCTAAACTATGAATTGGGGCATCTATTGCCAGGCGAATATTTGATATTACGACCCACGACTCTCAATCCCACCTCCACGATGCCACATCGAACCAACGACCTCTCGACGACCATGGGCTGTTGCGCACACTTGATGGATTATATTCTGACTTTTGTTTCATTAGAATGCCACAGTTAGTGTCTGGCTGTACGAGCAGCTGTCCATTCGCATCGAGGGCAAGATTCGGGTCAGTAATGTCCATATCAAATGCTGCCTTGAATTCCGGGGCTAATGCTGGAAGTAGGGGTTCGACGAATTCATGAACTTGGTCATCGATGACGCCGTGGAAGTCAAGCAAATCACAAAAACGAACGAGAAGGAGACAAGGAAACCGTTGGGTAAGATGACTGAAGCATTCATTCGTCTACACGTTCCAAACCAGCTAACGCAGCCACAGGCCAAATCCTGCTGAAAGGCGATAACGTCTCGTTAATCCAGAACCTGTCCAACTAAAGTGCTTTTTTTATATTAATTCTGATACTATGTAACTATGGAGTTGCGTTACTTTGCAAAGGGATACTCTTCTTATGAATCACGCATCAAATCTGGGTAGCAAATACACAATGGGCTCGGCATAATGAAAATTGATTCAACCAAGGAGAAGCCACCAATATATATCAGGTGAGAATGAATGAATGTGATGGCACGTACCTACGTATGTTATTCTGTAATTCGTTTGCGTAGCTCTGTATAGATTTGAGATATTGCCGATGTTGTGCCGATCGCCACCATATATTCCGGCTTTACTAGATGAGGTGACGATTCCTCCCATTCACATCTTTCTCTCGGTTGTAGAGACCAAAGTCTAGCCTTCCAGACAGGCATGTGCAACGCGCGCTGAAATGCGCGAGTTTATGGACTATGTCCACAGTGCTTTCTACGAGGCTACCGGGTGGAGGCGTGACAATTCGTATGCAGCGCTGAATGCGACGACAGACGGTGATTTTCCCCTCCATGGCTATTCTACTTGTCATGAGCTCTCAGCTAACGCTACAGCTCAGCTCTGCTGAATTTCAACACTCCTCGAGGTCTTCGCCTGACTCTGTCGGCCCTCGCAAGCCCCAATTTCGCCACCTCTTACCAGCTGGGCTCTGTTGGCGTGGTGGATGGCTCCATCTCCTACCTATTCTCCTCCGTACCTCTTCGAGTCCTCCTGACCCCTCAGTCCGAAAACATTCCGCTCCCCGATCTTCTTCGATCCTATCGCCCGTTGACGCCGGTTGCTCGACGAGATGTTCCCTCACTAAGACACCCAGACGATACGGACAAGACCAACGAATCACTTCTATACGGCAGACTATATCTACCACGGTCACAGTTAGAGGCGCTCCTGGTGAGGCGACTATCTCCCGCCTTGCAGGCGCAATTCAGCGCTGTATCGGGCCAGCACCTCAGAAATGGGGGCACTGCATTGGGATTGCTGCAGTACGATGTCGGAAGTTATGCGCTCGAAGGACTTGCTTCCACGGATGGCGGACTGCTAGGGTTCAGAGGAGTTTATAATTTCGGAGGCGATTTGAGTAATAAAAAACACGCCCAGCAGTCTGCCACATCTACTACAGACAATGGGAACGGACACGGCAGCGGCAATGGAGACAAGGAGAGGATATATGGGCGATTCAGCACCGGCGGAGAGATCTACTACGGCACTCTCAACAAATCTGGAGGCATAAGCATAGGCGCGAGATTTGCTACCTTGCCAGATCACAAAGGAACGCCACTTTCTGCCACTCTTACGCTGAATCCTCTGATGGGGAATATCGCAGCCAGCTATGCAGTCATGGCTGGGAAAGACTGCAGTCTTGCGACTCGCATGGAATTCAACATATTCAGCTACGAAAGCTCTTGGGCTGTCGGTATGGAGCTTTGGAGGAAGCCGTTTGCTCGATCCGTGGCAGAAGCAGACACTCCCCTTGAGAGTTTCTCTACGGCGAAGACGCCGATTTCGAAACCATTTTCTACCCCGAAAGCGGCTACCAGCATTACAGACGGAAAAGAATCTCTACCAAAGACTACAACCACCACAACCGCCACACTGCAGCCGGCTTCAACGTCAATGCCAGCCGAACGGAGTTTTAACGCGAAGCTGGAGTGGAGGCTTGATGAGCCAGAAAAGCCGACAGAAAAGAAGACTGGACACAAGGTAAACGCGGGCAATAATAATTCCAAGTCAAGAGGTGGCAAGAAGAATGTCTCCAAGACAGGACAACCTGCTAAGAAGGTAGATAAAGAAGAGGTTGAGAGTGAGGAGAAGGAATATGCTGGGGTCGTGAAAGCGAGACTGGACCAAAATCTCCGGCTTGGAGTGCTGTGGGAAGGACGAGTAAAATCGCTATTGTTCAGTCTCGGCAGCGGGATTGACCTGAAGATGATGAACAAGCCGTTTCGAACTTTAGGTCTTGAAGTCCAGTTCTCATCCTGATGCGCGCCACCACCATGGTTACAATCAATTAACAGGGCTCTGCTCTGTGAGACCCAATCAAAATATCAATAATATCCATGTCTACTCAAAGTGAAGGAATGTCTCGTGCGGATTGATCAAATCCGGTTATTTTCTTAACAATAGGTTCTAATAATTGCTCGCCGTTATTGAAATCCGCGGCTGAAGATGATCGTCTGATCGGCGGGTTTCTTGGCGGACATGGTCGGGCTTAACTCCGAACTTCCCGCGGAATCAGACACGGAATCAGATACTTCGGGTTAGTATTTCCCATCATTCTCACGCCTTTCTCCGTCTAACGCTGTCAAAGTAGAAACGCCGGTATCTATGACTGGCCACAGAACAAGGCCAGAATCCTCAACGCACAGCAGACAGTTTCCATAGGCTGCATGGGTCGTCAGTCGCGGAGGCGGCCACCGGCATGCTCGCTTTGCCGGACCCGAAAGCTACGGTGCAATCGCGGGTCTCCCTGCTCCAACTGCTCGATCCGTGGAATCCCTTGCAACGCCGATGGAGCAGCTCCCGTTCAAGGCATTGGGATTCAGGGCACCAGTGAAGCTGCTGTGACGGGTGGGTCGCAGGAAGCTCTCAATCGGAACCACTTGGCTCCTTCGTTGCTGCTGTCTTCTCAGCTCCAGCTTGTCACAGCAGACGTGCTCGGCATCGAGAATAATTGCTCGAGCCAGAAAGTATTAGTGAGTTTCTTCACGATGTTGATGCCTTGACGAGAGTGTGATCCTTGTTTCAACAAGGGCATCAAGTTCTCGTTACAGACGCGGGATATTAATCGTCATCCACTGCGTGTAGGATTCATTAGCCCCTGCCCCCATTACTTTTCGTACTCGCTCTATCCGTGCCATCACTAGTCCTTCTTTCTTTGTCCTGGATCCTGCAAGCTCGCCTCCGTTGACTGAAGATGTCAAAGTCAACAAGTGCATATGCCTGCCTTTGAGAAGAGACGCCCATGTCCTTTTGGACAAGTTTATCAGAGATGTCCTTCATTTTCATTACATATTCCATAAACCTTCCCTGCCCTCTGCGGTAGATCGATTCTATGATGCTGTAGAGCATGGCCGAGTTGTTGATATTGGTCAATTGATGATCATGCTGGCGATTTGCTGCAGCAGCACGCACACGTGGACTCGATATGATGATAACAAGGGCCTTTTCAACCGCCCAGAAGACGCCAACTCACAGACTGCAGGGTGGCTTACGACAGCACTCGACGTCATTCATCATGCCCATCTAGCAGCGCATGCGTCCATGGCATGTGTACAAGGCATTATTGTGGTGTTCTTCATGATATGCAGTTTGGAGGGCATTTCAGCTCGTGCCCGACTGCTCCACGCTCAGGCAGTCGCAATGGCCCAGGAGATTGGGCTGCATTTTATCGACTCTCCGACCAACAATAGTCATTCTGTCAAAATCAAAAAGTCCACTATTCAAGCTGAAATCGGCCGTAGGGTATGGTGGTATCTTACAGACACCGACTGGTGAGCCCTCTTCTATTTGTCGTTTTGGATGGTACTTACAGCATCGCGGCAGGATGCTCTCCAGACTGTCAGTTCCTCAGCAAGGGGCATATACAATATTACCTAGCCAAATGGCAGTACGAAAGCCTTGCAATGCAAATGACGAAGACATTATCGAGGGTCAAGAGATTATTGACCGTCCACCAGAAGAGGCCACATCTGTGTCGTATCTTCTTCAACGAACTCGCCTTGCCGAGCTCTTCTATAGCCTCGGTGGCCACGATAAGCCCATGAATTGGAACCCAGAAGAGGCAGACTACGGTAAAATCATGGAGGCAGATATGAAGCTGCGACAGTTTATGCGAGAATTGCCGTCATTCTTCCGCCTTGAAAAAAGCGGGAGCCTTTCCAAGCTGCCACCGTCGGATATCCGGCGTTCATCGGACATTACGATCCAGCGATATATGCTCAACATGATATTTTACGGTCAAATCTGCAAATTGCACTTACCGTATCTTGCCCAAGGAACAATAAACCCCGGCTTTGCGTATTCGCATGACTCCTGCTTGAAAGCGGCGCAACGCATCATCTACATCGAGCACCGAATGAGAGCTGAGAACTCGACATTTGTCCTATTTCGCCAGCGTATGAACGTAAAGTTCCGGAGCATTTTCATTGCCTGTGTTGTGTTTGTGCTGGATGGGTGCTTGGCCAACGATCCCGAAGGCAGCACATCAGGAGGAGATGAGACAATGACCGACGCATGGAGGATTTTATACGAAGCAAAAGGACAGTCGCCATTGGCATCTGAATTGTTGCATCTCTCAGTTCAGATATTGCGAAAGTACAGAGCATCACATCCGGCCCTGGAAGCTTTGAAAAAAGAGAATTGCAGGAGAGACCCTACTATTTCAAGTCAAAACGGCCCCGTGGATGTAGCAACAACGGAGAGCAGCAACATGGCGATCGATCGCGAGCCCAGGAGAGTAGATATTGACCTAGACACCATAGACCTGGATAAATTGTGGGAGACACTCCAAGGACGTGGAAAGGATTGGAATAACCTCTTCTGGAGCCTGGGCCCTCCTCTGATATAGCTGATAGCTGGAACAGCCTGGTTGAGGGAAACTTGCCACATTGGCTGGCCAGTCTTTCTTACGAAGTGTTGACGATATTTATGACTGCTCTACAGCAAGTGAACAAACAAACCACTGGAAACCAAAGGGACGAATGTATTGTCAGAAATTAGCCAATATTTCTTTCTCTAGAACTCAATTCTAATCGATGAGTGAGCTCTTGTCTATTACAGCTCAGACAACAATGCTCCAATGAAGCAGATCCAAGCCGGCACATCAGTTGTCAGCGTTCTCACTGTATGCAACTTGATCCAACCAGCCATTTCGCCTTGTGCCAACTCCGGGTTGGAAAGAATCCGGTCCATAATCGCGAGCACCTGCCTTACTATGAGCCACCTTCACAGAAGAACATGTTAGCAAAAATACTGTAACTTACAGAGTTTCCAAAACCGAAATGAATGAGCGTGAATATGAGACCAGCAATCGCCCATCGCGAGGCTGCCTTTGCTTTAGCCTGACCCTCTGCTAACCCCGACGTATCCCGAACAAGGGCCGATCGGATTCCTGAAGCAATCGTCACCGCACTGAGAAAAGTGATTCCGATGAAACCGGGCTTGAAAAAGTCTTTGAACCATACTGCCACCGCGGGCCCTGGGTATGCAACGTTTGCAAAGGGGATCACTGTGATCCAAGCACCAAGCGCCATGCCAACATTGAGAGAAGTCGAGATAACTGGAATCAGCGACCTCGGGGTGGTACGACTCGTGGATGGTGTCTTTGCCGTGCCAGATGCCATTTCTACTAGAGAGTCTGACGGTGTTGTCGTTAGTGCTGATTTGGACGAGAAGGCGATTTGGAGAGCTGAGGCAGTAGCTTATTTATAGTCTTGAAGAAGTGGGAACGGCGGATAGAATACCTTTTAGTGGTATTATCTTACATACGATTACGGAGCTATTGACTCTTTTGAGGCTGACGGACGATTCCCGCAAAAAAGATGTAATTCTCGACTGCGACATGTGGACAGTATGTAACCTGTACTTGAGCCGCATATTCCGCACTCATGCATTTGAATGGGGCGGGGGCGTTATGTTACTGAGCGGGCTGTTCTGTGAATAGCAATGCTCATCGATTCATCATCTTGTATATCACTATTCTCGCCTGAATAAAATTGAAAACGTGGCAATTGATTGACTCGTTCAACGCGGACATCAGTTTCCCACGAATTGCCTAGAGAATACTTTATCATAAAGTAGTAATGCATGTCGCCAACGACTAGAAAGCAGGGGACGAGACAGTTACGCAGGACTCGATGTGTGTACATTATACCAAGATCCATTCATCTTTCTAAACAGAATGCATTACATGTTGTGGAAACTTAGTACACTGCGAGTTACCCGGTACAGGGAAGAAGATGTACGTTTTGACTCTATTGACGCCTAGAACAATTTCATTCTCGGTGAATTGGGGAAGACAAGCATACCTTGTAGTACTCACATTGAAGAGTCGTAAGAAGATGTTATCGCAAAGAGCGATGGGCGATGATCCTAGTTATCTTTTCGTTAGATCACCGTGTAAGAGGCATCCAATAGCAGCACTCATGCAACACTTCACTCTCCAGGGGCAATTGAAGGAGATATACCAAAGAGTAATTAGATAAGAAGATCAATGAATACTGACAGCTAAGCAATAGCTCACCAAACGCAATGTTAACGAACTCTCACATATCTTCAATTTCCCCAACTGAGCAGACTAGAGATGTGATATCAAATCTAGAGGGCTGCGTCCTTAATGTCGCCATCTCTAAAGTTGCCGAACACCATTCACCGCATTTATAATAGGTTACCAAACTTGCATAATAACAGTGACATGCGTTGTAATGGTTATTGGGCAGCATGTGCTTCACGGAATTAGATTTGCCGCATAGCCTACTCTAGATAAATGATGCCACATGTTACTCGTCGTATCATTAGGCAGAAGCACGCCAATGCTCTTGGCTTGGTGGAGAAGACGCCGTTGCATCACAAACCCATGATCAGCGTAATTGTGCCGAGTGCTTACGAATAGCCTACACCAGTTTCCCCGCTCCTGGTAGCCAATTCTGCAAGAAGTTGAGGCTAGCCTACCTATATAATAGACTGAGATTGAAGGCCGTATAAAATACTGCAATGCGCCCTCTGACCAAACTGTTACTGCTTCAATATCAGGATACGAACATCGCTGGATATCCGCCGCCCATGCTGAACGATGGCTAGTCAGGATACATTTCGGCAACCCCTCACTCTTACGGATGAAGATCTCAATCTTACATTCCATGCGACTTACACTGATACCGTCAACCCATTCAAAATTTCTGTAAAGCAGACCTTCGTGGAGCAAACCAGACTCAAGGCTTCATTGACTCGCTTCATCGATACGGAGTTTCAGCCTCCCAACGACCAACCCGAGTATACCGATGGACCCCCCACTCACGCGGCCAAGACAATTGCTTCTCACTGGGCAAATGTATATGACTGGCGAGCTGTCGAGGATGATATCAACACTCAATTGACACAATTTACGACGATTGTCCATACACCTCATACGGCATACAAAGAGCCTATTCCACTTCACTTCGTGCATCATCGTTCCCCTCGTCCCGATGCTATACCACTTCTCTTTGTCCATGGATGGCCTGGCTCATTCCTCGAAGTCGCCGAAATAATTAATCTACTCACACATCCACCTGATGACTCTGTTCCAGCTTTCCATGTAGTGGCGCCGTCTGTTCCTGGTTATGGCTTCTCACCATCTCCACGTGCACCTGGATTCGGATATCGCCAAGCTGGCGCTGCCTTCAACACCCTAATGCAACATCATCTCGGATACAAACGTTACGTGGCGCAGGGTGGAGATGCTGGAGATTTCATTATTAGATATGCGGCAGTGGATTTCCCCGACGCTGTTGTGTCCTTGCACTCCAACTTTTGGGTTGTTCCACCAACCGACGAAGATCTTAAGAAGTTGAAGGAAGGAAATTCCACATCCGAAGAGGTTGACATAATTAGACGATTGGGCGGTTTCTCTAGCAAAAGATGGGCCTATGGACAACTTCATCAAACACGGCCGTTGAGACTAGCCCATGCAATGACCGACTCACCAGTGGGATTGGCCATGTGGATATACGATGTATTAGTTTCATGTGTCGAAGAGGAAAACGTCGCCAAGATCTGGACGCCGGATCGAGTCATTACATGGACCATGATGCACTGGATTCCCGGCCCTTATGCTGCGTTTTCACTTTACAAGCACGGTGCAGCCGATGGCGCCATATCTATGTCTGGAGTTGAAAATCTTCCATATGTAAAGCAACCTGTGGCTATCAGCCAGTTTCCGCACGATATCTGGTATCGTACCCCGTTGGAGTGGGCAAGGAGAAATGGTAATGTAAAGTGGAGTGCTGTACACGAAAAGGGAGGGCATTTTCCTGCATTGGAGACACCAGAAGTGCTGGCCAAAGATGTCCGGCAATTCTTTGGTAATGCAGAGGAGAGCGGAACAGGAGTATTCAGGTAAAAGGATATGTCGGAATAAGCGAATACTAGATAGAATAGAGAGCAAGATAGACCAATGATAAGACTAGCTACCTGTACCCTACGTCTCTAAAGCTTTGTATGGTTAAAAAAAGGAGCCAACAAGTTGAGCTATTTGTACATTGAATCATACGAAGACTCTTGGGAGACATATTATCAAGGATTCACACACCCTTCGCTCCAGAATGTAAAGTGCAATAAAAGAGAATGAGCAAGGAAAACGACCTGGTGGGGGTTATATTGGCGTTTGTTGTAAATTAGGATGATGATAAGCTGGGCGAATAATCGACTGCTCATGCCACCGTTCTCTCATACTTCTTCTGCTAGGACACAGCATGGAGGCTTTTCAAGCTCGTCATCGAGAACACACCTGCGCCCCGTGTCAAGTAGATAGTCTCTAGTCGAAATTGGCACGATGTCAATGAGCAGCTGAGATTTGCCCACAGGAAAAGCTAAACTTTGTCTGGAGCTGGACATTGAAATTGTCTCCGCTGCTGTCAACACGTACAATCCAGTATCGAGTAGATCAAGGCACAGTTGAAGATGTACGATAGCCAAACGCTGTCTGCCGTTCAAGGCCACCTGACCTCTAATGCGGACGATATGTTCCTCGGGGTGGCCTTGGTTTGTCAGGAGCTCGAGAAGATCTCACGAAGCACTCAGGAGATTTACGACATTGGCTGATGAGACTTATATATCTAATTTTGCCTTTTCTATATCACATACGACCATAGGTAGAGGAAAATTCGGGGTCCCGTCTGCTCCCCCATAGACAAGCCTCTAACCGGCAGATTAGTAGTTGAGTGGGTGACCATCAGCGAACACCGGCTGTTGTATGTTTTTTATATTTTTTTTATAAAATATCTTTTTGCTATCTTATGGCATATATGGATCGTATCTCATGTGATTAGTTCTCATACGCCTTGATCTGGTGAT
This sequence comes from Trichoderma afroharzianum, assembly GCA_037893235.1. NCBI lineage: Eukaryota > Fungi > Ascomycota > Sordariomycetes > Hypocreales > Hypocreaceae > Trichoderma > Trichoderma afroharzianum. The sequence goes on from JBBLXW010000006.1 coordinate 1,539,331, forward strand.
ATATAACAAGCATGGAAGCTGTTGGAGTCATTTCCACCAGAGCTTGATCCACTTCGTTGGCGCATGATGGCGCGAATCAACAGTTCCAAAAGTGCAGACATCTGTAAACGCATCCTCGCCATTGTGTCGGTCGTGTATTGGCCAATTGCCTTGGAGGAATTACCTTCGCTCGAGAAGGCATTGGGAAGTTTCAAGTCGCATGTTTTTTCAGATTTTGTTGAGTCATGTTTTCTCTCTCCTGACTCTTCAAGATGGGGTCATTTACTTTGTGCATCAGTCCGCCAAGGATCACTTGTGTACCAAAAAAAGAAAGAAAGAAAGAAATAAACCGCGGTATATATATTCTTCCCCTCCGGCGACTAAGAGGCTCACCACGATATATTCTCATGGTCGCTAGTCGCATTGCACAAACTAAGGTGTGACATATATTGTCTGTACTATCCCAGATTCTTGATCAATCATCTTGAGCAGCCAGTACCATATCCGGTGTCCTCCATACGGTACCCTTGTGTCCACTGTGTTTATTACATTTGGGAAGCAGGGTGTCGAGGTGGACTGGTTAATGAATTCCTGAAAGGCCATCTGCTTTCTTGGATCAAGGCTCCAAGTTGGTGTAGAGCAACATCCGACGCACTGTTCACCATTGAAAACTTCTCCAAAGAGTAAAAAATCACGGTAATACTACATAGTATGAATATGATTTAACAGAGCAAACGAATAGCTAAAATGGTTTATGGCGCATTACACATCGAACTATCATATCTGTCGCCTTATATGAATCGCACGCAAGTACCTGAGTTGTAAGATGTCAGTGGTGTCTCATCCCTGATCACGTCAGAAACTGTTTAGCGTACCAAGCGCATGCATCCATGGGGTAAAAAGGCCGTACGAATTGTGATATCAAAAAGAACCTGTAAAGCTAGCATTATACTATACACCGTTTCTGAACTTTTCTCCTGCCCTCCGCACCTCTATCCACATACTGTGACATTCGGTGATTTCCTCCCTTTTCGTGTTCAACACCTTACCCAGCCTTTTTTCAAGATTAGAGTCGTCCTCAATGTCATCGTGGAGGTACTGTAGCTTTTTTGATAGGTACTCGTTGTCTGTTACAAGTCTGGATGCGGCCTCTGCAAATTATGTCATCGTTAGCTACTCTAAACTAGACGAGGAGGAAGTTCTTGTGTAACGTATATGCGGCTTTATAGTATTGTTACTCACTGTTGACATCCTCAATAGCCGTTGCAACCTCTAGGGAATGATCACAAAGATCGTGCATATTGTTTTGGAGTGTTTTGATGCTCCCTAATAGAACCATTTTCGTCAGTTTCAGGGAATGAACCGCTTATTGGACGAATGGGAAAAACTTTACCGTCTGCTTCGGAAAACTTTTGCTTCTGTTGTTTGCTTTCATCGGAGAGCTCGTCATATATTCTTTTCAAGTTTATAAGATCCCTCCCAAGCATTTCTCGACTGCGGAGGATATCGTTTTTAATGTTGAATGTGCTTGCTAAAGCATCGCTTGCGCCTTTCATAACTATAATGCAACTTGAGTTAGCTATAACTCCTTGGATATGGGTTTTCTTTATCATCTTACAGCTCCAGACAGGTGTGTCTTCTGAAAGCGCTGTTTGATACTGACGGTCCAGCTCAGTGGCTTTCTGCTCCAGAGCTGCCATTTCATTGTCCATGTCCTTAGTTTTCGCTCCAACTCTCATGTGCCACTCTTCGTCTGACAACTTGGCTCTCTCCCAGTGTTTAGTGAGCCGTTTGACCTCTCCATAGTTTCCGCTTGTGTTGACTTTGAACTGGGAGGCCTTTAGCACACGCATTCATCTACTTGCCTGATTCTTCCATCCTTCAAGCTACTAGCTGAATTTGGCACCGCTAGCGCACCATGATCGGAGGAGATGCACTCACTTCTTGTACATGCCGGTTCATTGTAGCGCTCTGTTCCGAAAGATTACTCGCGTCTCGGCTCAAGTCTTCAAGCCGATCAAGTAGCTCTACCAGGGCACTTCTTGGATCCTGGGTGCCATCCTGGACTAGCGCATCTAGGCGAACTTCGAGAAGTTTTATTGCCGATTCCGCAACTAAAACAAGATGCTCGCCTACGCCTGGTTAACAAGTCGTGACCCAAGAAACCATGGTTAGGTGTGTACTCGCCAATTTGCGGCAAGTCGTGAAGAGCGACCTGTTTGAACTCATTACAATGTTGGTGTATCTTAACAAAGACGTCAAGGGCGAACTGTGAAGCGTAATGTTAAATTGGGAGAACGCACAGCAACTAATCGTGACGATTCTGCTTACATCGTACACGGATGGATCCCTCTCAAGAAAGATCTGAAGTGCCTCTCGATTGAACTGATTCTCAAAATCTGGTGAGTTTCCAGGAAGGCTAGTACCGTCAATTATGGCCTGTCTAAGAATCGTGAAGGACTTAGGATTAAGTTGAATGCTCATGGTCCCGTTTTCGGCATCCTTGAGAAGGAATGATCCCGTATTTGGAATTTGTAGTACAGTGTCCATGTTTCAGGATGCGGACGAATACCTCTGTGTGATAGATGAATACTTGATTGCTAAACGGTCAAGAAATAATGAAGATAATGTCGAAGAGATGCAAACAGAAAGACGAGCTTTATACCCGGATTAAACCAGGGGTGAGTGGCAAAGTCTCGAAATCAAGATCGGGCGGCAGCCCCGTCTACTCACAATAGTCCAAATGCATGTGGTACTAGGCACAAGCTGAAAGATCAGACTATTGACACGCAATATTTTAAAATATATATAGGCTGCATATGGCTGCAGACGGGGGAAATACGCGAGGATCTGGCCGTTGGTGCTGGCCGCCACAAATTTTCACGATGTGATCCTGTTCTAACTCAAGAATCGTTAGGCAATGGCATAGTTCTTTTCAAATAATTAGGAGTAGAGAACAACTCTTTTGATATAATCCGAGGATTGAGATATTGATAAATTTAATCACAGTTATAGGAATACGATTATTCATGACCTGGTTCAATTCATACGGCTCCACAAACTAATCAAATCAGAGGTTAAAACTACCTGACCTATACCGCTGCCTATACTTTGTGTCTACTCATATTTATAGCTCACATCACAAAACAGTTCTACTTCTACTCCGGTTAGGCTGCTTGTGTCTATCTCATCAGTGGACAATCCCCCTCTTGCCAGGCTGACCGTCCAGTTCGTAAAAGGAGTCTGTGCCGTATAATCCTGAGCCAGGCCGCTGTCACCGTCACAGGTGATTTGATCGCCGCGAGATGGATCAACCTCGTAAAGAATCGTACGGGCATCTCCGGTAAACGAGTACGTCGCTGACGCCGTGGGCTTGTCACGCGGAGGTGCAAGATCCATGAAGCGGCCAGTGGTCTGCAGAGCGAGACGAAGACACCTGCTGCTAGCCGTGGTCTTGATTCCATGCAGATGGACACGCACACGCATAAGTCTAACCCGGAAAAAGCCTTCAAAGGCTGGGTGCGTGGCGGGAATGGAAAATTGAAACCGGCCATCCTGCCCCAATTCTTGAGCCACGCCAGACAGATCCATGCCCAAAGCCTCGTGGCCAAGCACGAACGACTTTCGTTGTATTGATGCCTTGGAGCCGAATGCCGAAATGGCGCTCTGGAGACGTGCGGCATCTGCAAAATAATCCACGACTGGCTTGACGGGAGACAACTTGACAGGAGGGTGCGGATCAAGTGTGTGGTAGTTGTAAGCGTTGACGTACGAGTTGAAGTCAACGTAAACAAGAGCTCTGACGGAGAGAAGACGGTCAAACATTGCCATTTTGAGCACGCTGATCAGTTCATTGTTCTCCGTAAATCGTTTTATCATGGCCTCGATAGCCGGGCGGCTCTGCGTTTGCTGCCGGAGGCGCAATCGTACCGTAGCCAGCTCGTCACCACGAACGACTACGTTGACGCGAGATTGCAGATATGTCTTGCCGTGGACAACAAGCGAGCGCAGCGCGAACAGATACTTATCCTGGTTTGGAATCCCCAGGTTCTGAAACTGGCTCTCCAGCAGGCCAACCTGAATGTCAAAGATATCCCACTGCGCCGTTGCGTTGAGAGCATCGAGGTTCATGTCCCCTTCCTTGAGCGCGTTGGGAAGATCGAGGGCTGCCTGAGCAGTCTCGATAGCAGCAAACATTGCCTTGATAGCGGTGAGGAGCTCACCAAGTTTTGCAAGGATTGGTTCGAGCTTTTCATATATCTCCTTGATCTTGGCAACAATCTCCTTGATCTTTGCAATAGCCTGAGCAGCCTTGGAGGCAGTTCCAACAAGACTGGCTCCCGCAACTGCAACTGTTGGAGCAGCCGCACCTGCAGTAGCAACAGTAGCTGCTATGGCCACACCTACTTCGATGAGGCCCATCAAGATACCTTTAGCTGCTGCAATCTTCTGATCCTTCTCCCAGCTGATCACGTCTCCTTCGAACTGCTTGCTGGCTTCGTTTACTTGCTTTTGAGTCTTCTGAAATTGCTTCTCAGCGTATGAATGTGCCTGCACAGCTTCATCATAGCGCTTCTGCGCCAGACCGGAAAGGAAGCCGTATTCTTCCAGGGCCATGTCGCTCTTCCTGAGGAGATCAGCAGCCAGGTAGACCCAGCTTGTCGCGCTCCGCTCCTCAGACGTATACTCCCGAAAGCTATCCTCAAATGCCTTTGCGGCCAAGAGGCGAGACTTGAGAATCTGCTTGGAGGCATAAATGTTGAGGGAGGGCACGCTGGAGATCATGCCAGAACTGTCATCCGACGCGATGCTGTTGCGGAGTGATTGGGCTTGGCTGCCCAAGAGAGAGCCCCCGACTGTTTTTGTAGCCGCACAAATCCAGTTCAAAATTGACAATGATAGTTTGGGGTTCTCATAAACCATTGCAGCAGCCATGAGATACTGGAAATTCAGTAGACGCGGAAAATTGCTAGAGAAAAGTCAATGTTAATGGCCGAATGCAAGTGAGAACAGGGGACATGAAAAGGTCACTTACTCCGTGGTAAAAGGAATGCTTTTGAGTGAACCATCCTCATTGATGAGATTCATCCAATTCTCACATTGCATTTCCATCTCAGGCCCAGTGGGCATCACCTCCTCTTTTATTCCTGCTATTCCCGTGCCGCTTGAAGTATACGAGATACCGAACGCGCCATCGGGAATGGACGCGGTCTTCTGATCCTTCTGGTCCATATCCCCAACAAACTCGACGCGGAAGTGCTCAGGCAAGACTTGAGCATTGATCAACAGGCGTGAACCTCGGTTCAAGCGCATCCGAATTGCAGGGCCAGATTCCGCTGCCGAGAACAGAATCTGACGCGCGGTTATGTTGCAAAAGAAAGTATTTTTGCCCATGATAGGGATTGTCTCGGCGATGATGAGAGTGTCGCAATAGAGCGATATGCGTCGTGGAGGAGTTGTCTGACCCTTGCTGGCAGCGGCGAGATGCTGCAGAACTTGGTCCATGTAGAGGACCGGTGCTCTGTAGTATCCCTAGCAATATAGGTCAATACCTGGGTATTCATAATGGATATGCAAACTTGCTAGATGTAGCAGTGAGAGTGTTATAATATTTGATCTTTACTTACATTGAATTTTGTGATATCGTAGTACTGGAAGCGTATGATCTCTTGTGCCAGCGTCTTCTCTTGGAGCGTCAAGCTCTCGAAAGCAAAGGTGGCTGCATTCTCGATATCCATGTTGACGTATACCAAAAAGAATAGCAATGATTGTAGAGAATAGAGTGCAAACTACCGTGTCAGGTTGCGAGCATTGTATATACGCGGAGCATTTCAGCCTTTTATGACACAAGTTAGCATAAACCGGAGCCTGTGGCATTTGTAGGGGCAATACCTCGTCCATAACGGGATAACGAAGACCTACTTAATGGCTCTACATTTGGCAACCAACAATTGGTTCAAAAAAGGCGGAGCCAGGGCATATTGTTCCTAAAGCTCAGCTGAAAATATTGGTCCGGCGGCTGCATGATACCTATCTATCCTGGCCCAGAGCTCGTTTAACTGTTTTCTTACGCGGTATTTGACATGGATTAAGGGGCATCGCACCGTTAGTTGTATAACTCGGCCCGCATATCTCACGAGTCCAGTCCACTTTCAGCTACGGACAAGGGAGCGGCCCGCGTTGATCCACTCAATAACCCAAAAAGCCAGCCAGCCACTGAGGCCAATAAATTCGTTTGTTGCATCTCAAAAAAGCAAAGATATACACTATAGCCAGTAGTTTATGTTTACCGAATACGCACGAGACGGCACATTGCAGCTGAAGCGACATAGTCTTCAATAGTATATGCAGGGCCCTAGAAGATTGGCCACTTTCAGAGAAACTTGCCGCTCGACTATTGATCTCTTCCGCCTGTATGATAATATGATGTATAGTCTACTCAACAGAAGACGTGTCATCTTTTTTACGAAAAACAGCTCTTCTGAGAACTATATAAAGTATATTATACGACACAATATTCTCGATTTGAACAAAGCAACAGGGCCCACGATACTCATAGAATCCTGACTGATCTATACCACTTTATCACCGCTGCCCATTGTCACCATGTCTATAACTACCACTGAAACGTTGCAAGATGAACAGCTCAAGGGTCCCAATGATGCTGCCAAGATCTTCCTCCTTCCTGGTGCCCCCCAAGAGAGCGTGGAGAAGTTGGATCCCAGCGACCCTGCAGTAACTTTTATCTTGAACTCTGATGACTTCATCAATCTTCAGAAGTATATTTGTGCCTGCACAGCACTTCCATCCACCGAATCGCTGTTTGAGGCCGAATACTCTCGCGAGAACTTGAAAAAGTTCTTCGCAGAAGATGACACTCTCTACAATGTAAACTAGCAACGTTCACCCCGCAAGTATTATGGACAGGGTATTGACTCTGGGTTCGTGTTTTTAGTTCATGAAGGAAGTCCTGCCTAGGATGCACAAGAGAGCCAGCGACTTTCAGATCAACACTATTGAGCCTATGATCACTCTTGGAGGTCGCATCGGTAACTTTGCCAAAGACTCTGGAAGATTTATGGATAGGCTTGTCAAGAATCTTGAAGTCATGGGTCAGCCAGGAATGGTCAAGGGAGTTGCTCAGTTTGACGCAGCAAAATACGATGCGGAAAAGACACTCGATCGCCTAACTGACCATGCCAAAAAGGTTGAAGTTGAGTGTAAGGAGATGTTCGACAAGCTCACTGCGGTAAGTGGAATAAAAGAGTGCCCCTGGAAAGCTGAGGCACCCAATGGAGACTGCGAATATAAATACGGTCTAATGCATGAGTTTAGTTCAAAGTCACCACGGAAACCCAAGATCTTAAAGATATTACTGAAATATCTAGACGCCTCAAGAAGATCATACCTAATGATGAGGCTAAGAAGAGCAAGGTCCAGAAGCTGCTCGACGATGCAAAGCGCCTCGTTGACGAAGCAAAGAGCATGCTTGATGATGAGGTGCGAAAGGCTCGAGAGCAAGGCAAGGCAAAGTGGTACCGTAAGTATCCATTGAATCTACACAAGAAGAATCGAGCCGCATTTGTTGCAGATGCTACTGGTTTCAAGTTGCTAATATTATAGAAAAGACTTTATCCCAGTAGTGGGCACGATCATCTTGATCATCGACATTGTCAAACACAAAGGTTTGATCAACAGTCTTCGAGAACTAAACGACAGATATGAGCTGGCGAAGAAGAAGGGAGAAAATGCCATAGAGTCTATCACCGCAGCTTCTCGTAAGTAAACGGCTATGGTAACTTTGCTTGATGGTAATTCGGACACTGACTTGTACTTGACTATAGATCAGCTCGATTCGCTGATGAGTGAGGTCCAAGGCGTGACAGATACTATCAACAGCGCCATCGCATCAGTGGAAAAGATGAAGAGTAAGTCTCTTCTTCAGAGTTCAATATCCATACGCCCTGCCCACGCAAAAGCTAACTTAGTTCTACAGAGACATTTAATAGTCTTCAAGTTATGTTCCAGGATATCAAGGAAAAACTCGAGTACACAACGAGCGATCTCGGCGATGAGAACATCAAGAGCTTCGAATTTCAAATAGAGGATCTCCGAGATGCTGCAGTGACCTGGAAGCGTGTCTATATTCTTGCTCAGATCTTTCAGAGCACTGGCCTGGTCAAAGATGCAAAGGATGCGCCCGTACAAGTAGGGCCGATGGCAGAGAAAGAGTCAGGCTAGTGCTAGAGTAGGCGATATCCTTGGCTTGCTATGAATAAAGGGGAAGAAGCCCCAGCTGGGGAAACTTTTGAGAATAAGGGTTGTAGCTCTTCTCCCACTTCAACTACAAATACAATTACAGTTATCTGCATATCACTGGCATAGAGAAGATTCTTAAGAAAAATAATCAAACACACACACAGCTTGGTACTTTTTATGAAGAGAATTATTGGCAAAGTAGGCTCCTACAGTTGCGGATACCAACTGAATATGAGCTTTCAGAAAGGCTAGCTCGGCTCATACCCATCACATCTACAAGATATGAGCCCAGCTGCAATCCAACTGTGGAGAAGTAGCGGTCTATTTCTATCATCAAGGGAAGCTATCTAGAAAAGAGGACAGGAAGAAGAAAGAAAGCAACAGAAGACATCGTCTTCTATAGCAAACGGACTACGGGCAGTCGCGGCTTGCAACATGAGGAGGATCACGTAGATTCACACGTGATTCTCAACACTAACCAATTTGTCTGCCCCTTGATAACCGAGATTGCGGTCTTGGACACCAACTGCACCAACCTGCTGAGCCCCCTGGATAATTAACAAGTAGAAACGATACTCAGCCAGCGCCATGGACATCAGGACGCTTGAGAATTGGGGTGATTGGTTCATGTGGAAGCAGGACGTCACGACCGCACTCATGATCCAAGGCTGGGGATTCCTCTTGAAAAGAGACACAAAGCCGCCTAGAAAGCTCGAAGCTTGGGAAGACTGCCAAAGACAAGCCGTCGCCATCGTCCACAGCAGCCTTGGTGATCGACACCTTGATCGTGTGAAAGGCATGACGACCGTATTGGAAATGGTGGACGCGCTCGACACGTGGTTTCAAGGCTATAAAACCATAGCCTTCCGTGTCCTTTCCCATGAATATGAAAGCCTGACACTCGAGAGCTGTACCGACGTAGCGCAATACGTTGAAAAACTCCTAACAGTACGAGCAAAAATTGAGCAATTAGACGAAAGTTGCAGGATTGGCCAAGCACACTTTATAAACAAGTTCCTCACAGGCCTTGGCGGAGACTACGAAACCTTCCTCGTCTTTTTTAATATGAACCACAGCTTGATTCCCGAATACAAGGATGGTAAGATTATCAAACGCGGCGTCACCTTCAGTGAGGCAGTTGAAGCCGCTCGGTTACATGAATCGATACATAAATCGATACATAAATCACGACAAGCAAACCTCGGTGTCATTTCCATGCGCTCCCGAGAGACCTGCTCAAATTGCCACAAACCAGGACATCAACAAGAAGGGTGCTGGTTCCTACACCCAGAATTACGAACAGAAGCAGCAAAGCGCCGCCGGCGAAGAATGCAGACAAGAATGCAGACAAGAACAGTCTAGAAAATGGAGCTCCAAAACATGGCAGCAAATTCTATCGCCCCAAGAAAAGAGCCCTGATTACCATAATGGGAGACATAAGACTGGGCAGAAGCCGTCGGGGGCGGCTTGGCATGCGAGAATGGCGACACGATGTCGGTTCTTTGTCTCTTGAGGTCAGTGACGAGCTGAGCTTTCTCCGCTAGCTTCGATTCGACGTCGTTTGTTGTGCACACGACAAGAGCCACGGTCTATACTCAAGCCCGTACAAGTACCTTTTTGAGAGCTTGCAAGGGTGATCTTGCCAATGGCCTGTGACGCTCAAGGCCTCCAGCGGGTCAAAGATGCTTATGCTGGCAAAGAAAAGCCAACAATTACTGCACCAGGAATTATCTACATGATGTGTGGTGCAAATCAACACAGCAGTGTCAGTGTATAGGATGTCACGAGCCCGGCGATTGCATTGGACCACACTGCATGATCATTTGGCCTTTTGACTCAAAACGGGGGATGGGTTGCCAAACACGGTCCGCGATGAAGGGGCTTGGGTCATGTTGGACGGGACGCCCTATGCGCATTTGCACGCTTGTGGAAATCCATGGGCGGGCAAGGAATATGATTCCGAGACAAATAAGGCGAACTGGAACCTTGAGATATCTTACGAGATAGTGGTGAATTAACAAGCCTGATTTTGGTCCCAAAGCCGCATTGTGTGTTCAAGGAAGGGGTTGAACCAGACGAATTGATTCAAACAAGGACGGTCGAGGAGCAGTAAGCATTCCTCACCGGGTCCTTGAAAACTTGCCATAATTTGGAGATTGCTACTAGAGACTCCAAAAGAATATTATTAGCCATCCTTTTTTATTAGTTAGCTTGCTTTAATAGTGCTTGTTACACTACATACCTAGACAAGACGCTTGATGACGTATCCCTTAAATTGTTGCACTGGCCTGTCACTGAGATGGAACTGTCAGATGATGCTGACAGGTTGTGTCGCCTTTCGTATCCTGTCCATCATCATCCAAGGCATTACATATCGGAGGTATAAAGGACAACAAAACAGAGGTTCTAAACTGATTATCTTTCTGTACGTTGCAAAGGTACTTGGAACGCTAGTGCATCCTTCGCCCGTCCTTCGATCCTTCGTCCAACTTTCCGCCTGCGGTTAGCGGCGCGAGCTTTGGACGCTACACCGTCTCATCTCGTCCAAGCTGCCATATCCAGAAGGGACTGCGAACACGGCCGCGAGCTTTACTTTGGAGGTTTACTGTCGATAGACTAGAGAACACACGGGATTTGGCATGATGGAGAGATATGTCATCTATATAAGTGAGCTGAATTCCCTGCAAGACAAGTATTTTTGGTTCAGCACCAGTTCTCTCCGCGACCCCAGCAAGCCAGCCGCTACTCAATCTCAGTACATCAATGTTTGACAGAGTGATATCATTGCCATCTAGATATTCTTGATTCAACTAAAGAAACGCTGGGAAGGCCAATTGCTTGGGACATTTAATCTCGCTGCCTATCCGATAGCTCAAGTCTGCCCAGTAACAGGCCAACGCAGCCAAAGTTGGTTCAAAGAGCCGTCATTATACGCCCACTTTCAACCCCTTCGAGCCCTTCAACCAGCATTTTCGCCATGTCATCCCCCAACTCCAACCCTCGCATCGTCACCACGACGCACGACGCAACAGGAACCGCCATGTTTGGTTCCGACGGTGAAGTCCCATTGTTCCATCCCATGGGACCGACGGGCTCATCGTTTGCCGTATTCGACGTGCGCAACTCGGTGCCCATCAACAACTCGGAGCCTGCACAAAGCTACCCAAACATGATCCCACGCTGTCCGCCAAACGGCGCCATATTCTGCATCAGCAACATCGCGCCTCACTTCACCGTGCCGATGCACCGGACGCTGAGCCTAGACTACGGCGTCGTGGTTAGCGGCGAGATCGTCATGAAGCTCGATAGCGGGGAGGAGAGAACTGTCAAGGCGGGAGAGTTCCTTATCCAAGGGGGTGTAAACCACCAGTGGATTAATAGGACGGATGAGATATGCCGGATTTGCTTTGTGACACTAAGTGCGGAGAAGGTCAAGTTGGCGGATGGGACAGAGCTTGATGAGATTGCCGTCAAGAGATGATATGTCAGGAGATGGTTGCATATCGGGTCATGCTTGAGGTTGGCCTTTGTTTGTACCTAGTTGAGCATGCGTACATCCGTATTCAAATAGACTCGACTTGGGTAGATTATATGATACTTTTGTCGCCCAGAAGATCTTTCATTCCGGTACATTCGCGAATCCTCTCATACACCCTCTGCGCGCGCTCTTTCTGATCTATGCTTGTCGAAGACGTTTCCGCCTTGATAGTACGAGTTGGCCATAGAAGCAGATACCCGCCAATGGCGCGGCACCGAGGCAAGCCATCGTTGCTAGAATGAAGCCGACCCATATGATCAACACTCCCAAGGGACTGGGGAACGGTGGCGAGGAACTCGTCGGCCAGCCATTGAATCGTCAAAACGCACTCTGCAATGGTAGTGTTCAGTGTCTGCTCATCAACCTCTTCTAGATCTGGGGCCTCCAGAGCGGCTGTGGAGCACTGCAGTACTTGTTGTAGGAAGATGATGCGCGCTGTCCTGTGATAGTTCCACTCGTAGGCCATCCACACATCCGGATGCAGCTGAATAGTTTCTGTGATGCCATGAGCTGCTGAAGAAAGATCTGGTCGTTCCGCGACGACTATGTTGGTAAAAGACCACTGTGATGTCTGCCGCCAACTGACCACTTCCTGGTCCGACGAATGCAACTCCTTGATCATGTCGACAACGGTCGATGCCGGTAGCCCACCTGCAGTAATAAGGCTTAACAAGGCCCGCGCCCGCTTACATGTCTCGAGGATGTCGTCGGCATTCTTCTCGAGGCGGACCGAGGGCTCGTTATCATTTAACCCCTTGAGCAAGTCTGACGTCTCGGAGATTTGCGACATGTGATATGCCAGTCGCTGCTTTTGCTTCGCGGGGTTAGCGAAACGAAAACGACAAGGAAGCAGTGTTGCGGCCTAACAATTCGATGGTGTGCAAGTCGAAAGAGACTCCAGCCTCGCGCGTTGTAGACCAGATCGCTACCACGTAGGCGAAGCAGTTGCGCCATTCCTTGGACGTGCGATCCTTTGCTGACTTCGTTCGGAGTATATAACGTCTGCACACATCAGCAAAATCTGCAAGTATATGTATCGCAAATCGTATGCGTGTACCTACTTCAAATATATCCAGCACAACCACGGTCATGAGATCATAATCATCCGGCTCTTTGCCTGATGCAGCGAGCGACTCTCCAAGCGCCCCAAGTGCCATGCCATAACATTGCAGAGCCTTGCTTGCAAGCGCGTCACTCTCTTTATTTTGTGAGATGGCATCTGCGTATGCTGCCGCCTGCACAGCCCAGCGAAGCGCGTATCGGCCTTGGATATTGACCTCTTTGAACATGCAAGGCAAATGCTCCAGGAAGCCAGGAGAAGACGTCTGATTGCAAGGATACAGGACATATTTATCTATGAATTGGTCTACAGCCTGGTCTTCGAGGGGCGGCTGGAGCCGCGCTGGCGATTCCGACTCCTTCAGCCACGGCCGAGGATTGCGTATCGTGATGCCCGAAGCTTCCCCCGGGGCGAGTGACGATGAGAAAGAAGATGATGGTCGAGAAGCTAAGCTCAAATTGGCGGATCTGCTTCGTTTCCGAGGAGAAGATTGCGAGGAATCTCTGTGACTTGGCGGAGTTGCCATTTGCGCTGCGCGTGAGTGTTCAATCACCTTTTCCGTCTCGTTGCGGAATATGCGAGACGATTCATCTCGGTATCCCTCACAAATCTCCTTGCGGTGGATGCAGCGCTGGCAAGACGGCCGCCCCTCATCGCAGCGGACGCGGCGCTGCCGGCAGCGCAGACATCCACGACTAAGATGTCCCATTTGTATCAACTCGATGGTCGGAAGATGGCTAAAAACGTGTATCCCGACTGCTGATATGAAGGTGTAAGACGAGGCCCTTGATTTAGTGTATCATGGAATACGCACCAGCCAGCACCCCCAACTGATCCCCACCATGTGCTAGTCCACTCTTGATGCAGTTTACGATTTTCTCCGATCCCAGCATTTTCGGTAATTAGACATCAACACCTACATGTACCTAGGCTAGGCGGGGACCCAACAGATATAGGTGCTGTGCTATGCATTCGAAACCAAACGATTCAGAAAACACCCAATGGCAGGCAACAAGTTGTCTTCAACTGAGAGTCCAGATGCCTTAATTGTAAGACAGTGGCTCACTACAACAACGAGTACAGGATGCCAATTCTTCGTCCTTGCGAAGGAGAGCCTTGATAAGGCTTCTTGGAAACTTACCATCGTCTGAGTACATGTAGCAAATGTGCTATCCACAACCATGAACCAAGCACAAAGAGGTCTACGCATCCAGTCCATCGCAAACTATCAGATGCCGACGAATCAACCGTGCACAAACTCGCCAACGCAGGCGTCATATATTTTTGTCTTGGAAAGTGGCCCCATTAACACCACAGATGTCGGAATCGCCGCCATGTATAACACGGTCAGTGTAAGCGCCGTTTTCTGGGTAGCTTCATGTTGACAGTAATCAACTCCTCAGCGCTGGGTTCATTGTCCTCCTAAAATTAAATCTTATAACTCCAAATTTGAAGTCTTAGGAAGTAAAAAAAAAGATATTAAATTTAAAAGAAAAGCCTAACAAGACCCTGAATTCTCCTCTACTTATAGTTATATATAACATAAAGAAAGTAAAGTTAAGTATATAAGTTTTATTAGCTAATATTATATTTCTGTAATAAACTAGGTCCTATAGGTACTATAGGTTACCTATTTCTAAAGGATAAACCTTAAAGTGGTTTTATAGTTTATATTAGCAGAGTAATCAAGTTAATTATTTATTATTTAATAAATTTAAGTTATATTTATAATTTCTAATATAATTTTTTAAATTAATTAATTATAATAATAATTTTATTAATATTTTCTTTTTTAATAAGTAATTTATGTAAATTTAATTTAAATTTATAATTTATATAAAATAGTAAATAATTTAGAAATTTTATTAATATATTATTATAAAATATTTAAGTAGGTAATAAATATTTTACTTAATTATTTTAATTAAAGTTAATATAGTATTATAAATAAGTTTTAATTATTTAATTAATTTATATTATTTATTTATTTATTTATTTAAAAATAATATATTATATTAATTTTATATTTTAATTTAAATTACATTATAAATAATTATTAAAATTTTAATATAAATATTAAATTTTCATTAAAGATAATTTTATTTAATAGTTTATAATTTATATAAATATATTAAATAAATATATAAGCTAAGTTTCTTATAAAGTTTTTTTTATTACTAAAATAAAGTAAACTATTTTAAAAAATTAATTAACTATTATAAAAATATTATCTTAAGTATTATTAATTATAGTCTTTTTAAAAATAAAAGTTTTATAATATAATTAAAGATTATTAATTTCTAATTTTTAACTAAAAATAATAAAAGTTATAGTTTTTTATAAAAAAATAATAATATAATACCTTAGTTTATTTATATATTATATACTTTATTATAACTTTTTATATTTATTCCTTAATATTTTTAAATTTAAAATATTATATAATATATTATATAAGTTTTTTAATTTTACAATATTTATTAAGCTTATTGTTACGGATTCGGGCTACGCCCGATCCCTATAGTAGCGAGGAAGCCCTACAAGCCTTATATAGCTAGTTGAACTTGCAGCTGTCAGCAAGTTCAATTCGTATCCTTTTGCTGTTCGTAACGCAATTGGCAAGCGGTAACCCCGCTGGGGAATAGCCGCGCTAGCTATCGCTGGAGCCCTTTGGGCCACTCCCTTACACTTATATATATAAACTAATTTTACTATTTTACTTTATAAGTTTTTTAATACTTAAATAAGTTTATTTAATATTAAGTATTTAATATTAAGCATTTAATATTAAGTATTTAATATTAAGTATTTAATATTTATAAAAATATTTTTTAAGTAATCTAGGGTTAGCTATTCCCAATGCTCAAACCGGCAGTACTGGTTCTATGTTGGCGGATCAGTCAGGTCGGTAGTTAGGCAATTTTGTCACTAGCTTGGATGAGAGTTCTCTAGTATACTCAATCTGATTGCTATAATAACAACTGGCTATCTAAGTATTCTAAATGAGTGACATAAATGTAACTTATATATCCAGTTAATCTGGATAAAGTTGTCTTATGTCGTGTCGACCGTAGACGACTAAGTCGTTATAAGTTGTATTAACTAGGCATGACTTTGATTCTATTGACTAGGTTATCCGAGGATGACCCGTCATGGTCCTACCCTGTAGGCCCATTGTTAAGACCATAAAGGTTGGGTCTTCACATATAGTAAAGTAGAAAAATAAATTATAAAAGCAGAAATTAAATAATAAAGATTTATAAGCTAAAGTAAAATAAAAGCTAAGCTTTAGAATATATATATACTTTAGGTTTATAATTACGCTTTTAGATTTTCCACTAAGTATAATAAATAAATAAATAAATAAATATAAAAATACTAAGCTAACCTAATATTCTCAAATAGCTATTTAAAAACCTTACTACTTTAAATTCTTATTCATAAACATTAATTTACTGAGAAAAGCAGCTTCAAAGTAAGGTTGCAATTTAATAATATTTAGTTATAATAGTTATGCAACATTACTTTTGTCCCCCCACTGTAGGTACGCAAGTTGGCCGTCACCGTGTCCTCGAGTCTCCAGATCGTTGGTTCGCCATATCGTTGTCTGCGACACTTTAAACCACAACCAGCGCCTCTATCATTTCGCTTATACATTAGTCCACTCTTCACTTACATGCAATCAGCCTTTGGTGCTTACAGCAGCCATGCTTTGTCCATGAATCACCAACGGCAACTAGCTGCCTATATCAATGTGGAGACTACGAAATAATCGTCTGCAGTCAGATCATACATTCTCTAATCGACTTGATTCCTTATACTACCTCCGTATGCGATCCAATTGACTTCTCCTGTGCGCTCCTGTCGCTCCCGTCCCCTTTGTGCAATCTCTCATGCAAGAGAGCCGTACGCTTAGCAAATTCTTTCTCCTCGTCCCAAGTGAACGCACTCTTACTGGCAAACAGATAGTCCATCTCTTCCAATGTACGGCCAGCAGTTTCGGGAAGGAAGCAGTACACCAAGGGAATATATGCAAACATGGCACTAGTAAAATGTCAGCGGCTGGTGTCGGACGGATTAGAGGCTACTCACGCTCCAAAAACGTAGAAAGTCTACATGCTAAGTTAGAAATAAGAAAGTTGTGGGTTTTTAAGAAGTCCATACCTTTTCGTTAATGCCAGAAAACATGACAGGCACCAAGAGAGAACCTCCACCATAGCCAATAGCCCAGCCGGCCACACCAAATGCGTTCCCCTTGGCTCGGAGCCAGGTGGGAAAGATCTCGGTCGGATATATGAAAGGTATCAACAGCCAAGAAGAACTAAAGATCAAGAGATAGACAAACACCATGGCTGCAGCTGCCGTTCCGTACTGAGTGGCCTTGTCAGGGTTGTCGATGGCTCCCCGGAAGAGGCCGCCGATGATGAACAGCGTGATACTGAGGGCTATGGCACCCCAGTAAAGGGTACGCCGACGGCCGACCCTGTCGATGGTAAAGGCTGCGATGGCAGTACCGAGGATACCAACCAGCATCAGCAAAGCGGACAGCCAGCCGGACTTGACATTACCAAAGCCGGCTGTGCGATAGATTGTTCCAGAACTACAATGAAGTCAGCAAACCATTCTTCTTCAAGAAGAGTAAACTCACTATATAACCACAGCGGCGATTCCAGTGCCGTACTGCATGAGCACCTGGAGCCAGAAGGCCAGCTGGATGCGGCGGCCAAGATGAATGTCTCCAGATCCGATACCAAAGAACATCTTGAAGTAGTTGGTTTTGGCATACTGAGACTCCTCTTCTACTACGGTCACAATCTCTCGATATTCCTTCTGCGCGTCGGGGTGTTCGGCGTCACCATTCCCGCGCAGTTTTGCAATAATTTCCAATGCTTCATCAGCTCTACCAGCCTTGACCAGCCATCGCGGGGATTCCGGGACTAAGAGGCTCAGTATGGCCAGGGCGATAACGGGAATGACCTGAATCGCAAACTCGAACCGCCAGCGGAACTGTCCACCGCCTGCCTCAGTAAAAGACGTGCCGAAGCCGATCCATGCGGCGAGGGCGATACCAGAGAAATTAGCCAAGAATGTGAGGGCGATTTGTTTGCCTCTATGTGATGCAGCAGAGAGCTCGGCAGTCCACATAGGCGCAATGACAAGTATGAATGCCACACCCATGCCGGCAATGAAACGTGCGCAAAGCATGTGTGTGAGGTTGACGGCAGAGGCTTGCAGGGTGACCCCCGCCATGCACCAGAAGCAGGCCATCCACATGCCCTTGATCCGACCGTAGTTGTCAGAGAAGCTGCCAGCCCAAAAGGCTGCGAAGAGAGAGCCACTTCAATAATGTTAGACATTGTTTATAAGAGGGACTTGATACGTGCCTGTAATACATGGCGGCGATGCCGCCCTGCAGCGTGGGTTTGATGACTTCGTTTCTATCGTTTGTATATCCCATACGCCGCCCAAAATCGGGTGCAACGGTCACAGCTCCCATGACGCCCTGACTGATGCCTTCGTAGGAGATGGCAACGGCGGAGGCAATTGTAACAAGTCTCAACAACTGCTGTCTCGACATGGACTTCCAGCTCTGGCGGTTCCACATTATGCCGATCAATCAGAATTGGAGGATAGTTGTGTTAAGATAAAACTGGTTGTTTCTAGGTATCACTGATTGTCAGGGTTTTCATGATGCTCGAGATACCCTCATTATATCTGTTTCTTCTCCACGGAGATGGCGAATCAGCCTGCTTCAACCCCATGGGGATTTAGTCACGGCGCCACCCGGAGGAGTCTTTGCGAACTGGTGGCGAGCTTTGTCGTCGTCTCGAATTGCCAAAAAAGGTTACCTGTGTACTTTCAAACGTTCTGGGCTCCAGTTTTGTGACGACGTGGAAATGGAATAGCCAGGAAATGATCCGTAATAGAGCAAACTATAACGATTTAGCGTAAAGTTGGGCCCGTTGTAGTAGTAATAAGTTCAGAATAATCAGGGTTGTCCAGCTCCCCCGCATCCTTCGTCTCGAATATTTTCACTCTGTATAGATTTCGTTTTCTTGCTCTAATAATCACAATAACACTCCGAGTAAAATGGGGCGGCTGCGATCTCGTAACGGTTGGCGAGTCCGATGCGCTGGTGCTCCAGAAAGATAGCTGACATCGAACAGCTTGACGTGCCGAGAACGCCACGTCAAATGTACGTCTCCAATGAGAGAGAGAAATTCTTCATACTGACTTCACAGGTGATGAGACGAGGTCGACTTGCGGGCAGGTATGTTGAGCATATTCCAATTGCCAAACATCAAGATGACGGAGCCTGATGAAACCAGTGTCTCAGGCAGCAACGACCGTGCCGCTGGGACGATATATCCCCTCAGCTCAAGATTAAGCGATACCAACCGAAGCGTATGGATTATCCGGTCTCTAATGAACAATCCCTACCACCGCCGGAAGGAGATAATCCATCAGTGAAAGGGCTCTCACACCCATTCGGCTCTATACAACAGCCAGATTCAATTTCGTGCCAACACCCGGGCCTGACGTTACCTTCTAGAGCTATCTCCATCTCCGACCTTTGTCAGCATGAGTCTCCAAGCCAGTACGGTGATGACTCTGCCACGAGCGTAGATTGGATAACCCCTACCCTACCTGCGCTTCCACGCCGGGAAGCTTCCTATTTGCATCACTTTTCCACGCACCTGGCTCGGTGGCTAGACTGCACGGATGCATCACGACAGTTCACGCTTAATGTGACTGCCCTTGCCAAGAGCTCACCAATTCTTCTATATGCTGTCATTTCTTATGCTGCTCGCCATTTAGGCCATAACAATACAGCTGATCAGTTCCAAGAAAAGTGCATACAGCTGCTCATTCCCTTGCTGAGTACCGAGACCATTGCCAACGACGAGACCATCCTCTGCGCCATAGTCATATTGCGGGTATGCGAACAGCTGAGTGGTAAGTCCCATCGCGCGGTAGCCTTCCTCGCCTAACCCTACCTCAGTCACTGTGATTGGCAGTGATCAGGAGAGGCATCTAGCTGGGTTGAGTGCTCTGCTCAAGACATCTCAAGGACAACAAGTAGACCCCTCGACACCTACACTCTCCCAAGCCGCCTTTTGGGTCTATGTGCGACAATGCCTCTTCAACGCCTGCGTCAATCAACAACCACCGAATTTGGATTTCGAGTTGGTGTTGATACCACCCCCACGCGTCGTCAACGGTCAAGCTGTCGACGTCAAGTCGGAGACTGCCTGGGCAAATACCATGACATGGATTTGCGCTACCGTAGTGCATTTCTGTTTTCGTGGAAGCGTCTTGTACTCCGAATCATCAATAAGGATGCAAAGGTGGCACGAGCTGTCTGAGGCCGTTGAGAACTGGAACAAGACGAAGCCGAGTACATTTGATCCAATATGGTCTGGCGAACCAGAGCTGGGGGCGAACCCGTTTCTAGAGACTTGGTTTACAGCAGATTGGCATGGTAGGTACAAATATTTGAAACATTCTACGGTAATCCTGGGACCTAATGGTTATCAGTAATGGCATTTGGATTTTATCACCTGGCTAGGATGCTTTTAAAGGTCTACTGTCCATCTCCGCGATTTGCCATTCGGAGTATTCAACGGGTCGTACCGGAATCTGATGTGAGTTCACGGCATACGGAGTAACTTACTTCGATTGACATCATCTCAGGAGTCTATCATGGAGCACGCCCGAGCGCTGTGTGGAGTGTGTAAAAGCTCGCCAGGAACTGTGCCGTCCCTCATCACATTATGTCACTCTACATTTATTTGTGGGTCGTATCATCTTGTCCAGATTCAGCATTGTCTAACTTCCAAAAGGGGGTTCTTTGATGACAGATGAGCGAGAGCAAACAAGTCTAATAAGCATGCTCGAGGATCTTGAGGCATCGCATGCCTGGCCAACAGCCTGGATAATCGATGCTTTGCGAGAGGAGTGGTCAAGATGCTCTTAGTATTTTATTGGTCTCAACTACCGTCGCTGAATGATATCACGGCATGTTTTCCATTCCTGACCCATGCCATCCCCGGTGCCTCCCGGTTAAGAATCTTGACTTTTTCCTCACTCTCAATCCCAACGCAAGTATCGGACTTGTTTGTTCTCAAGGCGAGAATCTTGACGCCACTTCCTTGACCAAGAGGACCAAGCGAAGACTTGAAAGCCGTTGTATGCGGCCAGAGACCGTCTCTGGTCAACTTTCGATAGTTCAAGTCCCCTTTCCATATAGTCAAATGACTGTCATGCAAACGTTGAAATAGCTCAGGTGCTTCAGCGATCATCTCATGAAATGAATAAGGCGTCGTCCAAAACGGATTAACCTCAACACGTATCAAACCGAGCTCAAGATACCCCTTGATCTGAGTGGCCAAAGGACTTAAGCCTATGGACCGCAAATACTCAAGAAGGAAGTCCATATCGTTGGGTAATGCATCACTGACAAACCAGGGAAAACATTTCGCGTGGAGAGTGATGCTCGTTCCAAGTCCTGATTCGAGGAGGTATGCCGTGTAAAGAATGTCTGCAAATAGCTCAAATCCAGCATTGTCCAGAACGATATCGATATGTCGCTTCGTTTTAGTCAACTGCGTCTTTCGCAGATAACTCCACACATCAAGTATATCATTGTCGATAATGTTCCGCTGGCTCTTCTCAATCGCTGCCCTTCCTTGTAACGCCTGAACTTCCTCTAGACTGAGGTTGGTCAGAAGAGACAAGTCTGTTGCGTTTCCCCATAAAGCCAACTCGGTCAATTCAACAAAGACATGTCTCCCTAGCTCGTGGTCCAAGCTTTTGACTGGCAGTGCCGGATTTGCAATGACTTGAGTGAACCTGCTCGCAAGCTCCTGGACGGCCTTCTGCGACTTGACAAGGGTAGAATCCTTTTGGCGCTTAAACACATCGTACTCTTTCCAGAAAGAGGATGTGGAAAATAACAGCTGCACCCGCCTGCACAAAGTCAGCACCGTTTGGCGTCACACAACAATACCAAGACTGACCTATACAGATAGCATTCACCATACAACCATGGACAGTTGAGCCAGGTCAACTTACCCATATTAAGGAGCAGCCGATTGTAGTCCGCAATGTCTGCCGAACCGTCATCTTCGAGGTGACTGAGTTTTGTTCAGTCACATACCCACAAGACAATCTCATGCGCAGCACTCACCGTAGCTTATCGTCACTGATAATCTCCTCTCTGAGTCTTTGGAGCCTTCTCTGTATCGACTTGATTTCTTCCAACGCGAGGGATGGACGTAGTTCTGCGCCGGTAATACAGACATCATCGATCATGCCCTGCACAAGCGTAGGCCAGCGAGACTTGGCCGTTTCCTGGGCCATGGTACCTCGGTCGGACGTCCATACAGCCGGCACGATTGCTATTTCTGTATCCATACTTTTTTGCTAAATGTCCCTTATTGTCAAATAACAGGGTAAAACTTCAACGTCTGTGCGATGAAGATGAATTGTTTCCGGATTGCTCGTATTGCCCGTTCTGAGGTCTTTTTATTCGTCAATTGCCTTGATAACTTTCCGACAACTCGGATCATGGTCAAACTTAGCCGGCGGAGACAACTCGGAGATAATCAAGGTTTGCGCCTCGAGTTCACGTATCCAGCGTCGAGACGACTTACCAAAAAGGGCACTTCGACTCGACAGTGATCAAATAAGTGGCAATAACTGACAAATCACGACTCTCCACCGAGAAGTGCGCTCTATCGAGATTGCTCTTGGCAAGTAGTGCCAAAATTGGGTTATCCCGTCGTCACGAAGTTCCAAACAAGGAATCTTTACCGCAGTTCGCATTAAGGCGGTGTCGAAGCCTGAATCGCCCATCAAGTTATATTAAATGCACGTTCAAAGTCCGTGACCAGTGTCCCAAGACTGTTCAGCCATCTTCTTGAACATACTGAACATACCCTATCATCCCACCATGACAAGATCCCAAACCCAGCAAAATGGCAACCGCTCCGTTACCAACGGTCAACCACATGAATCCCATAGCAATTCTTACAACGGAAATGGCCATCATCGGTCATCTAATACTGGTGCGCTTGATTTGACAGTCCTGGGAATGAACAGTGGCACTGCCATGGACGGCATCGACTGTGCACTAGTTCGATACTACCAACAGACTCCGGATGACGCTCTACACATGGAGCTCATTAAAGTTTGTTGCACTTTGCGACATCTTCCCGTCCTGGTACTGACCAAATAATTAGTATGATGAGATCCCCGTACCCCAATGGATCAAGAAACCCGTTCTCACGATGCTTCGGGAGACCAAGACAACTCCCTCAAAAATGTCACAACTTAATGTACAACTTGGAGAAATGTTTGGTGACGCCGTCAGACAGTTTTGTAATAAACACGAAATACAGATGGACAGTATTGATCTTATTGGATCACATGGGCAGACCATTTGGCTTCTGTCCATGCCAGAAGAAGGGGAGACACGTTCTGCATTCTGCCTTGGAGAGGGCACAGTTATCAGTGCCATCACTGGAATCACAACTGTGACAGACTTCCGAATGGCAGAGCAAGCAGTGGGCAGACAGGGTGCCCCATTGGTTGCTCTGATCGACGGTCTTTTGCTTCATCACCCGACCAGGTGGCGTGTCTGTCAGAACATTGGCGGAATTGCTAATGTCTGTGTCATCCCTCCTGATTCCGAGGGTGGAGTTGACTCAATGGTCGACTGGTGAGCAATCCTTTGCATAGCGCTCTAATGGGGCGACTAACATCTATAGGGACTGCGGTCCGGGCAACATGTTCATTGACAACGCCATGAGATATTTCACAAACGGCGAGATGGAATACGACAAGGACGGCGACTGGAGCTCCAGAGGTAACGTGCGCCAGGACATTGTCGACAGGTTTCTGAGCACAAACATGTACTGCAACCACGTCCCTCCCAAGACCACCGGACGGGAGACATTTGGCGACAATGAAGGCCAAGAAATCGTGGATGAGTGTCTTGCTGCTGGGTGCAATAAGTACGACACACTAGCAACCATTACTAGGATCACGGCGCAGAATATCATCAAGCAATACCGCACATTCTTCCCTCGCTTTGGCATTAGCGTGGATAAGATTGCAGAGGTGTATATGTGCGGCGGTGGTGCTCGGAACCTGAGCATCATCAAATATCTTAGGGAGCAGCTTCCGGATACCAAGATACGGGCACTAGATGAGACCGGAGTTCCATCAGATGCCAAGGAGGCAGTTTCATTTGCCCAACAAGCGATGGAGGCCATTTTAGGGCGACCGGCTCTGGTTCCAATCAATAGTGACAACCTACTGCCTAACACAATCTCAGGCAAAATTGCTCCTGGCAGGAGATGGCGCGAGGTCATGAAGTCAAGTATCAAATTTGGCGAGGGTCGCTCGACCTTGCCTACAGTTAAGGAGATGATTGTACAAAGACCTTACACTAGCTGGAAAGCTATGCAAGCTTTTGATTGAGATATTTATACTGTACTGTCTGATCGGTTCCAAAGGATAAACCAGATCGCAATAGGTTTATGTTGGCAGAACGGTCGAGGCATTAGACTGGGCAGCAGCGGAAGTACTATGTTTGGGTGTTACATCTAGTAATGCACAGGTAGATTGTGGTTACCAAGTTGTATTGAAAGCTGAGTAGCTAAGTAGACTATCTAATGGAAACGGCTGTGTTTATATACTAGCTACTGTGAATGGTTCGCGAAGGTTCGAGGTCGAACCTAGGTGAACTCTGTTGGTGGTTCGCAGTGGTTCGAGGTCAAACCCTGACGAACTCTGTTATGGTTTACGATGGTTCATAGGTGAACTTAAGAGAACCTGTGACTATTGGTTAGAAATATATAGTAATGTTTTATATATAATACGCAGTGGTTAAGCTGTGATACCTTATATATACTAACTTAAATATACTACTACTATATAAAGGGTATTTATTTATTTATTTATTTATTAACTCTATAATAAGCTAAGCTCCTATATAGTTAATATAAAAGGAATTCCCAAGAGATAAACCTTATACTAGGTTTATATTAGCAAATAGGCCAGGCTAAACTAGTAGGTAATTAATAAACAAAAAAGGGTTTGTTTATATAATTAGTAAATAATACATTTATAATATAATTAAGTATTATTTTATATTTACAACTAGCTATTTAAATTATTTTAATAAACGTAGAGAAGTTAAGTTATATATTTAACTATATTAGTAAGGTTATCTATAATTATATTAACTAAGGATAACTTAAGTTATATATAATTATATTAACTAAATATAATTTTAATTCTATTAGGTTATTTGTTTAAGGTTAAGCTAGGTATCGCCTACCCTAGAGGCTTATTATTTTAGCTATAAGTATTAGGCTATAATATAATATCTTCCTCTTGTTAATTTTATCCTTAAGACTAACCTTTGTAGTAATATAGTTTCTTAAGTACTTATTTTTTATTTATTTTTCTTTAGTATATATATTTTTTTCTTTATATTTACTATATTAGGTTATAATATTATTAAGCATAAGCTTTTTATAAAGCCTATTATTATATTAATTTTATTACTTAAATTTATTAAAGATTTTAATTTTATTATACCTTAGTATACCCTTTACTAAAATACTAAATATATTTATTTTATTATAAAAGGTTTTTTATTTTACTAATATATTTATATTTATTATAAATAAATAAATTATAATATAAGTAGTATTAGTATAGAAATATATTTATAACTTTGCCTTTTATTTTATTTTTATTATTTTTTTAATTTCCTTAAATACTTATATTCTATATAAAAATATTATTTAATTACTTAGTAAAAGTAAGTAAAGGAAGCTTTTAAAAAGGCAATAGCTTATTTATATTATATTTATAAGTAAAAGTAATTATTATATAAAAAAGCTATAGAAATAATTTCTTATAGTTTTAAGTCTTTAGAGAAATTAAAGGCTATTAATTACTAAGCTAAGAAAAAGTATTAAGTTAAGCTAGCGTAAGTTTAAGAGAAAGAAGCTTAGCTTTTAGACTCCTTAGGCCCTATTTTTATTAATATTAATTAGTTTTCCTTAGGTATTAATTTAGGGTTTTTAAATTTAGGGTTTTTTAATATAAATTTCTATTATATATATAATTATCTCTCCTAGGTATAGAGGATAAACTACCTAAAAGGAACTAATTATAAAAGAACCTTTATATATAGTAATAGCCTTTAATAAGCTACTTTATTAGCTTTTTTAATAATTTTCTTAATACCTTTACCTAGCTTAGGGTTTTTAGTGCCCTTCAGCTGGTTTAGCTTATGCTTTGCTTTACTTAGCTTCGGTTTTTCCTTTTTTAGAGCTTCCGATTGCAGGTCTGCAATCTTGTTAATTATAGATTTGGTTGTTTGTTTAGCTATTTTGCTGTATGTTCGTTGCGATCGGGTTGCGGCTATTGCGGTGCGTTGTCTTGTTGTGTGGTTTTTTGCGTTGCGTGCGTAATCCATTTTCAGGGATTGTCGCTGCCTTTTATAAACTGACGGAAGGATGTAACAGGCCTATCTGGCCTAGTTGAGTTATTGAACTATAAGTCGCGGGCTTAAAGCCAGTTGCGTTGTGCTTGAACCTTGTTGTTCGGGCTGTTTTGCGTACTTTAAGTTTAGTCTTAAACCTTAATTAGCTATACTTTATGGCCTGAAATTTTAAGGTTTAACTTAGTCGGCTGTAGTTAATTAGGTTAGGCTATAGATTAATTCTAGATTTTAAACTAAAGGCTGGGGCGTAGCCTTCCTTTAACCTAGCTATTGCAGCTTTACTAACCCTTTTAATAATAAATATAAATATAACCTTTATATTTATAATTATTTATAAAGTTTATTTTAGAAAGGTTTTAAAGTAATACTTATATATTTAAAATTCATTTTTTAGTATAATAAGCTAAGCTCCTATAGTATTAATATAAAAGGAATTCCTAAGGGATAAACTTTATACTAAAGTAATTAAATTAATAAATAAATAATTTTATTATTAATTATAAAATAAAGTATTTAAATATTTAATTTAATTATTTTATATAATAATAATTAACTATTTAAGTATTTTAATAAATAATAAAAAGTAAACTTATATATTTAATTATAAATTTTAAATTCTAGTAAAAAGCTAGCTTTTTTAGCTTTTTATAATAAATTATTTAAAAAGCTAGCTTTCTTAGCTTTTTTATCTAAGAGTATTAATAATCTTCATTAGCTTATTAACTTATAATTAATTTACTTCTAGCTAATCTATTAGCCTATTGTTGCAATTGTAAAAGTTAAGTTAAAATAATTTCCCTTAAGTATTTTATAAGATTTTCTTAAGCTTTTAATAAACTAAGGCTACCTTAAAGAATATATTATTTATATTAAAAACTAAGTAGTTTTAATAGTAAATAGTATTTAATTATTATATATCCTTAATTATATTAGCTAATTTACTTGATAGTAGAATATATATATTAAACGTAGCGGAAATAAGTTTATTATTAAGCTTTAAATAAAATTTAGCCTCCCCTGCAGTAGATCTCAGCTGCGTATTAACTTCGTGCTAATTTTAACTAGAGTTTATCTAGAGCAGCCAATGCTTGTCGTCATGGCGCCTCGTTGGTACTCGAGTTGATCAAGTTCCCTTTGTACGGATCCTCCAACAGGCCGCCCTTTTCTGTGAAGAGATTTCAGAAAGTTGCTACCCAAGTACAAAGTAGAAAGTGGGCGCTCTACAAAAGGAGCAGTCTGCGTCTGTTGCGGCACAGTTGACAGACTCATCGGCCGTTTGATGGATTCGCCGTACCCTATAGCAAGCTAGATCAATCGTCACTAGAGAGTTCCAAAGCCGTTGGGGAGAGTCTCAAGACACTCTTGAAGCTGTGAGAAATTGGAAACATTATTACCGCTGGCAAGGACCTCTACGCCGTCTTACGCTGGCTGTAAAAGAAGGATATCAAGACGTATAAAGCTCTTCCCAAATACTGCAGAAAACATGTTTGCTCCCACTATCGTCAGGTTGTCCTGTACATGGATCTCATTACTTGCGCTGACTCTATACGAAACTACTCCAACGATAAGACCTTGTGAAGATTGTTTTATTCCTCATTTAACTTCGAATATTGACTCAAGCTTCTCAAATAGTGGTCACAAGATACAACCGAGTGCCGCAACACAGCCGCCAGAAAAGCCCATCAGATAACCGTCAGTGTCAACCTCTCGCACTTCTCCCACCAGAGCGGCCTCTCATACGTCTCTGCTTTGGCTAATCCGATCCTCTGATAACAGCCTGTCCGGTCCGAACTCTCGACCAGCACCATCATCCGACACTTTATCGACTGGGGACACATGGTTATATAATTCGGGCAACAGTTTGGATAGTTGCTGTGCCTAGTCGCAAAGGGTTTGTCGCCAAGGACCAAGCAGAGCACAGCGGTGCGGTTTTGGTTCCAGTCTCCGGACCCGCCATCGCTGATAAACTCGACATCAGGAATGGCGTTGCCCTCGTTGTCAAAGAGTTTCCGTCCGTTTGACTCGCCTTCATCGAGCCACAGCTTGTTCAGGTGTCCGTGGATCACCAACTCGCCGCCAGTAACTGCCCCAAAGGGATTCCTGTCCGACACAGGCGTGGTCTTGCACGATATGACCTCGGCTCGGGCATAGTCAGTGTTACCGCCGTCGTACTGAAGCTCACCTTTCATGGTGGCCCACGACCACGACGGTGCCCCTGATTTTGTGGCGTTGGGATTGGAAAGCCAATTCTCCCACATGAGATCATGCACTAGGAAGCGTCCCCAGAGCCCGGCGTAGTACTCAGTCTTGAAATGGGCAGCAAACGCCTGTGCGATGGCCGAGATGGCAGGTAGTCGATCGCTCTCTTCGGTGAGCTGCCTGGTCGTATACTTGTTCAGGATAAAGTGCCACGTTGAGTAAGTGCCTCCACGGCTGTTGAACTCCTCCCCAACCCGTGGAGTTTCCGGAATGGCCAGCTCGTCGAGCTCCTTGAGACGAGTAAACGAGTAGCCGCAGAGCGAGGACCAAGCATCCCAGGGGCCATAGTCCCCACGGCGTCTTTCGCGAGCATCTCGGGAGGTAGCGTAAAACTCGGGCTGGTAGCCGGTCTGGCATTTCCAGACCATGTGCATGTTGGTGAAGATGAGAAGCCGGGGCGTGAGTAGAGCCTCCTGGAGAGTCCAGCCCCGGGTGTTGATGGGTTGCTGGTGTGCGGCCACGCTGGCGAATGATGATGAACTGTCGGCAATGAGAACCGAGCCCATGGTCTCCTCCTCTACCCGGAGGGGGTGATAGAAGGCTCCAATGCTAGGGTCGTGATAATTGGTCTGGAGGAATCCCTCGGTAGCGGCTGAGGCACTCGCCACTGAGATGGTAAACTGCGTCTTCTGGTAGATGCTCATCATCTTAGCCATCTCGGTCTGCTTATCTTCGTCACTGTCCTGGATGATGCAAAACGCATCGATCCAGATGTACTTTAGGCCCATGCTCCGCGTGACCTGAAGTGCTTCCTTGATTGTCTGGGGCAGCTGGTCGTACGGAAGTTCCTTTTGGTATCCGTCATACCGTTCACGAAGTGTTTTGAGGACTTGATCTCCTCCCCAGCAGTAACTAAGGGCGCAGTAGTGTCCTTTCTGCCCGCTGGTTTCACGTAGACGTGCAGATTCGGGTTCGCCCAGACGAGACACCTCAATGAGTCTTGTGGGCAGATCGGCCGGTGTATGTGCTGGACAGGCGTGATGGTTGGCGAGACACTCGTCCATCCATCTGCGTGCCTCGTCAAAGCTCTCGGGAGATCCAAGGTCTTGAAGCAGCGCTTGTGAATGGACGACGGAGGCCGCTGGATCATCTGAGGAGACTTGAATAAATATGAACTCGCTGCAACCAGGATATTGGCCTCCACTTACTCGGGGTGGCGTACATGCTCCATGCCAGGTCGCCACCGCTCCATTCAATCCCGCTCCGGCTCCAGATGTACAAAACGTTGTCGACCCAGTTGTAGCGGATGCTCAGCTCTAGCTCTTCGTCAAGTGACGGATACCAAACTGGGCGCTGCTCATCTAAGAAGCGCTCCATCCTATCCTCTGAATTGTCCGAGCCGACTGAATCTTCTTCATGCTGCTGATACTTGCGATCACGTGAAGCAACAGCCTTGCAAAAGATGCAGCCGAAGACAGCGGCATGCTCAAGCTCACGCCGACTCCGGCAATACTGATATCCGCCACGCTCGTACCACATGTGATAGCGTGTGCTGTTAGGATCAGACCTGGTCTCATCCCGGTAGTCGGTGAAGAGCCGGGAGCACGGATCGCAAAGCTTGAGACGCGGGAAATCCTGGGCTGTCTTCATCTTGAACGGCCTAATACTCGGAGTATTGATGGATGTGCTTCCGATATGCCTCGCTCACTGATTCAGGAAAAACACTGTAGAGAGGCAAATATCAGAGTTAAATACATGTGTGTATATATAGATGGATAGTGGAAGATGGAGATTGCCCTGTATATCGGATCAATCTCTGCAAGCTCAGCCATGGGCCGTTGTAGTTCGTGATGACATTGAGAAGATCGAAGCCAAATAAGACGGCGCGGGGCGAGCCGCATTTATAGCGCCAAAATGGGAAGAGCCTCATTCAAGCGCAATACTTTCTGCACTAGAAGGCAAAATGAAATCAAATAGTTACTAGAATAAACATTCCCAGCATTGCTCTTTTTACGTCTAGCTCAGCTGGATTTTTCTTTTTTTTTTTTCCCTCGCACTTTACATGCTACAACACCAAAATTGCGAGGGTCTTACGGATATTCTCGTTACTATGCGCGTCAAGCGTGGATATAACTGCAAACTAATGATATACAGGCACATACGACCATAGGTAGTGGAAAATTCGGGGTCCCGTCTGCTCCCCCATAGACAAGCCACTAACCGGCAGATTAGTAGTCAGGTGGGTGACCACTGGCGAACACCGGCTGTTGTATGTTTTTTTCTTCTTTTTTTGCATTTCTTATTGTTCAAGTGCTATTTGTTTCTTGCTGATGGAGGTTTTCGTCTAGGGCGGAATGCCGTGGCTGTTGACGATAGTCAATCTGTGTAACGCCATTGGCGGGGTATATGCAAGCGTAGGACAAGGGTGCTGAAATTTGACAAACAATATACCTATTATGTGTTCATTGAGAGAAAGGCCCCCTTGGTTAATTCAGCTCCCTAATCCCCCCCTGTTTTATTCCCTTCTTCGTTTCTCTCTTCTAATGCAAGATCCCAAGAGGAGAGACAAAAGAGAGAAAGGGAAAAAAAGATAGATATACATTGGACAAATATATATTAATGCGAATAAAACCTTGTGTCTTGTTCTAGCTAGCTGTCGCTTGACCCGCCGGCCGCCGGTTACTTGAGGCTGGGTTTTTACAGATATCTTGGCTTTGACGTGGTGCGAGTGGGCCATGACAGTTATACTGACTGGGCAACCTGTAGATTTTGGGACGGAGCCGCACATTATTACCCAGGGATCGCTGGTACTCAGAAATCTGGGTCATAGCCGCTGGCATGAAAAGCTTTCTCACCTAGTTTAGCCAAGTATAATCTCAGAACGAGTCAGATGAAATACTTCATTCACTTGTTTGCCGCTTCTGTGCTGTTCGTATATAAGTGAATGTCGAAGAACAAGACACAAGACAAGCTATACTAAGGTGTATGTGATTGATCTTATTACCACGAGTGGACCTTGTAATAAAGCATGTCAAAGTCTCTTACTATCGTAACTACAAAGTATAGGTGCTTTGTATGCATGTTGGATCTTGTCTTCAGAAAAGCATTCATCTCAGCAAAAGTCCCATGCCATTGGCTGGCAAAAGTAAACAGCGCTAATACCAAGCCAGCAAAAAGCTTCCCTGCACACTCAACTAGCGTATGGAACCCCATGAGGAACCAACATCAACAGCCCGTCTTGGTCCGCTTTTTATGCATGAACTATTAGTGGGAGTAACTTCAGCCAAGCTAGAAAATAAGCGTATTTATATGCCCCCTCGTTTCCACCTCGTTTCCCGTGTAGTTGATTGCGAATCTTAGTTTGGCAAACTCTCCACGATTTCGATTCTTTGAACATGTCATCATCACGGACACAGCCAATTTTTGAGCCCATTTCGCGGGATCTCATCGACCCTGTGTATCCAAACAATCCCTCAAAATCATTTATTGAAAAGAACAGGCCTATTCGGCGTGAACTAGAAGTTATCAAGCCGGAAGAATTCGACCCTCGCGTCCCATACGGATGGGGATTCTTCATTTACCGTGCCGTTTTCGGCGACGGGACCGATGCCCGCTTTTCTGAGGGCCTGAATCGCCTTGAGAAATGGCTTAGATGGGAGGCTAGGATATCGCGTTACAACA
The DNA here is from genome assembly GCA_037893235.1 of Trichoderma afroharzianum. NCBI lineage: Eukaryota > Fungi > Ascomycota > Sordariomycetes > Hypocreales > Hypocreaceae > Trichoderma > Trichoderma afroharzianum. The sequence goes on from JBBLXW010000006.1 coordinate 1,571,575, forward strand.
GCGGCGACGAGGCAGACAGATGGAAGGAACACCCAGAATATATGCCCGCGCCTGGTGAACCTGATGTCACGGATGAAATCGCAGGGCGAATGTGGAACGAGGTGGTCGAAGAATACCCAGACGCCCAGGAATTAATTACCGAGCCAGAAGGCAGCGAGGACTTCAGTCCCATTGGCCGAGACTTCGCCGCCAGAGTAGAGTCTTTCGACATCAACACCGGCCCGCAGGACGAAGAGGACTGCCGGAGAAACACGCGCTACGAGACTTGCCTGATAATTGACGGAAGGGTCCTTGAAATGCTCGAGGGGCTTCCAGCCGACACACCGCCAGTGGCGCCTCTTGCCAAATCAAGCCCTGAAAGCCGACGAGCGAAACAAATTCTCCGCGACAACTGGGTATGGATCCTGGATCGAGAAACCGCCATCGACAGGGAGGAGGGGGTTGTGCAAGAATTCCCCCCGTGGATTCGCATCCGATTGAGGTCGTTACGATTCTTCTTCTTCGAGAGTGCTTTGGGCTACGTGACTACGAACTGGCAATATTTGGTGGAAGAAGACTACACAAACTGGGATACCGTGCGATGGTGGAATTCGATGGCACGTACTGGTAATGAGGTCATGCGGGCATCTCGTGCTGCATCTTCGAATACAGTGGCTTCATCCTGAAATATACAGTGGAGCATTATAATACCAGGAGAAAAGGAAATAGTACATAATCTCTTAAAGTCATGGAAATTAATTGTTTATCAGCTGCTTGCATTCTATTAATTTCTGTGAATTCTATTGCAGATAATGTATCTGACGCTGTGGGATTACCATAGAAACAAAGTATTCATATATCATCAAAGAACCCTTTGGTATTGACCTTCGCATTTTGAGCCTCGGTGCGGATGGAGGCACTATAACTCCTGATTTGAATTCCAGCTGGAGTGGTAATACCATCCCATGTGTCATCAATTGCGTCTAGCCACCGCGTTGCAAAAGTGCTAATTCGCGTATTGATTCTTGTCATCAGGCTCTCGAAATAGTTGTCGAAACTATCCACTGCTGCAACTGTTCTCCCTGTTCTCCCTTCATGAACGTCTTCAGCTCTTTTCAACTCTGTTCGGAAGTCCATTATGATTGTTACCATATTACCGTGAACTATTGGATGGTTGAGGAAGCTCATGACTGCCACAACCTGGAGAATTGCATCAGGATATTAGGCTCTTAAAATAAAATCTGTCCAATGTATGGTACTGGAGACACTTACATTACGAACACTATTCAGTCCCCATTCCGCTATAGTAGGATCTGTTGAACTAGTCAAATCTTCCATTACGTCTTCATCAATGGGGTTTCTAGTTCTGTCATCCCAAAGCTAAGAAAAGAGTTAGTATATTATCCATGTTAGGAGGATAGGGGGCTTGATCACCTTTTCCTTAAGACAGTTCAAGCCGGTATCTGCGAGAACGAAGTTGAAATCATTTGCCACGCTACCCAGAGCATTGAATAATCGGGCCTCCAATGTAGACAACAGTGGACCACCAGTCGGAGGTGGAAGAGGAGGATTGGCGTTAAAAGGTGCATTTGGGAAGGGCAAGGTATCCGTGAAAAATGTGGGATCTATAGGGCCAGCTGGGTTCGGGGCCGCTGTGACAAACCGTTCAGTAGCTAGATCGCCTTGAATTGCAGCTGTGTACCACATAGGTACCGTTTGCAGTTCAACGAGATGCTCGGCTACATTCTTGTTAGACCAGGCATCTTACAAAAGTAGTTTAGTTGAAACTCAGGGCTCACTTACTAACTGTATTGGCCAAGGGGCCGTTTCTTCTTTGAGCTACCTGATTCTCTATGCGAAGGACGAAGTTTGTGCAGCCTGGGCCGGGGAAAAGGAAGACTTGCCCATAGATCTCGATCGTTCTTTCATTAAGGATGGACCAATCGTTTACTTGACGGTACTGGAGATAGTTAGCCTCATGTTAACGGAGTAAAATAAAATGCCCTTTGTTTTTGTTATTTTTTGTTTAACTCACAGGTTGAGAAACAAGGGTTCTTCCGTATGTGGTTGCTCCCACACTTGTTGTCCAAACAAATCTCCTCGTCGAAATTCGCTTTTCAAGAAATCCAGCATCAGGGTCGTCGGCTAAATCCTTACAGTAGCCGCCTTGTACCTGCGTCTGGCATGTCAACCCACCAGCCAAGGATCCCGCGAATATGTTGTCATTCCACACCCTGAAGCCCATGTGGCAAAGAACATACAATGCCACATAGCGGTCTCCTCTCATATTGCGCATCTCGGGAACATCTCCGCTAAACCATCTGCGAATGTTTGTAATAGTAAGAGCCGGGAATAGGGGAACCACTAGGCTCTCCCATAGGTCTTGCACGCCAACAGAGGACGAGGCCGACTCCGCTATCTCGGCTATTAAGTCCTCCATGTCACTGACAACTTCCTCTGTGATGGTTGTTCTTTTGGAGAGACCGAGATCGCTTGGGACAATATCCCATGTGGTTCCTTCTGTAACATAAGGTAATTAGTGTTCATCCTAAAGCTTCTACCTCTTTGGTGGTGTCGACGTACCTGTGTTGTTCGCTTGGCGCTTCAGCCTGGCCTTTGCTATATCATTCGCCGGGCAAGTCGGATCAGCCAGGTAACCTTTTAATGCAATAGTATATCTCTCTACATTTGGATCTGAGCGCTGGTAAATCGACCGAGAAGTTGTTTTGCAGCAGTAGGCTTGCTCGCCTACCCTGCATGAGGCAATCGCCGGATCCCATCCCATGGCAACACGCACAGTATCCGAAGGACAACCACTTTTACAATCGCGATCACCCGAAGGCCCGTTGCCAATATCGCGATACCACTGGCAGTCGGAATATTGCCAGTCCTGATCTGGCTCGTTGCAGCAGTAAGGCCGATTCTGGAATTTCGTTGTCCCGCCGCTCCAGCAGAAGGCTCCGCCAGTGCCTCCATACGAAGCCACTATGAGAGAGTTTCCGCCGCTGCATTGTGTGTCGCATTGAGGATAGTTGCCCCATGCACATTGTCCAGCCAGTTTCAGACTCTCAAATGACACGCGATGGGGCCCAACCCCAACAGTTTTCGAGCAGCACGCTGCTTGATAGCTCTTGTGAGTTATTCTGTTGTGACCCCCCTTCCTACAGTACATGTTGTTGCTTCCAATCTCAACGTAGTCGGTGGGACAGGACGGTGAGCAGTCACCATTGTTGAAGCCATACCAACCGCACGTTGGCAGGCCGTCCTCGACAGGGCAACACAGATAATGAGAACCTTGGCCTTCACAACCCTGGTCATCGATCATGATCTCGCCATTGCGCGCATCGGGATCACTCCGTTGAATTGGGGACCACCCAGAAGGACAACCTTGTGGCCGACTGGTCAGCAAACACTCGGCAAGAGCCAAACATCATATGAAGAAGAAAAGGGGCAAATGTAAAAGAAATCCATGGAGTCATTTTGAAGCATGAGTGACCGATTATAGAACACGTAAAAGACATAAACAGATCGCCAAAGAGAGAAAGGGGGAGGAGTAAAACACACCTTCACCACAATTAGACCATTTGCACTGTGGATGATTCTGAACACGCTCATACTGATGCACTCCGTTGTCGATTCCAATGTTGATTAGTGAGGTCGTGGATCTCTGAGCAAGTTTTCCCAATGCGGTTGAATAAGTCGCATTCTCGGTATCGTGGGACACGGCCCAGACCATGACACCTCCCAAGCTAAGAGAAGATCAGCCACTTTCCAACCAGGAAACCGCAAAGCCCATTCTCCAAAAGGTCTATTACTTTCAAAGGGGGCTCACCATTTGGATTTTGCAAAATTCAACTTCAGACCTAGTGTTTCCTCATCATCAAACGCCACCCACTGGTCCGTATTATACGTGAGAACCTTCACGGCAGCATCTTTATATAGAACAGGCGCGACATTTTGCGATTGCATGATGTCAGATATCTCGGAGTTGAAGACGATTCCAACTTCGTGGCTGCACATCCACGATTCTGAGCCGGATGCGTCTATGAAACAAACAATGTTAGCAAAGGCTTTTCTTGTTGAAGCAAAGCTGATCACGTACACCGACAACCAGGGGTTAGGCATTTTGGGTCAGCTGCTGTGAATCCACGGCCATAAAACGCCAGACCCATGTTCACTTTATCATAGGGGATATTATTCCGCCACAAAAGATCAAGTGCGTCTTTGATCTCAGTCAAGTTGGTGTGGGCATTCAGGTACGGCCCTACCCATTTGTTTGGGATATCCCAAACACCGTGTAGGTCGTAGGACATCCTTTGGCAAATTATCAGTTGATGGAACTATATAGAGCGGGATGGGCGGCGTCTGATTCTAACTCACAAGTTGAAAAAGTCGACAATTTTGGCCATCTTTTTAATATCAAAGTGCTGGAGGTACCCTGGTTGTTTTGTCAGTACACAAATACTCTCAACGATGCATGCTAAAGATATTTGACAACGCACAATACGAAGCTGGAATTGTGACGCTTAGCCCATCTCGGCCTCCGGTGGCTTTCAAAGATGATTTCAGGTTGGATAAGAATTTTGGGAAATTATTATAATCCGCTCCAATACCCCCACGGTCCGGGGCCTCTGGATATTCCCAGTCCAAGTCAACGCCATCAAAGTCATACGTAGACATAAAGCTAATCAGAGATTTGATGAATGCCTTTTGATTCTGCGGGTTATTGGCGATGTTTGAAAACGTGTTTCTGGTTGGCTGACCCTCATCGTTGAAAGTCCACCCTCCGATAGCAATAAATACTTTCAGATCAGGATCTCTCTTCTTTAGCCATGTGACTCGATCGTAAGTATCTTGTTGATCCTCTATCGTGGCCGGCAGCACTTCAAAAGTCTTGGGATCTATTGTGGCAAAGGCATAGTTAAGATGCGTGTAAACCCCCAGAGGGATCTTCTCTGGATTGAAAACATTGCACTTGCGTTGCATTGCCCAGCCCTCATAGTAGCCCACAACGCGCTCGAACTTGTGAAACGTAGTAGAACATGAAGGCTGAGTTACTTTTTTATCTCCACAAAATTCTTGCGTCAAACCACAGAAACCCCATTTGGAGCAGCAAACGTTGAGAGGGCATGTTGTATGGTTGACATAGGCGGCTCCGTAACCACCAGGATCGCACTCCGCTTTCCTGTCACAGTTTGCAACGCAGATTTTTGAAGCACAATCTGGACGCTGTATTAGTTAAGTTCTCTCATTCTCAGTACCAGGTGAATGAGAATGGTATGACTTACAGTCTGGGCCTAGTCCACAAAATCCGAACTTGCTGCAGCATCCAGTCTTGCATGGATTGGAAGCACTACAACTCTGTGCCTGGACCACAACAATCGATGGGAGCAAAGACAGCAGGAACAGAGCCAAAGTCTGAAATAACATCATGAATGGGCCTATGAGGCCAGAGGGAAAAACCGCAAGCAAAGTCCGCGTTGGAGCGCCGAAATCTAGAACTCCTGAGACATCCAGCGTGCTCAGTACTTGGTACAATTAATTCCCGGGCTTATATATACATACAGATCATACACTTGCATAGAAAGACCATATTTTGCCTACCATGACAATAGATGTACAGAGTATAGAGACATGGGTATAAACTGAAATCATGCTAGGATGGGCTTATGCTCCGTACGGAAATCAGCCGAACAGCTTGAAGAATTTTCATCACAATCTCCGGTATGGGTACTCCAACTGAAAACAGTATATATTGCGTGAAAAAGCTGCATTCAACCAACAACAGGTTACGCCGGCTAAATATTTTATGTGTAAGAACCAATATGTTGAGGGACTTGAGTCGTGTGCCAAGAAATCTTCAGCAGGCCCAGACCTGATAACCCCTGTAGGACGGGAACTTTTGTTGCAGAATAGACTCAACCAACAACCAACAACCAACAACGCTAACCCGAGAAATGTCTGCCTATTAATCTTATTTTTAAACATAATGAACAACCATATTTGCATAGTCATCTGCATGTATACTCGTCCTATATTTATAGTCATTCTTCACGCTCTGAGAAGACGGATAAAGAGCTTGATGCTGAAGCACTTCATGATATGCACTCCTTCTGGACAGTCTGATCATGGCCTCAATTTCGTCATCGGTGGTCCGCTTCGCTATTTTTATCCATTTATTCTTGGCCATTGTGGTGGCCAACCACAGTCACAATCACAATCACCAAAAGCTTGCCAATACCATTTCTCATGTCTCTCAAAATGTTGAGAACAAAACACTAAGTGATGTGGAAAAATTGGTGCAAGAAGCCATCAAGGCCGCAGCAATAAGAAACAAAGCTCGCCTTGAGTCACCTCATTTCAACAAAGACGAGTTTGCATCACCGTCGCGGGAACCTTCTCTCGCACCACCTCTGCGAATTGCCAATGAAACTTCAACCCTTTCTGCACGGGAAATATCACAACAGAATGTGTCTTCTTCTGCCTATACCATTCCACCAGAAGTCGTTGAGGCAGCAAGGATCATGGCCGAGAGCACTCCACAACAGCCGGCGGGTGACCACGCAGCCATCGCAGCACGCATCAAGCAGAAATACTCTCATAAGCTGAATGACACAAATGCTCCCGAGCATTTGAGCACCCCCGAAGGCCGACTAGGAGCCTGGGCGATACCTGATTCTGTTGGAAACTCTTCAGAAGTACTCAAACGGGATTCGAGCTACTGGATGTTGAGTATGCCACAGCTAGGGTCTAATCCCTATGCTCCATCCGGCTACAAGGTTCGTCTGTACACTCGCATGCCATTTCTTATTACACACCTGCTTATTTTCTATAGGTATGGAGGAATGTCAAAGACTTTGGGGCAAAGGGAGATGGTAAGACGGATGATACAGCTGCCATTAACGCTGCCATTTCCAGCGGCGGCAGATGCGGTCCAAATTGTGGCTCTAGTACTATTTTCCCTGCCGTTGTGTATTTCCCTCCAGGGACATATCTCATCAGCACACCAATCATTCAGTATTACAATACCCAACTATTAGGTGATGTATGTATTCTCTCTCTTATTTCCTAGAAGAAGTTGTCAAGCTCATCTAACAATACTAGCCCATCTCGGTCCCAACCATCTTGGGTGCATCAAGCTTTGTTGGCTTAGGCATGATTACGAGTGATGTTTACATTGGCGACAATGAGGAGTGGTTAGTAACCTATCTTCCCCCCTTCAGCGAAAACATGAGGCAATTAATTAATAAACTCAGGTACATCAACACGAATAATTTCCTAAGAAACATCAGAAATTTCATCATTGATGTCAGGAATACCAACCCGAGTGCATCTGTTTGCGGTGTTCACTGGCAGGTAAGTTTCAAATTCCCAACTTTGTGTCTTTCGGTTTTCGGTTCGTAGAATATGGGGATCTAATATTAGGTTTGTGACAGGTTGCGCAAGGAACATCAATCGAAAATGTCACTTTTTATATGCTATTCAACTCAAACACAGCAGGGAACACTCAGCAGGTATATTCACAGAAAAATCATTTTCTTCTTGACTTATAGAGGCTGACTTGAGATGTCAGGGAATTTACATGGAGAATGGCTCAGGAGGTTTCCTCGCTGATCTCACATTCGTTGGAGGCAACTTTGGGTATGATTCCTTGATATTACCTATATGTTGTATGAAGCAAGCTTCACATGGCTGACCTCTGTAGGGCATATATGGGTAACCAGCAGTTTACGACTAGTCACTTGATTTTTGTGCAATGTAATACTGCACTGCAGATCCACTGGGACTGGGCTTGGACAATGCAGGACTTTGTCATCGAAAGCTGCGCTACCGGACTTACTATTGTCGGCGGTGTAAGAGATTGCCCAACCATGCTCACACGTCTCTAGATTATGTATGTTTCTAACCGTTCGATAGGCTGGAGGTGCCCATAGCACTGGTCAGGGAGTTGGCTCGCTGGTACTGGTTGACACAATAATCGCCAATACTCCCAATGGAATTGTGACATCGTTGGCTGCAGAAAACTCGACATCGTTCTTACTTCAAAATGTCGGCTTCTTCAATGTTCAAAAGGCAGTCCAAGATAACGTTCGCGGAACCACAATGCTTGCCGGCGGCAATCAAGTCCTCGTTGACAGCTGGGGCTTCGGTCAAATCAACAATGCCACTGGCCCGAGTAAATTTGTCAACGGGGCCAACATCCCAGCCATGACACGTCCGACCAGCCTCCTCGGAGTAACAAACCAGAACATGAAGCCAAATCTCTTTACAAGGAGGAGGCCGACGTACTACAGCGTCCCAACGAATAAAGTCATGAACGTGAAGCAGCTCGGAGCCAAGGGCGACGGAGTCACAGACGATACCGCGGCGCTCAATGCTATCCTAGACGGTGCCGCCAACACATCATCAATCGTCTATTTCCCCCATGGAGTCTATGCCATAACAAGCACTCTTCATGTACCAGTAGGCTCCCGTATCATTGGTCAGGCCTGGTCCCAAATCATGGCCAAGGGATCATACTTTGGCGATGAGGCACATCCTCGCGTAGCAGTTGAACTTGGCAAGCGTGGAGATGTTGGAATACTAGAAGTTCAAGACATGCTATTTACTGTATCTGCAACTTCGGGGGCTACTGCTGGAGCAGTAATAGTCGAGTGGAATATTCGCCAGTCAGCCACTGGCTCGGCTGGAATGTGGGGTAAGGCTGCATTCCGACGATTCCATCCCCAAATCCATACAGAGGAGACTACGAGACTACTGACAATATTTCTTGCCTCAGATTCACATATTCGCGTGGGCGGTGCCAAAGGCAGCGGGCTGCAAGCAGAGCAATGCCCTAAAAAGACTGGCAAGGTGAACCCGAATTGTAAAGCGGCCTCTCTCCTTATGCACCTTACCGCAAACTCAACAGCATATCTGGAGAATGTTTGGATCTGGACCGCCGATCACGATATGGAGTAAGCAGATATGATCTTTTAGGCATTTCATTTTTCATTCCGCTATCCAATTGCTAATGCCAAAATTGTACAGCAAAGTCACGCAGGACCAGATCGACGTTTACGCTGGGCGAGGCCTCCTTATTGAAAGCAAGCTTGCTTGGCTGTGGGGTACTGCCGTTGAGCACTGCGTGTTTTACCAGTACCAGATGTCAGATGCTCAGAACATCCTCATGGGAATGATCCAGACAGAATCGCCATATTATCAACCAGTCCCTCAAGCTCCTACACCATTTAAACCAGGGCTCTTTCCAAACGATCCAACCTTCAGCAACTGCACCAGTGCCTCTTGCTATGCATCTTGGGCCGTTCGAATTGTCGACTCGTCTACCATTTACATGCTAGGAGCTGGGTTGTATAGTTGGTTCAGCGATTACAGCAAGACATGTGTGGATACGAACAACTGCCAGCAGCGTGGGTTTGAGGTTGTCCAAAGCTACGATATCTGGATCTACAACCTTTGCACCAAAGCCATTGTAGAGATGATATCACCTTTGTTAGTCCCTGCGACTATGGCGGCTGATAACAAGAATGGATATCTGTCTTCTGTTCTTGCATGGCTACAGGGTGCTCAGAAAGTCAGCGGTGGGCGTCATTTTATCGGCTTCCAGATCTTCCGTGAGCAAGAGGTAGACTCTATGAGCATACCATATCCCCAGACATGTCGCACTGCCCTCACACAAACTGTCGAATGTGACGACTATGTTGAAGGCTATGCTAGCCTGGGTTATCCAGGATCTTTTAATAACAAAACACTCGCCGATTCTGTGTGCGATCCTATATGCGACAAGAGTCTTAAGAGCTGGTTCGACAATGTACAAGAAAGCTGTGCTGGGTTTACTGATGAGGACAACATCCCTCTCACACTGCTTGGTGGACGCATGTGGGCAAGTCTGAATGCCACCTGTCTAAAAGACCCAAATTCGCCCAATTTCTCAGGGTACTGTGTTGGTAAGATAATATGCAAGCCACTAATTCATGAATTATAATGCCAACAGAATCTAGATACAATCGACGGATTCTCTCGAGTGGCAAATATCCAAGACATGCCTGTAACTGAGGTGTGTTCGTACTGCTTCATGGGAATCAGAGCGATAATGCAAACCTCAGCCTACTCAGCTTATGACAAGGTTTATAAAGCTGAGCTTGACTATATTAACACAAAGTGCCGAAAGATTTACCACACTGATATCAAACCCTCGCTTTTTCCTCTACCTCTAGATACGCCTTGTCCAACCGAGCAAGTATATATTACGAAACAGGGGGACAGTTGCGACAGCATTGCCTTGCAGCATTCGGTGTCATCGGCAGCGATATTCATGGCCAACAATCTCAACATCGCCAATTGCAGCAGCATTCCATCTAATACAACACTATGTCTTCCTTCTTCATGCGGCTCTACCTATGTTGTGCAGAAGAACGATACTTGTACAAGTATAGAACGCAGCCACCTCCACACATTGAACACTACAAGTGGCGATGTTCGCAAGTATAATCCTTGGGTTAATCAGGACTGCATGAACCTCTGGAATGCAAGCGATATAGCTTACGGCCACGTCATATGCTTATCTCCACAGAATGGGCAGCATTTATTGAACGCTTCCAGTGAGGCACCAAAGGACAAACAAATTGGATATGCCTATACATTACCTATTGCACCTCCAACGAATACCACAATTGCAAAGGGGACAACTAACAGATGTGGAGCGTGGTATACTGTAGTGCAAGATGATACGTGTGTGGCTATAACTCTCAGAGGGCCAACTACCATTAATATCTTTTTCTCTGTAAACCCATCACTTGGAACTAATATATCACAATGTGATAGTAAGTTAGTGGTTGGTACTACATACTGTTTACTACCAGTTTACAATTGGGATTACTATTAGGAAAAACTTTAATATACCTTATATTAAACTAATTCCCACTCAGCTAGTTTAGCTTATACTTTACTTCTCCTAGCTTTGGCCTTTCCTTCTTTAAAGCTTCTGATTACAGGTCTATAATCTTATTAATTATGGATTTAGTTATTCGTTTAGCTATCTTGGTGTATATTTATTACAACTAGGGTGTAGCTATTACCTTTTACAAAGGTTATCTCTTTTAATTCTAAGCATAGTAAGAAAGAGTAAGTATATTATTTTATTATAGAATTTTTTAATTTTAAAAGTATTTCAGGCAGTTTCATATATATATTTTAACTTTAGTCTTAAACCTTAATTAGTTATACTTTATAGTTTATATTATTAATATTTAACTAAGTTAATTTTAGTTAATTAAGTTTAACTATATATTAAGTTTAGATTTATACTAGACGCTAGTATATAGGATTTTTTAACTTAGCTATTATATATTTACTAACTATAGCAGTAATAAATATAACCTCTATATTATTATTATATACCCTAAAGCCTATTTGCACCCCTCCTCTCCCCTCCCGATTCCCGCCCACTACTGCCACCGCCTTTACATGCCGGTAAGCAAAAGAAGGTGCCCAGGTGTAAAACCTAGAAAGACAGAAAAACTACAAAATCATATATCATGTTTATTATACGTACGTAC